>JAEQBH010000869.1:0-503913 GCA_016808115.1 Tetrastigma voinierianum | reverse complement strand
CCACTATTTGCTCTTTATTTCCTACCTTGCCAAGCCTCAAAGCTGAGTTGAGGCCATTGGATATAGATCTTGTCGGCGGGGCGGTGATCATATCACGGTGTCTGACGGTGCGAAAAACACTCACGCGATACATGCAGAGTCCTCGATTTTTCCCATGCGCCGCTTGTTCAGTGCGTCCGGATCCACGTCGCGCGCGTGATTTCGTACTTCTTCAACTGTGCGACATGAAGCGGCTTCGACTCAGCTGCGACCGCTACCCTTCGCCGCGCTTCGCTACATGCACCCGTTGACCTTTGACCGTTGATCGTTGACTATTGACCATTGACCGTTGACAAAAAATTTGACCATGGTTCTTGCTACACTAGCCGTTGTTCCATAGACTGCTACTTCTGTTTTTCCCTCTGCAGGTTCATCTACCTATGTTTCCAAAGGCAAAGTGACTAATGTCAGACGACATAACAATAAAAACCTGTGTCTTATACATAAGTTTTTTGTAAGAACAAAAGTCATTATGTTGAAGCATGTTACCTTTCGTCGGTATTCTTGTTCTTTGCCATAACTGGGTCTGAAATTACACTCAAACTGTGGAATCTCTCATTCAAAAGTTTGGTCTACCTCATCTCTCTCTATAAGCGAGATCTGGGATATGGTTAATCGAGGTTCATCTTCAACTTCCGATTACATCGATATTGCTCTTTCCACAATGTCTGGTACTTCTCGAGCATGGTAGTTCATAGATTATGCTTCTTTGCAATTATATGACTTCTTCTCTGTTGTTTTTCTCTTCACACACTTCCACTTCTCTCCCTCTTATATCTTGCCAAATAGGTTCTCCTATATGTCTCTCATCTTAATAATATCTCTACATGACCTTATCTTGTTTCCAATGTTTATCGGATTCCCTAACACTCATGATGTATCACCGTGGGCAACTCATTGAACTTGGTTTTGTTTTAACCTTTTCTTCTACTGGTGTGGTTGTGCAGGATTTTCAGATGGGACGGATCGTTGGGATTTGCGGAAGTGGGTCGAAGGTGTTTGAGCTCATCTTTTCATTATCGTCTCTCGTCTCTCTGCTTATGTTGTCTCAAGACAGAGCACCTTTTCTCTTGCTTTATGGTATTCTCGTCTTGGTCATGCATCTATCTCTAGGGTTAAACAACTAGTTTCTCGGGGTTTGTTAGGTTCAGTTTCAAACAAGAGTTTTGATTGTATGTCTTGTCAATTTAGAAAACAAAGCGTTTTACATTTAATATGGTATTTCTCGTACTTCTCTCCCTTTTGATCTTGTCTTCTAATGTATGGGGCCCTTCTCCCATTACTACTCGAGGGGTGGGTCACATTTTGTTGTTATTTTGTGGTGTTTTCCACGATATACTTGGTTATCTTAATCGTTTTGAACTTTATCAAATATATCGTGACTTTACGAAAATGATTGAAATGGTTTCAACCTATCAAAGTTTTCGGATATGACGCAATGCCCAAAGAATATATAAAGTCCATGAATTTACTTCTTTTACATCAATATGGTAAATTATAATTCACTCTTATCTTCTCGACCAAGATGTGGGGATTAATGCGAGCGTCATATTCTTGATGTTGTTCGTCTTTGCCCTCTTGTGCCACTTCTGCTCATTCCTGGGTTTTGGAGGAGCTCACTCTTCTGTTTACTATGTCATCAGATTGTCCCCTTCTCCCATTGTTCAGAATCAAACTCCTTATGATATGTTGTTGGGTTCTTTTCCCTCTTATGACTTACTTAGAGTCTTTAGTGTGTGGCCTTGATCAGTTAGTTGACTACTATTGACTGCGGAATACGCGTGGATGTCGGTGGCCACTTCAGAAAAATCGGGCGGGGAGTCTCTCGCACGCTGTGCAGAGCTCTACCCCAGTACGATACTGCATATACGTCACAAGCGATTGCAATATATCATCCATGATAATGGACTAAGCATTCTTGGTGCGTGATAAATATGATGTTTGGCCTTTTGGTGGTGGGATTAATATGTTTTACTCTTTGGCATATATTAAACTTAACGAGTTCTAATACATGTATACATCATCAAAGCCACAACCCGGCTTTCTTCTAATCCTCAGTCCTAGGGCGGCGGGTACATCTTGTGCACATGAATGTATCCTCGACGGGGTGACTAATGCTCGGTAGTGGAATCACCCTAAGTGGGTTACTCTCACTTTTAAGTGAGTCACGATCATTAAAATATTTACATTCAAGCAAATACAGTCTACTTGAATGCCACATGATAACTCGGATCCCAGAGTCACCATTTCTCTCACACTCGCCTAAGCCTCGTATGAAATTCTTATATTCATTTGTTTGTTAGTGGAAACCCTCCGATATGTAGGCGTATCGTTGGGCGTCTCGATGATTGATATTGTTATGGACCACACCTCAAGTATATCAATTGGGTCGTCTCCGTTGATTGATATTTTAGTTTTAGACAACCCTCGAGATAATTTACTATTAGTACTCAGAGCCAATTTTTCTCTAGACTCATTTCATGCACTCACTCCTATAGTCTGGGTGTTCCCGATTGCATATGGAGATATCACATACCCAGGTTCCAATAGTCTAATTCCACATGTAAATATATAAACATGCATACTATTTACAACATTAAATCAGGGAACAATACATGTCATGTAATTTCTCATTTCATACATCCAAAATTAGCTCCATGGGCTAATATGATCAAACAGCAAATTCAACTTAAAATCACTCGACCAAACACATATTTTCTAAAAATTATTTTGTGATCCTTTGTTTCGAGAGCATTAAAACCAGGTCTTGTTCCTTTCAAAGCTACAATTATGTCAGGTTCACTTAGTGAACTCGGGTTTCTGACCATTTCCGGCCTCAAACAAACCAATACATGATTTATAGAACACTTCATACCTTTACTTGGCAGTCCGTAACAGCGATATGCGGGCGACTGTGGTGATCTCAAATCCCAAGCACATTTCGATTCCCGAGTTTGGGGCTGATCAAGCAGCGACCGTTCGAGGAGGCCTCGGTAGCCGGCGCATTTACATGTTGCTTGCGACCAAAGCGATGAGGAGAAGCCTACCTCTCGAGTTTGAAACTCCTAAATGCGGTACCATGAAGCCCTTTTAGCGTGGCGTTCTCCTTCTTTGTCCGAAAATTTGCCGGTGGTCGGATCGTCGTATTTCTAGAAAGAAGTTGCTCACTTCTCTCTCGTTAATCAGGCCAACACTGGACCAAAAATCCTTCACTCCAGTTTTCTGTTGCTTTTCGTTTGGAAGACAGTGCACTTCATTAACATTTTTGTGGCAGTGGCCAAGCAAATAAAATCTTTTGATATGTCATTTCGTTCGGAGTTTTGACGTTCGATCTCGACCGTTGTTTTGTTATTTCTCCTACTCATTACCATGTGGCATAGTCACACGTGTTGCATATGTGATTTTATCTCCATCGAAAATCTTTTTTGACACACGACCCGCGTCACCAAAACGTCTGTCCTTTCAGATTGTCTCGAAATTTTCAGGGGCTGGTGCTGCTAGATTTGTGAAGGAGCGTTCCATGGTGAAGTCAGTTTCGGCTCATCGAGATCTGAGTCGGTCCCGGGTTGCGGCGGAAATAACAATTTTACGGCAAAGTACGATTTTGCCCTTTTCCATAAGGTGGAATTTCTCGGGTCTTCTGAGGATGTGTCTATTTGTTCTTCTGAGAATCATGAAAGAAGCAAAACTTCGATCTAGTTCTGGTGTATTCTTTCTTGGGTATGGAACGGTAAGAATTTATAGATGTTATAGTCCCAGTAACAGCGTGTGTTTCTCGACATAATGATTTTAGGAACACAAATGTTTTTTACCAACTACCTCATGTTCTGTTTCAACTGTTTCCCTCTGTCGATCATCTCCCTTACCTTTTTCTGAGGAGTCTCTACTTCTATCACGAGCATCCCCCTTGGTGTATGAGTTTCCCCCTTCTATTTTTGATGTCCCTTCTCATGCATCTGATGAGCCTCCGCACGATCATCGGCGTGCCGCGTCTTTGCTCGATTGTGGATTTGTCGGTCGCCGACTCTCATGCGCCGCCCGTTCTACCTTCGGGTAACTACTCTTCTAATCTTTGCTTGACTTCCATTAGCGCACGCTCTTGCCCTGCCAGCCCAACCTCGAGACTTTTCGTGAGGCTTCCCTTTAACCCCTTTATGGCGCAAACAGAAGAAAAGTTGGATGCACAACATAAAATGGAACGACAGGATACGGTTGATCTTCCCTTTTGGAAAATTTGCTATACGGTTGTAAATTGGTTTGCACATAAGATCAAGACTTGGTGGGGTTAGCGTGGCGATCGCTACAAGGCGCGCTTGTTGCGATTTTACTCGGAGTATGAGTTATTATGTGAGGGCTTTTGTAATGACTGACTCTACGTGGGACTCGCTGTGCCGTTTTCTGCGGCTCGCAAATGGCCGCTCTTTTAGATGGATGTAAAAAATGCTTTTCTTAATGGTGAACTCTCAGAGGAAGTCTATATGAAGCTTCCTCATGGTTATTCTCACCCTCCGGGGTTCCCTCATAGAGTATGTCGACTACGGGCACTCTACGGTCTTAAACAAGCTCCTCGAGCATGGTTTGCAAAGTTCAGTTCTACTATCTCTCAGCATGGTTTTTCAAGCAGTTCTTTTGATACAACTCTTTTTCTGAGACGGTTTGATCATGCTATTACTATTCTACTCTTGTTTATTGATGATATAATTATTACAGGTGATGATATACAGTTACCTTTAAGATCTAAAGCACTTTCTTGGTTGTCAATTTGAAATGAAAAATCTTTGCCCTGTTAATTACTTTCTTGGTCTAAAAGTTTCCTCTTCTGCAGATGGTTATTATCTTACTCAGGCCAAGTATACTTTCGATTTGATTTTTTGAGCTAGTATCACTGATAGCAAGATAGTCGACACACCTGTGTGAGTATAGCGTCGCCTCAATTCTCATGATAGTGAAGATCACTATCTAATCTTCTTCTCACATCAAACTGACTTGTTGAAGTCTAATCTATCTCACTGTTACTAGCCCTTATATTTTCTATGCAGTTCCTGTAGTCAGTCAGTTTATGGCTGCCCTTAGATCTCCTCATTATGCTACCGTTCTTAGCATTCTTTGATATCTAAAAGGCACCATGTGAAACCCCAGAAAATCTTAATTTTTCGAAGACGGGTAAGCGGTAATTTCGGTTGGCTTCAGGAAATTTTACATATCTTGAATGAAAAAACGGTTTCTTATTATTTATTAGAATTCATCTGCGAAATCTAGTGACCCATAAGGTTTTAGTGAGGCCAGGAGCCGGTCGAATATTTTACGATTTTCTGGGTGATAAGTTGCCAGTAACTTCAGAGACGATATTTTAACAAAAATATCGGAAGTCAGAAAATGGCTTGGGTTAAGTTCATTTAAAATAAAGTGAATTGAAAAGAAATAAATTATTTCGGAGTATAAACGGATCCGAATAAAGTAATATGAACTATATATTCAAAAGAATAATAATAATAATAATAATAATAATAATAATAGTAAGAATAATTAAAAAAAAAGATAAAAATGAAAAAAAAAACAGAAAAGTCAAACGGGCGTGGGAGAGATGAAAGCATGAAGAGAGAGAGAGGGTGTAGAGGCATTTTTATTTTTTATATTTTCTTTTCTTCGTTTCTTTCTCAGAGTTACGGAAATCGGATCATAGGATTTCATCGAAGCAAGAAGCAAATTTTATCCACGCATCGAGAGCTACGCATGGACACCAAAATCTTGGAGTTTCGTCAAACTCCACGAGGAAGGAAATTTTTCTATTTGTGTTATTTCTAGCCTAAAGGTCATTTAATGGCTTGTGATTGGCTTAGAGGCCGTGAAAAATTGTAACTTTCAGTCCTCAAATTTTTGGACTGAGTGTGTAAAGAAATTTTAGGAATTTTGGAATTTGTTTCGAGCAGTCGAGCAGTTCGAATTTGTTTTTGCATAGTTCAGAGATAAGTACAGGGATGGTTCAGATAGTCGGGATAAGGTGCCGGACTGACTCCGGGGCGTCTTAGCAGGTAATGTTGAGGTTTTGGTTTTGATCCCGGAAGCTGGGTGTCTTTGAGTTTTGTGGTGTGTTTTGGTATCCTAATAATTGAGTGGCTTGGCTTGTGAAGGAACAAAGTGTCACATTTAATGTGGAGTCGAATTTGGGCCATTTTGTGTCGTGTGTTGTAAAATGTCATAATGTATGTTGTTGTGTGTACAATCATGTTAATATATGCTATTTGATGTATTAATATAGATCGTATGGATGTGTTATATGTAAAAAATTATAATTGTCAGTAGTATGTAAATGTTCATGCACTCATATATACATGTAACATGAAGAAGAAATGCATTGTCATGATGCATTTCATATGCAGTCACATCGCGTCGAGTAAAGGTGTGGGTGTATGGTAGTGGTATTATTTGTGTTGCTGAGTGAATGGGTATTAGTGAACTGTTTTGGGCTGACGTCGATAAATATCTCACGGAGTTTAAAAACATAAAGAAATGTAGTTAATGTGTGTTGGCGGAGCAAGAAGGGCTGTGTTAACCCCCTCGGGTAAAAAGCACAGAACATAGTTGTGAGACCCCGTGATTATTGATTCGAAAAGTTACGTATGGGTGTAGAAGACCACGCGTATGAGCGAGGTTACATTGCCCAAATAAGACCTGCGGTCATGTTTATCCACATAGACTTGGGTTGTGATAAAGTGGGGTTGACTTTGGATTTGTTGTCCATTGACACTTGCATTGGGTAATGGGTAGGTTGGGGCTCGACCATGGGTCGTGGTAATACCAATGGCCGGTTGTCTGTTGGCTTATGCATGTGGTGGTCGGTGAGTGACTGGATATATGACTCAATGACATATTGAGTAATGGAAGAAACGGGGCTCGGTACATGGGGTATGGTGATGAAGTCTCATTCATGGCATGTAGACATTCGGTAGACATGCATGCTCTTGCACTTGGATGTGTGTTTGGTGTGCGACCATTGCGTGTGTCGCGGCTTAAGTGGGAGTAGCCCTTGTAGGAAATTATCGAGTGTGGGCTTTGCTCACCTGTGGTGGGACCACATTTCGGGTGCGGGGCGGAGTTACCGGTGGACGACGTCACCAGAGCGGAAGTGAGAAGAAATGGGATTGTAGCTTTGATATATATTTTGTAAATATATATGGGTTTTATTTATTTGTATAAGAGTGAGGTAATGTAAACTCTTATGGATTATGGTTTTATAGTCATGGGCTTATATGTTTGAGTATGGATAAATGGGCCTTATGTGGCCATTTTTACTCGTATGTGGACCCGTGTGGTCGTTGTATAATATTGGGTAATGTTGCCATGTAATTTTACATGTTGTATTTTTGAGTGAAGTTGGTACAAGGAGACTGCACTGATTTTGGTAAATCATGAATTTGGGACACGATGGTGTGGTGTAGGGTTACTCGACATCTACAAGTATTCCGCGGGTTGACGAGTTGTCAACAGGACCCCCGGGATAGGGGTGTTTGATTAGTGCTTAAAAAGTGCTATTTTGAACCCTGTTTATAGCAGGTTTTGAGTACTTTTTGTGTACTAATCAACATAATTAACCCAATTACGTGGGTCTGCGACTATGCTACTAATCGCATTTTTATGGCAAAATTTTGCGAGTTTTACAAGTATGCCAAAATTGTTGAGTCGATCAACACGAAGAATTGAGTCGGCTTCAGCCATTGGAATCGAGAACCGAAGGAAGAAGCGAAAAATGCCCGAGGAATTGTGGCTGCGGAAAAAATTTACGCTGACATCGCGAGGAGGCCGCGGTTACAACTGTTAAGCTCTCTGTTTCCTTCTCTTGCCCTTTGTTTATCTATAGCCTTTATTCACCATTTTGCCACTATTCACCTCTCTTGTTGTTTCACGCTTTTGCCTTTTTGTTACAATTTTTTGTTTCTTCCCATTTTATCCCTTGTAATAGCTTTTGATTTTGGTTCTTTTTGTAATTTTGCTTGTCTAGGGCAGTATATAAGCTCCTACACTGTAATCAAAGATAACTTTTGCTAGTGAATAAACTTTTGGCGCTAAGGGCTCCAGTTTTCTCGCTTTTCTTCTTCTCTCCCATTTTCTCTCATTTCTCTCCTTTCGGCTCTGCAAACACTCCTGCGAGGATGACAACTCCAGGAGGATGGTTCAGATTTAGACCACTCTCCTTGAAGAGGGGCTGGCAGCTGGGTTGGAGGTAACTCACGGCTCTACGTTTTCGCATACTTGCATTTATGGGTATTTATGTTCTATTTCTCTCAATCTAGGTTTAAATCTCTTAAATGTGTGATGGACAGTGTTGGCAATCTTTCGAGAGTTTTTAGTGGATGCTTATTGCTAGATCCATTGAGATTCATTGGTGCCCTCTATTTATCCTTTAGCCAGGGATGATCTATGAGATGTGTATTCACTGCAGAGCATTTATGCTACGTAAAAATCTTTGTTTTCAAAGGGAAACTCATAGGGTTTAGTTTTTAAAGCTAAATGAGGATCGGTTCGGGGCGACCATAGGTCATCACTCGCTGGGGGCGGACGGAGCCACGCCCGGTGATCTTTGGGAGCAAATCCAGCGACACGACACTTGATTCTTCTTTTACATTTGTGTTCAGGCCCGTTTTCAGTTTCCAACCATCCAACTCCCTTGTTTTTACCAAACCCAAAAATCAAGCCAAATTCTGCATTTGGCCTTCACTTTTGTCATCATTTTGTCTGAAAGAAAACTCATCTACGAGTTGGACCCCAGAAGATGTCGCTTTACTCTTTGCGGCGACTTTGCTGATAGGAATCGAAATACAAATTTTGTTGATTCGGTACACCTGCGTGGCATGATATTTACACACATATGTTGATGGTCTTCATTTTCTTCCCATTCCTCATTAACTCTTGAGGCGCCAGGATGTAGATTAGGCGGAGTGATCTATTGATCGTCGATCTACTACAGGGTATTATTTTCTTCTAGATTATCTTATTTCTTGGAGAAGCAAGAAAACAATAGTGTTCGATTCTTTGTGGCGCCCCCAAATCCCGGGGTGGATTGTTCTGCGTCAGACCAGCGGTACCTGCTCGTGAATGTCGGGTGACTGGGCATTTTCCACCGAAAATCGGGCGGGTCTCAGCTGTGCGAATCTGCCGTCGGGCACTGCACTTAAACTTGTCCCCCAAAGCGGTCAATATAACGGTTTATGAATTTAAAACGGCCACTTAGGCCATAAACAATACTCAATATACATGCCCGACTATGAATCCAGCTATATACCCGATGATTCTGAGAGTTAATATGTTTTTACTCTTATACAATACATACATTAAACCACTCTAATACATGTGTATACATCAAAGCCTGGCAAAGCTTTGCTTCTGTCTCGAGTCTCTAGGACCCGAGCAGATCCCCTCATGCAGCTCACATGCACATAAGAAATAGCCAATACAAGACGGGGTGACTGTACTCGATGGTGGAATCATGCAGAAGTGGACTACTCACCACCAAAGTGCGGTCTGTGTTCCAATGAAAACACACATTTAAACAAATGCATGAGTCCTGCTTGAATGTCTACATGACCAACTGGATCCGGGAGCTCACCGACTCATCACTCGCTGGCGCAAGTATGAAAATTATTATTTGTTTGTTTGTGAGCGACCCTCCTGTGTATATATATATCAGAGTGGGCTCGGAACAATTAATATATTGTTGTTGTGGACTACCCTCAGATGAATATCAATTGGGCAATCAGGCGATTGATATTTTTAATTTGGACCTCAGATAATTAATATTTTTAGACAACTCTCGAACCGTTTCCTCTGAGACTCATCTCACTTGCTCGCTCCATAGTCTGGGTGTTCGTTGCATATGGAATGCATGTATGCCCGATTCCAATACGGTCTGAGTGTAGCGTAAATATATAAACATGCGTATATTTTACAAAACAATCAATTCTCACAATCATGTCATGTAAATTCTCATTTCATACATCAAAATTAAGCTCACTTAATTGGCAATCCAAACACAGCAATTTAATTTAATCCTTCGACCCAAACACATATTTTCACAAAAATATATTTTGAGAACACTGTTTCGGGAATAGTGAAACCCTCGGTTACTATTCCCAAAAAATCACAAATCATCGGTTCACTTAGTGAACCCGGGTTTCAAGGCCATTTCCGGCATCATTCCAATCAATGCACAATTTATTTCACAATTTTCACAATTGTCTTAACTGACGGTGCGGTGATGATGGCTCAATGGATTCAAAATTTAATAATTCGGTCCCATGTTTTGGGACCGATCAAGCACTCCCTCTTGACCTCTTTAAACTCAAACATTTGTAAAGTACTTAAAGGAATAAGCATGAAGTGAGAAACCCTATAGCGAGGAGTTTGAGGAAGCTCACTGCAAATCAGATACCCGTACGAAACCCACTCTCGCAAACGACTTTCGGCAGCTAGCGTCTAAGAGGAGCGTAGAGCTGGTCGGGATCAGCTGCGATATTTTAGAGAGAAGTTTCTCTCTCTAAAGAAAATCTCAAATTTCCGATCTTCTGTAAGTCTTCTTTTCTTTCCCACGTTTTTTGGTCTTTTGTTATTTGGAGAAAACCGATCCACCATTCCTTATTTTGTCAGATTAGTGACTTAAACTTTGCAAAAATGACCACTATGTCCTTAATTTTCCATTTTGACATTCGGCACTATCTCGGCGGTGAAATTTCATCATTTCTCAACTCCCATACCACTTATGGCACATGAGTACGTGTGTGATATGTGACTTTCGCATCGAAGCCGTTTCTGTTTTGAATGCGATCACTCGAAAAATAATGCCGGCTATTGTCTCGGAGTCGACAACAAATTTTACGTCTTAGCTAAATTCCAGCGAGGAGCGATTCCATGATTGAAATCGTTTCCATAATCCGAGATCTAGAGAATAAGTACTGGGATTTTTAACCGTTAACTTTATAATCGAAGTATGATTTTGTCATTTTTTCGAGGGCTTGGATTTCTCGGGTCTTACAGGTTGCTCATTCTAGAAGATGAATATGACCTTGGAAGCTACTACGATATATTTAGCGGATTCGTTGGTTGTGCAAGATCTTGGTGTTGTTATTGCTGTAATTACTTCGCATGATAATTGAAGTGCTATTCAAATTACTCATAATGATGTATTCCGTAGAAAATGAACATATTGGTCCGATTCGACTTCATTCGTCATCCTTTGTTTCGAAGGTACACTCTCACACACTTTAGTCTGTTTACCTCGGGATCGGGATTAGGCTAAATATCTTCCATAAACCCTTCCTCTGGGAGCTTTTGAACTTTAACTGAGCTCAAATAGGTTTCTCTTATTACACCATGAGTTTGAGTTGGATGTTAGATTATATGTATATGGAAATTGTATATTTTCCTTTTTAAGTTTTGTATAGCTTAGCCATATAAAACTTAGTGCAATACTACACATGGACAAAAATATCGCGAGGAAATAATCAAGCCAATATCATCGACGAAATATCGTGTATCGGTCCACACCGACACAATAACTAGCACCGATTATTGTTTACATGAAAAATCGTCAATATATCGATAATATCGGCAATATATCGACGAAATATCGGTCGATAGTCTTGCGCATGAAACACACATGCCCCCATCTGATTAAAGTAAGAAGGAAAAACCTAGTTGGTTGGAGGTGGTGTGTGGTTGTTGGAGGGTGCTGACGGCGTTGCTGGGTATTCAGGCTGCGAGAACATGCTAACTTTCAATGGTGAAGAGGGGATGCCGACAATGAAAAAGGGATGAAGACAGAAAGGAAAGAAATAAAGAATAAGGAAAAAAGGTTTGGAAGAAAAGTCTCGAACATGACGAGAATAATTCTTGTCATAACTTTTATAAAATTATTGATGTGCCACCAATGACCACTAAACTTTATAAAAATATAATATATGGAAAAAATACTTTATATCAAAGTTTAATAGCGGAAAAACCCTTATATAGTTTTATATTAAAATTTTAAAAATATTATATATATATATATATATTTAATTCAACAATTAGAATTAGAGTACATGTTGTATATCATTTCTTTCATTAATCATTTTCTTAAAATTACTATCACTTTGTTTTTATTTTTTTCACATTGATATTTTCATTTTAAAAACTAAAAAAATATATTAATTAAAAGTAAATAATTAATCAAGTTATAATTTATAAATTAAAATTAATTTGATAAATAAAGTATATATATAATTTTCAATTAGATAAATTATTAATTTCATAAAAATAAATAAAATATTAATATAATGTTTAAAAATATCAATTTTTTAAGACAAAATCGGTGTCAAAATAAAGTTAATAATAAAATATCAAATAATGGTCACTAAATTTATGTAAATTATAGAATTAACTTGATTTCTGTGAATGATTTTCAAATGGCACAGATTTATATAGAATTATAGAAAGTATATAATTTCAAAGTATTTTATGAATTTTATATAACTACACTTTCTGAGGATATTTATGTAAAAATGTCCCGAAATGATATATCTCGATATGTCAGTAAGGTGAATCATAGATATGTCAGGTCGAAGCGGAGTATTTTTAATCATTTATGTACCTTTAATATATTTTTCCAATATATAAAGACTCGGCAGCTTTTCTTAATTTTAATTGTCCAAAATAAAAAAAAAAACATGTATACAAGCAATCAAACAAGCCCAAATCTACTCATGGTACACAATGGTATATATTATAATTTTTTTTTATTATAACTCTCTAAACATAATCTAGGACCAGTCAAAGTAAAAAAAAATTGATTCAACAGAATTTAAGCATAATATAATAAAGCGATAAAATAATATTTTGTAATATTCAAACTCATGATCTATCACAAACGAAAATTTTATTAACACGTTAAGTTTAATATTATATTTTAATCCAAAAAAAGTTTAATATTATATAAGATTTAGATTCATGATCCGTCGGGATTCGGAATGAAAACTTAATTATCACGTTAAATTCTTATTTTTATTCAAGTATTTAAATAATTAGATTATAAATTGATTGATGCGTATACAATTGATTTAGAATAAACTAAAAATATATACTCTTTTCTTCAAAACCAAGCCGTGAGTCAATAATTTCGGCGTGTACAAGAAGTTTATTTTGTTTTCATTTATTGCTTATTAAGGTAGTACATATAATTAATTATGATATACTTTCATTTGAAAATCAATTATTTTTTCATAACACGTTCCAAATCATATATTTCCCTTTTTTATTTTTTTTATTTTTATATATTATTCACCTTTATTTCCAAATCATTAATTAGTCTTTATGTGCAGGTAGAATTACTACCTTAACAAATTATTTAAAGTTGATTTTATAGTTAATTAAGGTAATATCTCAAGTGATTAAGGTACCTCGACCTCAAATATAATTATTTATTGTTTGTATTTATTTTCAAATGAGTAGCATTATACAAATTTTTGCCCCTCCGAGAACCTATACTTGACAAAATTTGACACGAATAGGACACGATTTTTACATATTTTGTTTGAGTATAATCATATTTGAATCAAATTCGTGATGATCGGTATAACCCATTTAATAAACCAGTTATATTCATGTCAATCGATAGAACATGAAATTGACTTGTTAAATTATTATATAAATTAATGTTAACTGAATCAACTTGTTTGAGTATATTATTAATTAATTATTTATGAATTAATTATAAATTATATAAAATTTAATTGATTAAATTAATAAATGGGTTATACATGTGGTGTGTATCTAATTATTGAATGACGATTATTATTAGATGTCTTGTTTGGGTTATCAAACATAGTGGAATACTTGTATGTCACATCTTAAAAAAAAAAAAAACATACTTGTATGTTACACATCTGAAGACAAGACGGGATACGAATCGCCTAGTGTGCTGTGACTCAGCCTTTGAACTTTCGGGGGATGGGGACTTGTACCGTAACTCCGTTCCGTTCAGTTCCATGACCGCAATGGCAGTCAGTCGAAAAAGTCAACCTCCCAATACACATTTCGTAAGCGCCTTCCTTTCCGATTATCTCCATCCTCCATTATTATATAAGTAAACTCTGATAAGCTCTTCTACCACAATCACCCTCGATCACACATCTCTCTCTCTCTCTCTCTCTTTCATTCTGTCATGGCAATTCTCAAAACCCAGCCTATCCTTCTCTCAGCCGGAATCTTTCACGTCGAAGCGTGGTGGCTCGAGCGTGGTTGCGACTTTCGGAGCCAATCTTTGCGGCAATTAGAGTCTTCTTGACGCCGGTGGCGACTCTTTGCGGCGATAGTACGCCCGATCAGGTCCTTGCTATTCCACGCCCTAAGCGGTAGCAGTACCGATGGCGGAGGTTGTGGCCGAGGCTTTCTTTGGCGGGATAATCGATCAGCGGTCGATTAAGCAGCGGGGAAAAACTTCCGCGGTCGGCGTTCGCCGGCGCCTTGGATTAAATATTCGGGTTCGGAGCGGAAGGGTGCGAGAATTCTCACGCGTGAATCGTGTACTTTGCCTCGCCACTCATGAGCCCGGAGCGTAAAGATATTCTATCTTCTATCTTTTTGCTATTTATGTTTGTTCCTTTCTACTTTTTTCACTTTCATTTCCCTTTGTAGGAAAGAAAAAAAATATATAAATACATGAAATAAGGAAGGGCATTTTTGTCTAAAATGGATCATTAATACACTTTAGTTTCGAGATAGTAAATTGTCTCAATTGAACCTCGAACTTGGGACTCCTTCCTATGCCCTTCGCCTATTTTTATAGAGATTATGACTCTCGACTAAAATCCTTAAAAAACACTCATTACCTTGTACCATGAAATTTTTCGGATCAAATCAAACAGAATTTAAGTCATGCGACTCCCAGCGAGATGGATACTTTGAAATTTGATGTATGTGCAGACTTTTGTTACATAGAGGAGATAGATGGTGCCTCTAAAGACTATTGTGACGAGGCCAACACGCAATATCCATGTGTATCAGGAGAGAACTATTACGGTCGCGGACCACTTCAATTGTCATGGAGCACAACTATCGACGTAGAGGAGATAGCATAAGGTTTGATGGTTTGAACAATCCCCGAAATCGTAGCCACGGTCATCAAACATTCGTTTAAAGGCGCATGGTTTTTGGATGACCAGATATTTTACTGCAGCTGTCGTGAGCGAGGATTTGGAGCTACGGTCGAGCTAATGCACCGATGTATCGAATGTCTTTGGTGGAAACACCCCTGCGCCAATGCTTTCGAGTTGAGTATTACTGCCCGAATCTACGCAATCAACTTAGTGTTTGTGGAGTTAATCTCACTTGGTAAAGCAATGTATTCGTTTATGAATTAGCGAGCCTAGTTCTAAAGTTTCATTTTTAAAAGAATGATATTTGATTGACACGAACTTTTGAAAGCCCGATATTGGAAATTTGATTCTCCATTGATGTTTGGCATGATTTTAAAGGGTTTTTGGCTTTCCGCTATACTTGTCTTGTCTTCAGCAGTCTTATGTAATGTTCTGTTTCCAGAGAATGAAACTTTCCTAATAATTTCCAAATGGTAGCATTTATTTCAACTTTATTCAAATGATTTTATTAGTTGAAATTAGGAGTTCAACATAGAGTTTTTAAATTCATAAATAATTCATCTTTTAGATTCAACTCCTGTGTTCTTTTGTTAATCTTCATTTGCTTGAGAAACTTTTGGATTTCTTTTTGCCATTGTTTTAAATGTCTTTGAGCTTGGAGTCAACTCTTTTGCCGTGAGCTGCAGGCCTCCCGAACTCTTTTATCATATAATTTTTTTCTTCATTGTTTTGTTGGGTGGAAGGACTACAATAGGGTTGAAGAATGCCAAAAGAAAAAAGAAAAAGAGAAAAAAACAAAGAAAAAGAAATTAGACAAAACTATTTGGTCCTTAAAGTATTTTTCAATAAATTCTTCCATTTCTAAATGCCAAATCTCTTGTTGGCATCAAAGAGACCCAAAGATTTTGATACAAATAATTTTTATGGAATTTTTTTATTCTTCAAATATCTGTTCCATTTAACTTATTAGGTGCAAAGGCTTGGGACAAACTAAATAAAAAACAAAAAGGTTAAAACAAGTCAGCTTTGTGTGTGTGTTAAACCAAATAAAAATAGTTTAAAAAACAAAGCAACTCTGTCCATGTGTTTAACTTTAAAGAATGCCAGAAACAGAACAAAAGCAGAAAGCTAGCAGCAAGGCAGACTAGTTCAGAGATGCAGTATAAATAATTTTTAATAGATTTCTTACTATTTTTAATAAACTTTTATTAGCGAAGGCATGTAAGATGCAAAAGCAGGGCCAACCAAATAAATAAGAATAATTTATTTTATTTTATTTTTTGAAACTGAATCCTTTAAGAATCTGTTTCGAGGACCTATAAAATTCCTCTCTGTAACTAATAATGGATAAATATGTCAAGTCTTTCATATTATACCTGAATGTGTTGGTTTTGTTGGGAATTGTCATGGAAGTAAACTGGTTTTAGTTCTGACTTGAGTCTTTCATTGGTTTGAGGATGTGAACAAAGTCTTTTCTTTGATTATATTTTATGTTCTTCTTCCCTTGTGGTTTCTTTTGCAAAGGGTTTTTGAGGTAAGAATTTTATAATGCAATAATTGTTTTAGGTCGGTGATTTAGCCCCCTCTATGCTACTCAGATGGTTGAATTAGAATTTCATTATTTATTTATTATTATTATTTTTATTGGATTTACCTAGTTTTGTATTTGCAGGACATCAAAACTTCCTGCATTCTCTTTCAATTGTTTTGAGAGAGGCACCCATCAATATATCTAATTGTGCTGAGATTTGTCCCACCCTATGCGTTGACTCAAGACTGAAGCATATTATGGTATGATCAGTGACCTAATACATGGCTTTTTATACTAATTTAACATTGTAAATCACAATTAATTTTTAAATTGGGTTTCTAGCCTCTGGTTCATCAACTAAACCTTGTACTTTTGCAATAATTCTCTTTGATAGTCATTAGTGTAACAACTGAGCAAGAACTCAACAAAGCCTCGAAACTCCAACTAACGGGGGCAGCTATGAAGAATATTTTCTTTAGACCCCAGACTTGTCAGAAGGTAATTCTTTGTCATTGATGCATATATTCTGAACTTTGTTAAGAGGCCTGTAAATAGCTAACACTTGCATAATTTAAGGGTATTTCACTCCCAACAGCTAGAATTTGCACAGTGGTTTCTTTATTTGTTGTTTTTTTGGTGATTTATACTAGTTATTTTTTCTTGTCAAGTTCATTACTTTTGTAAGTCACGTCAAAACACAGGATCAATTCAAGGATGCCCATGCTGTGGTGATTGTGAAATTGCGAGGAGTGATGATTGTGCTTTCCTCCTAGATCTGTATTAACTATTTTGAATCCCTATCCAGTTTCAAAATAATTTCATTTATTTATGCAATACTTATTTATAATTGGTCGGCTGTATCCAGGAATGAAACAGCTCAAGGCATGTTATATTAGATTCAATGCGATGATGGTTTTAACCTGTGATTATTTCTTTCTTTTTTTTTTTTTTTAATTTCACTATGCATTTTTTAGGAAACAAGAAAGTAAGTTCACTCTATTTTCTTCTTCATCTCCACGATTAACTACAATGTTTTAAAAGCGGGTAGGAGTAGGATCAATGGGGTTCAACAGGTCAAATTATCGGCCTTTTCATAAGTTCCTATCCGGTTTGACCATGATTCATCTTGGTTCTTCTAAACCATGAATCGGCAGCTTTTGATATTCGATCGTGGTTGCGACACTAGTCAACTAAACACTTTTCCAGTTCAAGTACCTATATGGGTTTTAAAGCACTAGGTAGTGAGAGGGAACGAGAATTGAACTCAATTGCCATTGACAACAAAGAAGCAAACTTTTTTTATTATAGCAGTCGAAAAGCAATACAAGAGAGTATACTTGGGGTTTCATTTCATTGGCTTTATGCTGTGCCCTTACATTGTTCTGTATGCCTCGACTCTCGATAATAATATAAATCTCTTTCATTAGATTGAGAGCCTCATGTTGGCTCTTGGAATCCCATCAGGCCTCATAGAACCAATCTCTGGCTTGTGAAGGGTTGAATCAATCTGGTCTTGTTCCCACCAGAAACACGGTACTGCGGGCCTTACCAATTTGTGTCCTCAGGCAGCCCCCACTTGAATGTCATCATGCGAGTCCTTCACGTACATAATTAGGAAGAAAGATGAAAGGTGAGTTAGTTATTTTCCCACACCAAAGTAAACAAAACCCATATATCCAAGGAAGAAAGCTTATATATATGGAAGAGGGAGAGAAGGAATAGTTATAACTAACTCATTAACATTAAACCAATTAAGAGACTTCATATGGAATGATGGCCTGACCTAGCCAGGCTGGGTGTACGACACATTGGCGATTGGCCTTGACCTAACCGACCCGTTGGCCTTGACCCGGCCGACCCAGGTGGCCATGACCTGGCCAGAAACGACCTTCCCATTTAGAGGCGTTCGGGAGTAAGCTCAGAGACTATAACGAGCTATAGGGTTGAATGGAGAAATTAGCTTTAACATCAAGTTCAGCATTGTGGTTACAATTTACCTGAATGACTCACAACCAAATTCCATTTATTTCCTGCAACCAGTTCAAAAAGTGGAGTTATGTGTACTACCACAATATGGCGACACTAGTTAAAGCACAGCAAACATTCCCCTTAGGGAACATTATTTAAATTTAAGCCTAACACGTAAAAATGCACCTGAAACGATTACTTAGTCCAAAAAGTAGTCATAGGATTGTCGTAAGCAATCTGGAATCTCGGCCTGTACTTGTCCCAAAGTCTTGGAGCGGTTCACACGGCCACTCCTGACCTCACACAACCCATGCCATTTGAATGACCCTTAAACAAGGATTAAGCAAGTAGGAGAAAGCCCACCTCTTGGAGTTTTTAGCCAACTCCCAAACTCCGGTCTCTATGCGAAGCCCTTGCCGTGAGGTTGAGCTCTTCCTCTGGCTCCGCCTGAAACCGCTGATCCGATTGTTGGGAAATTTAGAGAGAAGGTGGAGTCTCTCTCTCATCCTTTTCTTTCCTCTGCTCTTTTTGTTCTCTTTTTTCTCCGATACATTTGTTTGTAGTCCCGAGATGGCCAAAAGCTTGTCATACCCGGCATCAGCGTGTCAATTTTCATTGACTCTTAGGATTTTCCTTATCCTTTTATCCATCTATCATGAATTTCCCTCAAATGACATGATGTCACTTGTCACCTATAGCCCATACTTGAGCTCATTGTTTGACTTTCTCACATCTTGACACATGTCTCATCTCGAGCCACTCAAATCGCCAAGAGTCCCGCACTACTCTCGGTGTCTTGAAAACGTGAAATCAGGCGTCTCGGGTGGGTGAGGGGAGTCGACGTGGTAGCGGCTAGATTTCGGCGAGAGGCGATTCAACGGTGAAATCCAGTTTAGATCATCGAGAGATTTTGACCAAACTTTACCGTTCTACACTGCCGAAATACGGATTTTTTCAGGGGTTTCACGGATATTTGTACAACAGTAAGTAAAAGTCATTAGAATGATCATTTATTTGAAGTCCATTTATTTGGGACTCGTGATGCTAAATATATGATGAATAAAAATACTAAAATATTTAAAACAATTTAGCCTCTTTTCTGGATGGGCATCTTTGCTAATAAGGTTGTTGTTCAGCTACGATCAGCCTTTGAAGAAGCCACGCATATTCCTAGCATGTAGCTAATTGTAGGCAAATCTTATTTGTCCAGTTTATTACTAACCATATTTGTGTTATTTGATTCTAGATACCTATAAAGTTTGTTTTGCTTTTTTAATCACATCAGGGAAGTCAATGGACGGGAGCATATGTCATGGAATTCCGTGATTTGATTTCTTCATCTCCATTGGAAGTAAAAAACTAGTCGGAAGAAGCACGATTTTCCTTCCTTCAAGGGGGATACATTGAAGACTTTGATCGGAAAGGTAGTTTCTCTCATTCTATCTTTTGCAAGAAGTTGCCTTCCTTATTAAGAGAGTTTTAGTTATTAATCATTACCAAGGTTTTAAAGTAGCGTAAGGCAAAGCGTTTTGTGTTAAGTGAAGAGAGCGAGGCGTAAGCCTCGAGGCTTTAGACATGCTTTTGAGCCTCACAATATATAATTAATTAATATTTTAAAATATATATAAAATAAAATAGCATAAATAAAAACATGAAAACAATTCATTAGAATTATTAAAAAAAAAAACGTATTAGTTAACTGCTGCAAAAACCATATAGAAGTCATAAAAATAGAAAATATATTTAACTATACTAATAGTTTCAAACTTTAACAAAAAGCCATAACCAAGTCTGAAGCCAGAACTAGAAGTAGTGATTTCTAATTAATTCTCTCTCAGACATCATCATCCTCATCTAATGTATCAAAAGTAGGAAAATGTCCATTATCATGTATCCCCATTTCATGTAAATCTTCTGTCTTTAAATAATTGGTGTCTAATTGAGCTTCCTTCTCTTTATACTTTGCCTCACTTATTTTCATCCTCAAATTATTAATTAGGTATATGCATATTATAAGTTTTTTTATTAAAATTTAATAAAATTTATGACTTACGAATTTTTAGTACTTACTTGGTGCTTCATTATGTTTCCTTTGTAGAATCGTGAAATCATGCGAATCAATGATGCTTGAGTTTGTTGGGAAGTTGGGTGACACAACTCCAGCAGCATCAACGAATAACTCATCATCCTAAACCTTAAAATCAAGGGAGGAGGATCTTCTTTCTCTCACCATCCACTCATCATTCGAATCAATCTCTCTAATCAGCGGATCATTGTTTTGTTTCCTTTGTGAGCTTCGTTCTCTCCAATCTAGTGTTGTGCCTTACCTTACACTAGAGTTCAGCTTGATATTTCAAATCTATTTCTTTTTTTTGTATGTTGCAAATAATAAAAATAAAAGAAATTTATGTGTTAAATGAAATAAAGTTCTCTAACATTGAAATGTAAATATATGTATAAAAATTTACAAAAATAGAAATATTAGGTTAAAATGTGCTCAAATTTCTTTCACATCCCGAAGCACTAGTAAGGCTAAGGACTCGAGCAATGAACTTTTGCAACTGGTGTTGAACCTAAAGCGCTGTCTGACTTGTAGGACTTACAGTAATGTTGAGAATCGGTGCAATACAACTCTAGTCACCCATTGCTTGAAGTGAAATGAAGATTCATTGAATATCGAAGCTTTTATTTGTAACGTTCTTGATAATCCAACATCTATCCATGCATTCCATGTCCTTACTCCACCTCATCAACATTAGAGAACTTATCCCCATACCACAATTGAGGATTAAGATAGTAACTCTTATGTAAGGTTGATGATTGCGGAGTCATTTTGCATCAATTTTTTCTCGAATTGGGCCATATTTTCTCTCCGCGCCCCACAGTGCAGCTACCAATCTTCTCCTTAGCGAATTCATCCAGCTAATAAATATAACCCATATTGGTCTTTCCTACGAATCAACTCTCAAGACACTAACTAATGGGCGTGGTCTTTATGCAAAAGCAACGTGAGGCAATTTAACAACGTATGAACTTTCACTTTTACCTTTTAGCCCATTTGCTTGAACACCATTTTCACGAGGAGAACATTGCTATAAGAGCTTGCTTTTGCTTATAAAAGGCTTTGGAGAGTAAGAAATGAAGTAACCAGCAGTGTAATTCTTTGGGCGAAAGAAGTTCATGATTTTGTAAAAAATGAACACCGTCAAGCGAGAACTAGTATGCCCATATATGAACTTCACTACTTGCCTAGCTCGACAGTGTAGTATCAGGAACATTTACCTTTCCAATATCCTCCAACATCAAATCAATACAATGTGTAGCACAAGGAGTCCACCACAATGTTCTCCTTTTTTCCATAAGCCTCATTCCAGCATTCACATAATTAGAGGCATTATCAGTGATGGCTTGCACCACATTCTCCTCCCCAATTTCTTCAACCACGTCCTTCGAAGATATTTGAACATCAATTCCCCATTTTTATTGTATCGAAGCATCAGTGATTTCGCAAACCAGAGTGCCCAGCGAATTCACCAAAAAATTGATAAGACACTGCTACTTTCCATCTGTCGACCATCGACATAATTGAGAACATCCACTGTGACTTTAAAGCTCTTTGTGATCTTCCATAATGATACTTAGGTCATTCACCTCTTCTTTAGAATCATGTCACTCAATTCGTGCATAGATAGAGGCTTAAACCCGGAGACCCCAAAGAATTTGCGACAACATCCATCATAGGAATTGATAAGGATCATTCATAGTGTTGAATGGGAGACGCTTTTGAATCATCAACCTGGAAGTACTCTACTACACTTCCTTCCTTTCTTCTTGCTTCCACCTTGAATTCAAAGTACTTTGATGAGGTTGTGAAGTGGTAAATTTATCCATAGGTCCCCTAGGAATAGGTTCCCCACTCCCACTCCCACTCCCACTCCCTAAGGCACCTATTGTTTTGGACAAGGCACTCCCATGCATTGGAGTTGGACCCATACCAATTTCTTGGAGCAATTCATTTATTTTCATTTTTTTATCCTTAAAATTGGCCAATACATCTTTGCATTCCAATCTAACATCTTCACTAACTTTGGGGCATGGTTTCATACCATGATGAGTTCCGGCTAAGTGATGCTTGTTCATTTCTCTCGCGCATCTTTTAATTGCAAAATTCTGTCTCGAATATTATAGAAACCTTAGGTAACATATTTACAATTTTTCTTGAATTTTTCGAATCGGAGGAACTCATTCTAAAAAAACACCAATAATAATATTCACATTTCTATATAACAATATAATTATTTAAAAAATAATAACAAGGCATAGTGAGGAAATGAATTTAAAATAAGAAATTCGAATTTAATTGGTTAAATTTAAAAAGCCAATATTTTTTAGAGGAATTTAAGAAATGAAATTCCAGAATTTAATTGGTTTAAATTTAAAAAAGCCAATATTTTTTTAAGAGGAAATTAAGAATTTAATTGGTTTAAATTTAAAAAAGACTATTTTTTTAAGAGAAAATTAAGAATGAAATTCAGAATTTAATTGGTTTAAATTTTAAAAAACCAATATTTTTTTTTAGAGAAATTAAAGTAAATTCATAATTTAATTGGTTTAAATTTTTTAAAAAAAAAATAATATTTTTTAGAAGAATTTAAAAGAAATTCAGAATTTAATTGGCTTAATTGGTCAAAATGAGTTTGAGGTCGTTTGATTTTAAATTTTTTTTTTTAATGAAGAAGACAGTAGCACAACTTCTTTGGATGGTCAAAGTGATTTAATTGAGTAAAAAATTGATGAAACCCATTTATCGATAAAATATGTGAGCTCCAAGTCAGCTTCTCCCTTTGACTTAAAAAAAAAAAAAATTTAGAAGCAAGAGGAGGCGAAGGGGTAGTTTTTCGGGTGGAGAGATGGGAAGGGAAAGAAAGGGCTCGGGAGAGATGGAGAGATGAAGAGAGGGAGAAGATTGAGAGATGAGATGAAGAAATGAAGAAGAGGGAGGCGCAGGAGGAGGCAGAAGGCGCGTTTTTACGTGAGATGAAGAGGGGAAGGGAATGGATCGGAAGAGAGATGGAGAGATGAAGGGAGAGATTGAAGAGAGATGGGATGAGAGATGAAAGACATATACACGGAGAGATGGCTTCGAGATGATCGGCGGTGCCGCTTGAGGTAGGGTTTTATTCTTCGATTTTCTCCCCCAAAGCCGGTTCACGTTTTCTTGATGGGAAAGTGATCCAGCTTGATTAAGTTTTTCTTTTTTCTTTTTGAAGGCCACATAAGCTCCCCAAGCGTACGCATCCCTCTTCAAGGCGTGAAGGTGCGATCAAAGCGCGCCTCGAATCGCGGCATGGCCCGAAAAGCGTCGTGTGGTGAACTTTTGGGGCGCTCAAGGCGTTTCTCGACTCCTCGCCACGAGGAAGGTGCGCATCAAGGCATGCTTAGAAAACGCCTTTGAAAACCTTGATCATTACAAACTATAGCTCTGTTTGGAACCCGAAAAGTACTAAGAAAGGGAAAAAAATGCTAAGGAAAATGATTTTCTCATGTTTGGTTCAGCGATTGAAATATAAAAGAAAATCATATATAATCAATATTCTTCAAAAAATTTTACATATTTTAAATTTCTTAGTCCTTATATAATAGAGATAAACAAATAAAAGCAGTTTGAATAAAATATATATAGAACCAAAATTTATTAAGTTTAAACATATTTTATATTTTCCTCCGAAAAATTTTCCTCCCACTTTTCTCTTTATTTTCTTTTTCCTTAGTACTTTTAGTTAAGCGGGCTATATGTTTGGTTGTGTTCCTCTTCAATCAGGAAACGAGGCAAGAAACAACATCCGTTGTGTGCTGTTTCATCATAGTAAAAACAATACCTCCTTCGCCTTCTCTTATTTACGTAAAATTTTCTTTTAGACTTGATGTAACATGACATAATTTGAAAAATCAGTTTAATTAATGAGGTAACCAACTGAAATTTTTTTCCCTTGAGATGGGAAAGATGTCTATTGAAACCATAGAAGCCTATCCATTTCTAATCATGTATCTTCCCTCCATTAATGGTTGCTTGGTGATGTGGAAAGGCTAGTACAAGAGAATTTGGTGTGAAGCAACATTCTTTATGGACCGAAGAGACTTTTTATGTAAAACATCGAGATACGAACTGTTCTTTGTAAATGTTTGAAGAACAAACTTGCCCTCTGATTCCTATCCTGCAAAACGAACCTAGGAGCTATAAGATTACTGGGGAGGAAAATCTTTATCTTGTGTAACCACTGGCTTCAATCGTGTAGATATTATACTTGCCCCAGTGTAATAGGCACTCGCAGGCTTTGAAACATGTCTCTTACTTTGTTTGAGAGAACTGTCTCATTTAATCAGAAAGCTTTCTCGTGCTCGGGTGTGGGATCTGGAAATCTTGGCTAACATATATGGTTGTGTCGACCAAGATCACTCATTGTCAAAAATGTTGGATGTGATTTACTCTTTCACAATCAATCATAAACTGTAACTCTCGAACGACAAAATCTATCATTTCTTCACTCCTGGAAATTTAAGCGAATACTGTGTTTGATATTTAAATTTAAATTTTTTTTTTCTTATATTGAGAATTGAAGGTTGAGATCAAGATTGATTAGTGGATTAAGTAATCATTTGTGTGTTTTTCATTGTGGCTTTTGCATTCTTCAGTCTTTTGCTGCTCTGATGCTCCCAAATAACAAATCTTTACATGTGACCAATTTTTTTTCCAAATTACAGAGAATGGTGAAGAAGATGAAGATGGTGCTCTTGCTTTAGCATGTGCAACAGAGAAGGCTCTGCAAGTGCGGGAGAAGCATCCTAATTCCCTAATCCCGGGAACAGCCAAATCTGGAGCCGAGTTCTTCGCAGCTCGATCTTACCATGGCCTTGAAATGAATAGCAACAATTCCTCTCCTGAACCATTCTTGATTGGCAGAACTGGAAGGCGTCAGGTGTGAGGCGAGAAAAGCAAAGAATTCTTGACCTAGATCCTTATAGAGTTGAAGGTTGGAAAGACATCAGCGTTTTCTGGGCAAGGAGATTTTGGCCGCCAGCTAAGCTGATCTTCTCCAGAGGTTTGTCTCAATTTCTAGACAGAATTTTGAATGCATTAGTTTTGTTATGCAAACAATTTTTGTTTTTGTAATTTTACAGAACATGTTTTTGATAAACTTATAATAAACAGTTTTTCCAATAAACATGTTGTTCTTGGCTCGTGTTAGATTTATTGTCTTACTATGAAAAATTATTTTTATATTTGAATTATCTTAATTTGCATGCATAATTTGGATATGAAGGAATTGATTTATTATAATTTTACCTGATTGTTTTTGAGGCTCGTTTGGGGCCCAACTGGCCCCGGATGAGGCTAAACCCTGACCAATCGGGCACCGTCAAGCTTGACCGAGCTTGTTTTTAGAAGGACCGGGTTGCAGGCTTCATTTTAGGCCTGCCCTTATCCTTATGTTATATTTTTTTAAATACATAATGGAACTCTATTTTTAAGATATATTTTGTTAAAAGTTTATTGTATAAGTAAAGATGTACAGCTAGACACGTCAACGGGCCGGGCCGCCCATTTTGGCCTATGGCGGCTGGCATGGAGCTGGTGGCACGGTCTAATCTTTGTGCGGCCGGGCCGACATGGCCCCGAGCAAGCCGTGCTAGGCCAAGGGTGTCAGCCCGTGTACCATGCGGGCCGACCAACCCCGCCGTGCCAACCTACATGCCCGACCCCACGTCTTAGGCCAAGTGCTGACTCATCGTGTGGCCATGATGTGCAACTCACCACTCTACCAATTCTCATTTTCAATTTTCATATAAAATTGTTAATATCACCCCTCTAACAACTATACTCTTATTTAGTTTAGAGGGAGTATAAAGTCTTTCATATGAAATATCTATAATAAACTTCCTCTATGTATAACGGTTAGTTTGAAGGATAAATAAGTAAATCACTCACTATTACTACTTCATGTCTGTACCTATATTTTATTTCAACAAGCCATATACTTGAGTTACTTTTAAGGGTAAATAAGTAATGACTTACAAATGATTTATATAAATACCTCCACATTTTTTTTAATCTTCCGTTCTTTACAATTATATCTAATATACTCCTTCTACAATGAAGAATGAAGAATAAGAATATGAAAAGTTTATTCCCATGTTCTTATGAAGAACTATACGTTGTTTTTTATTTAAATGTTAAATGTGACTCATTTTAAAAGGTTGAGAGTAATACATATGATTGATAGTTTGGTAGGTGCCAACCTAGTTGGGATGTACTCAAACTATAGTGATGTAATTCTCAACTCTTTTCTTATAGTTTGTTGAAAATTTGAATAAAAGAATCGTACTTTTTTATATTTTCTTTTCTTTTATCTTCTAATATTTCAGAATTTTTTTGTTATTTTTGAAAAACATATATATAAATATATTTTTTCTTGGTTTTAAAAATAAAAAATTAGCATTTCCACAAATTATACAATTACAAACTAAATATAATTTTTTTTAAAAATTGATTTAATTACAAAACAAAATTTAATATGGGCGGCCTATGCACTTACGGCCCGGGTGGCTCGGCTTCTACCCGACCGTCATTGCAGTGCCCGGCGGCTCGCTTACCGCGACCCGTCGGCGCAGTATTACTACCATGGCTTACCGTCAGTGAGCTCTGCAAGTGCCTCTTCTTATACTTTTGTAAAAATAAGCTTGGAAAGAAGGAATTTAAAAGTTAAATGACATAAATACCCACTTCCTTCACTCTCTTTTTGTAACCCTCCCAAATATACTACCCTTAAAGTATGATAACTTTTATATACGATAAAAAAACAATATCGAATTTGGGATATTATTTAATTGTATTAAATATTGAATCTTTTTGTCTTTTTGTTTTGGATGAAGTGGAAGTAAATAAACATGTTTGACTCATTCTTCTAATTTATAAATGCATCGGTTGATGTGATTCGATTCAAAAGGTATATTAGGCTTAGTTCAATGGTGAAGTACACATCGTGATATAATGGTTAGCACAATGAACCCTTTTTAAGCTCAAAATGCCAATTCTAGAACCCTACTTTTAGATAAAAATAAACAGTCACTTTCGCAATTCTAGTATTTGAATCAAATCAGACATTCTTTTTATTATTTGAATTAAGATACATATCTCGATAATTTATTAAATTCTAGGAGTGAAACATACGAAAGAAGGTCTCGGGGTATAAGTAGAGGTGACAATTCGAGTGGACGGGTCAGTTGACATCCATCCCAGTCAAAAGCGGCTCAATTTTTTCATGCTTATAAAAATTTAACGGCCCTAGCCCGAAAGCCCACAAAATCGGCAAACTAGGCCAAATTGCCTTACAAAGGTGATTACGGCAATCAAGTCATCTCGATTGAAACCCGAATTTCGTCCGTTTTTCGGGCCAATAATTTGCGACTAGCGCACCTAATTACAGGTGGACCGGTTAGCTCAGGACGGCCCCGGACCAAAAAATTGCCACCTCTAGGTATAAGGATGAGAGAGGTCTTAGGTTTAAAAAGTCATGATATAGAAAATGAAAGGTCCCGAGTTTGAGTCTCGATAAATAATTTAATACATTTATAACTAAATAATTTAATTGTTAAATAATTTAATTGTTAAATAATTTAATTTATTTCAAATGGATTAATTAGTCTTTATGTGCAAGTAAATTACTACCTTAACAAATTATTTAAAGTTGAATTTATAGTTAGTAAGGTAATATCAAGTAGATTAAGGCCTCCACCTCAAAATATAATTATTTATCGTTTGTATTTATTTTCAAATGAGTAGCATTATACATATTTTGCCCCTCAGAAATTCTATACTTAACTTTAAAATTTGACACGAATAGGATACAATTTTACATATTTTATTTTATGAGTATGATCGTATTTGAATCAAGTCGTGATGATCGGTATAACAGTTTAATAAACCGGAGTTATATTCATCAGCCAAACCAGAACATGAAATTAACACATTAAATTGGCCCATATAAATTAATATTTAACTCAAATAAACATTTTAGTATATTATTTCCTGTTAGATATTGATGAATTAATTATAAATTATAAATTTAAATGAGCTAAATTAATAAATGGGTTATACATGTGGTGTGTATCCAATTATTGAATGACGATTATTATTAGATGTCTTGTTTGGGTTATCAAACATAGTAGAATACTTGTATGTTACATCTTTAAAAATATATATATATATACTTGTATGTTACACATCTGAAGACAAGACGGGATACGAATCGCCTAGTGTGCTGTGACTCAGCTTTTGACTTTCGGGGGATGGGGAAAGCCGCCCACTCCGTAACTCCGTCCCGTTCATATTCACAACGGCTAGCCAAAGTCAAAAAGTCAACCTCCTAATACACATTTTGTCAAGCCCTCCTTTCCGATCATCTCCATCCTCCATTATTATATAAGTAAACTCTTGCGGCACCTGCCGCGATCACCCTCGTCACACATCTCTCTCTCTCTCTCTCTCTCTCTCTCTCTCTCTCTTTCATTCTGCCTTGGCAATTCTCAAAACTGCAACACTTAATCCTTCTACTTGAATCCTTCTCCCAGGCCAGCGGATGTAGAAGCTGCGATTTGCGACTCCGACTTGATCTTTGTAGCTAATTAGAGTGCTAGCGACACCGTTGGCGACTGCTGCTGACGATGGTACGCCCGGTCGGGTCCTTGCTATTCCACGCCTAGCAGTAGCAATGTGTCGGTGGCGAGTTGTGCGGCGTTCTTTGATCGGATAATCGATCCATTTGCTTCCGGCTATCTTGGGAAAAAGGAGCTCTACTGCGTGGTAGATGTTGTGATCGCCTTGGATTCGTATTTCTCGGTTTGGAACGAAGGGTGCGAGCAAGATTCTGCGTGGACGCAACCTTCTTTGCTCTCCATGTATGTATGTTGATTGTCTTTGTATGAGGTGAGGCGTAGGCATTCTATCTTCTATCTTTTTGCTATTTATGTTTGTTCCTCTCTACTTTCTTCACTTTCTTTTCCCCTTGCAGAAAAAGAAAAAAAAAAAAAGTAAATACATGAAATAAGGAAGGGCATTTTTGGTCTAAAATGGATCATTAATACACTTTATTTTTGAGATAGTAAATTGTGTCAATTGAACCTTGAACTTGGGACTCCTTCCTATGCCCTTCCTATTTGTAGAGGTTTTGTTTCTTGACTAAAATATTAAAAATTCATTACCTTATCTTGTCCAGAAATTTTGGATAAATGCGGCAGAATTAAGATCGTACAACTCTAACACACAGTGATTCGCGAGCTGATGTATGTTTGGCTTTGTTACATAGAGGAGATAGATGGTACCTCTAAAGACTATTGTGCGTGGACAACCACATGGTATCCATGTGTATCGGGGAGGGGAACTATACGGTCGCGAGACCACGCCCGGTGTCATGGAACTACAACTATGGAGCAGCCGAAAACAACATAGGGTTTGATGGTTTGAACAATCCTGAAATCGTAGCAACAAATGTCAACATTTCGTTTAAGACTGCCTTATGGTTTTGGATGACGAATGTGCACTCTGTAGTAGACGAAGGATTTGGAGCTACGATACAAGCTATTGTAGTATCAGTGTGATGGTGGCTGCCATTGCTTTGTCAATGCTTGAGTTGAAATCATTTACTGCCCGAATCTGCAATCAACTTGGTGTTTCGACTGGGGATAATCTCACTTGTTAAGGCAATTGATTCGTTTATGTTATATGTATACTTTAACTCTTTTGATATGGTACATCATATATGGAAGCAATAAAGATGGTACAACATGAATTATGAAACCCTAATTCTAGGGTTTGTTTTTTAAAGGGTGATATTTGATTAAACGAACTTTTGGCAATGTGGAAATTTGATTCTCCATTGATGTTTGGCATGATTTCGAATAAAATACCTTTTTTTTTCTTGTAAAAGTAACCTCTCCTTTTGAGAGATACTGAATTGTAAATGTCTGAAATGAAAAGGGTATTTTTTTGTGTTTTTCAAGATTAGAATCACAAATTTTTGAATTATTTGATGTCTTTTTGAAGTGATTTAAAGGGAAAAATTCCAAAAGTATTTTCAAAGATTTTGGACAAAAAAATATATACTTATAAAGATGCAAAGATAATACCCTAATGTTATATTGATGTGCTTTCACTCCTTCCTTGGCAGCTGCGCCCAAAATCACTACCCTTATAAAAAGATGTGACTTTAGCAACACCCACTTGAAAAAATATCGAATTTAGGACATTATTTAATTGGCTTATTAAATATTGAATCTTTTTTTTTTCTTTTGTTTTGGATGAATTGGAAGTAAATAAATATGATTTTGACTCATTCTTCTAATTTATAAATAAATCGGTTGATGTGATTCGATTCAAAAGGTATATTAGGCTTAGTTCAATGGTCAAAATTACACATTGTTATATAATGATTAGCACAAGAAATAAGACCTTTTTAAAGTCAAAATGCCAATTCAAGACCCTACTTTTAGATAAAATAAAAAAACAGTCACTTTCGCAATTCTAGTGTTTGAATCCAATCGAATGTTCTTTTAATTATTTGAGATTAAGATACATGTACAATAATAATTCATCATGTCTAGTTCATATGATAGGTACTCATTGTTTTAAAGGATAGAGAATAGAAAAAGGAAGGGTCTCGGATTTTATAATAGCAGGGTATAAGGACGAGAGTGTCTCAGGTTTCAAAAAGATATGATAGAGAAAGGGAAAGGTCAGGAATGCCGATGACAAATTTAGTCTTGTTAGATTATATGTATATAGTCAGCACATATTTTCTTTTTATGTTTTGTATAACCCAGCTTATATAAGCCTTAGCGCCCTTTGTACACAGTAATATACTTTTTCCAATATACAAGATTCAAGTCTTTTTCATGGTATACGACGGAGTTCTCACGATTTTTTTATTTCTTTGCTCTCTCCTTTGTCTGAGCATTGGCGCCGCCAGTATAACTGTTTTTCGGTGAATACTATTTGCTCTTTATTTCCTACCTTATGGCCTCAAACTAAGATTCTGGAGCCATTCGGATGGGTATCGGGACAGATCATGCTCGGTGTCACGCGGCCAGTAGCCAGAAAACCTCCCGCGCTCGTCAGCGCCGCCGCGAGTCTCGATTTTTCCCATGCGCCGCTTGTTTCGAGGCTGCGTCGGATCCGTCTTGTGGCGTGAATTTCATGTGTCTTCAACGCAGGGCTTATGCGAAGCGGCTCGACTTCGCTCTTCGACCACTACCCATCGCCGCTCGCTACGGTGAGCCGTTGACCGTTGATCGTTGGCCGGCCGAGCCATTGGCCGGATTGCTGACAAAAAATTTGACATAGTTCTTGCTACACTAACCCGTTGTTCCATGGTACGCTATACGTTTTTCCCTCTGCGGGTTCATCTACCTATGTTTCCAAAGAACGTGACTAATATGAATGACTATAACCAATAAGAAGCCTATTCTTATCACGTAGTTTTGTAGAACAAAAGTCATTATGTTGAAGCATATTCACCCTTCGTCAGTAATTCTTGAGTACTTTGCTACCTTACTTTCAATTCGAATTATCAACTATGGAATCTCATTCCAAGTTTGGTCCTACCTCATCTCTACATGGCGGATCTATGGAAGGATATAGTTGTCGGGTTTCATCTTCCCGACTTCCGGTGCATCGATATTGCTCTTTCTACAATATCTGCGTGCACTTCTCGGGCATAACTTTTTTGATTATGCTTCTTTGCAATTATATGACTTCTTCTCACTGTTGTTTTCTCTTCACACACTTCCTTCTCTCCCTACTATATATCTTTGCAAATGGTTCTCATGCATGTCTCTCATCTTAGTAATGTCTACCCGACCTTATACACATTTCCAATGTTTATGTCGATTCTGACTTTACTTTCGTAATCTTATAATTGGTAAACTCATTGAACTTGGTTTCTTTTGCTCTTTTCTTCTCTTGGTGTGGTTTGTGGGGTTTTAGGATGGGACGGATCGTTGGGATTTGCGAAGTAGGTCGAAAATTTGTTTGAGCTCATCTTTTCATTATCATCCTCTGTCTCTGCATGTGTTATCTCAGTAATTTCACTTTTCTCTTAGCTATGGTATTCGTCTGGTCATGCATCTATCTTTAGGAGTTAAACAACTAGTTTCACTCGGGGTTGTGAGTTAGTTTCAAACAAGAGTTTTGAATTTATATCTGTATCAATTTAAGAAAATATTGCTTTTACCATTTAATAAGTGTTTACTCATTAGCTCTCTCTCCTTTTGATCTTATTCATTCTAATGTATGGGGCCCTTCCATTCTTTACTCGGGGTGAATCACATTATTTTGTTCTTTATGAATGGTACCTCTGATATACTTGGATTTATCTACCAAAAATCGTTTTGAACTTTATCAAATATATAACCAGTGCTTTACCAAAATGATTGAAACAGTTTTCAACCTATCAAAAAAGTTTTCGAGATATGACAATGCCCGAAATATAAAGTCCCGTGAATTTACTTCTTTATCAATATGGTCTTGTTTCCTCATTCCTCTTATCTTGGCACTTCTCAGCAAATAGCGAGGATTAAACTTAAACTTGTCCTATTCTTGATAATGTTGTTCAATACTACTACTATTTGCCGCTACTCATTCTCGGTTTTGGAGGAAGCTACTCTTGCAAGGCGTTTACACTTGATAGGTGGCTCACTTCTCCTATTGTTGAATCAACTCCTTATGATATCATTTGGTTCTTTTCCCTCTTATGACTTACTTAGAGTCTTTGGATGTGTGACGCCCCGATCCCGGGGGTCCGTTGACGCTCGTCAGCTGCGGAATACGTGGATGTCCAGGGTTACGGCGCCACTTGGCATCGGGCGAGTCTCCAGCGCTTTGTGCGGAGGCTGCAATCTGATACAACTTCATATACCTGTCCCAAACAGTGCAATATATCCATCACATGATACATACATGGATAAAAATGGCCTCTTGGGCCCATAAACCGATAATCATCAATGTACCAACTATACCCAATAGTTACAAGAGTTAATATGTTTTTACTCTTATACAACACATATATTAAACTTAACGAGTTCTAATACATGTATACATCATCAAAGCCACAACTTGGCTTTCTTACAATCCTCGGAGTCCTAGGACGGCCGGGTCACTGCACGCTCCTGTGCACCTTAAATAATAATTCCTCGACCGGGGTGAGCTAATGTAGTAGTGGAATCACCCTAAGTGGGTTACTCTCCACCTAAGTGCGGTCTCGATGTTCCCGAAATAAACACACATTGACAAATGCATGATCCTACTTGAATGTCTACATGACTAACTTCGAGATCTAGAGTCATCACCGACTCTCACACTACTTTAAGCCTCATTATGAAATTGCTTATATTCATTTGTTTGTTAGTGGACAACCGTGTGTAGATATCAATTGGGTGTCTCCGGAATTGATGATGTATTTATGGACTACCCTCAGATATCATTAGATTTAGATGCAAACCCGGTCAAATCCTTTTAGTTTTAGACAACCCTCCCGGATGAATTTATAGTACACCCAGACAACCCTCCGAACCATTTTCTCTGGAGCTCATTTCGTGCGCTCGGCTCATATAGTCACAGGGTGTTCGAGTGCATGGAATGCATGTATGCAGTTCAATCTGATCCCATTCACATGTAAATATATAAACATGCATATATTTACAAAACAATCCCATTCACACAATCATGTCATGTAATTTCTCATTTCATACATCAAGAATTAAAGCTCCTTGGGCTAATGATCAAACGAACAATTACAGCAAATCACTCGACCAAACACATATTTTCACAAAAATTATTTTGTGATCAACTGTTTGAGAGCGATAAAACCTAGTTCTTGCTCGCTTTCAAAGCCACAATTATCGGTTCATAGTAGACGCGCTTCGGGTTTCCGCGGCCATTTCCGACCTCAGAACCGACCAATACATGATTTATAGAACACTTCCGTCACACATTGCCCAAAGCAGAGTCAGTAACAGCGTGCGAGTGTTCTTGGAAGTCTCAAATCCAAGCATTTCGATTCCAGGTTTGGGCAGATCAAGCGGTAGTTCAAGGCACTCAGCCGACGAAACATTTACATGGTACTTAACGAAGAATAAAACCCAAGTAGGAAGAAACCCCTACACCTCTCGAGTTTGAGAAACTCCTAAATACAGTGCCACGAAGCCCTTTCGCGTAAGAAGCGAGTTCTCCTTCTTGTCCCAGGCTACCAGAAGCCATTCGGATCGTCCGTATTTAGAAAGGCCACTCCTTCTCTCTCTAAATTCTAATCAAATCGGCCTCTTGGACCAAAAATCCTTCCTCCATTTTCCTCTTCTTTTCATTTGGAGAAGACAAGTCACTATTCCTATTTTGTCTTCTAGTAGGCTTAAACAAATCCCAAATACCTATTATGTCCTTTCATTTCCAGTTTTGACGTGCGGCGCTATCTCGGCCGTCTATTTTCGTATTTCTCTACTCATACCGCCCATGGCACATGAGTACGTGTTATATGTGATTTTTGTCGCGCCCGAAAATAGTTTCTGGCACGACGCGATGCCTCGGCGATGACCGGCTTTCAGATTATCTCGAAATTTGTTAACTGTATTTGGGTAGATTTCACGGCGAAGACGATTCAACGGTGAAATCCGTTTCATCGTCAGAATCTAGAGAATAAATTCCGGATTTTTAACCGAAATAACAATTTTGCAACCAAAATTACGATTTTGCCATTTTTCCATAAATTGGAATTTCTCGGGTCTTACAGGATGTGTCTATTTTGTTCTTCTTCAAGATCATGAAAGAAACAAACTTCAGTCTCGTTCTCGCTTGTGTTGTTTTCTTGGGTATGGAATTGGTAAAAAATGTTATAGATGTTATGATCCCATTAGCAAACGTCTTCGTGTTTCTCGACATGTGGTGCTTAGGAGCATGAAATGTTTTATCAAGCACCTCATGTTCTGTTTCAACTATTTCCTCTATCGATCATCTCCTTTACCTTTTTCTTTGAGGTCTCCTACTTATATACGAGAGCATCCCCTTGGTATCTGAGTTTCCCATACATTTTGATGTCCTTCTCATGCATCGATGAGCCTCCCGCCGTCATCAGCGTGATCTTGCTCCAGGTTGTGGATCTGTCGGTCCTTATTTCACCATGCATAGTGGTTTACCTATCGGGTAACTACTCTTACTTCTCATCTTTGTGACTTCCATTGCTTTTCTGCTCTTGCCTCTCTCCAGCAACCTCAGACTTTTCGTGAGGCTTCCTTTAACCCTTTATGGCTGCAAGCTATGAAAGAAGAGTTGGATGCACAACATAAGACTGGAACATGGGATCTGGTTGATCTTCCCTTTGGAAAATTTGCTATCGGTTGTAAATTGGTTTATAAGATCAAGACTTGGTGGATCATAGCTCATGAAGTCCACTTCTAAGGCTTGCCTTGTGCCGGGGTTTTCGGGAGTATGAGATTGATTATGAGGAGACTTTTGCTCCAATGACTTGACTTTCTTCTGTCAGGACTCTTATTGCCCATTTATGGCCGCAAATGGCGGCTCTTTAGATGGATGTAAAATGCTTTTCTTAATGGTGAACTCACCAGTCTATATGAAGCTTCCTCTGGGCATTTCTCACCCTGGGTTCCCTCATAGAGAGTATGTCGACTACGGCTGGGCTCTACGGTCTTAAACAGCTCCTCGAGCATGGTTTGCAAAGTTCGAGTTCTACCCTCTCTCGGCATGGTTTTCAAGCGAGTTCTTTTGATACATAACTTTTAAAGACGGTTTGATCATGCTATTGCTATTCTACTCTTGTTTATTGTCGTAATATAATTATGCAGGTGATGATATCTGATTACCTTTAAGATCTAAAGCACTTTCTTGGTTGTCAATTTGAAATAAAAAATCTTTGCCCTGTTAATTACTTTCTTGGTCTAAAAGTTTCCTCTTCTGCAGATGGTTATTATCTTACTCAGGCCAAGTATACTTTCGATTTGATTTTTTGAGCCAGTATCACTGATAGCAAGATAGTCGACACACCTATTGAGTATAACTGTCGCCTCAATTCTCATGATGGCGAATCACTATCTAATGCTACTCTCACATGAACAACTTGTTGGGATTAATCTATCTCCTTTGTTACTCCCCCTTATGGCTTCTGTGGTTCACGTAGTCCCGGTCGAGTTTATAGGCGCATGGAAGATCTCCTCATTATCTTTTGCGTTCTTAGCATTCTTTGATATCTAAGGCACCATGAAACCCGAAAATGCAATTTTTCGAAAAAGAGGTGCAGGTAATTTCGGTTGAAAATCGGAAATTTTCTAGATCTCGAATGAAAAACGACTGTATTTACATTAGAATTCATCATGAGAAATCTAATGACCCGCAGGGGATTTCGTCCCAGTGCAGAACCGATTAGGAATATTTTACGTTTTACGGGTGATAGGTTGCGGTAACCCAGGCGACCTATTTTAACAAAAATATCGGAAGTCAGAAAATGGCTTGGGTTAAGTTCATTTAAAATAAAGTGAATTGAAAAGAAATAAATTATTTCGGAGTATAAACGGATCCGAATAAAGTAATATAATATATATTGAAAAGAATAATAATAATAATAGTAATAATAATAATAATAAAATAATTAAAAAAGGTAAAAATGAAAAAAAACGAAAAGTCAAAAAGCAGTGGGAGAGATGAGAGGCATGAAGAGAGAGAGGGTGTAGAGACATTTTTTATTTTTTTATATTTTCTTTCAACGTTTGGCACTTTCGAGTTACGAGGAATCGGATCATAGGATTTGTCAGAGCGAAGAAGCAAGTTATCCACGCATCGAGAGGCTACGCATGGACTGCAAAATCTTGGAGTTCGTCCGACTCGCGGAAGAAGGTATTTTCTATTTGTGTTATTTCTAGCCTAAAGGTCATTTAATGGCTTGTGATTGGCTTAGGCGGAAGTGAAAATTTGTAACTTCAGTCCTCGAATTTTTGGGGCGAGTGTAAATTTTAGGAATTTTGGGATTTGTTTTCGAGCAGTCCGAGTACGGGACCGGGACATTTTGCATAGTTAGAGCTAAATTTTTCGGGATGGTTTGCGAGATAGTCGGATAAGATTTTCGGGACTGACTTTCGAGGCGGTCTTGGAGTATGTTGAGGTTTGGTTTGATCCAGAGGCGGTGTCTTTGAGTTTTTGTGGTGTGTTTTGGTATCTAATAATTCGGTGACAGGCTGTGAGGACATAAGAAGGTGTCTGTTTAATGTGGTCAGGATGTGGGCCTTTGTGTGTTATTGTTGTAAAATATTAAATAATAACATGTTGTTATTATTATTACAAACCATGTTAATATATACTCATTGATAATATATATAGATCGTATGGATGTCGATTATATGTAAAAAAATTATAATTGTCCATGGTAGTGTAAATGTTTCCATGTAGCACTCATATATACATCATGTAACATGAAGGGGAAGAATGCATTGGCATGATGCATTTCATATGCACGGTCTGCATCGCGTCGAGTCGGGTGTGGGTGTATGGTATTGAGTATTCACCTGTGTTGGTGAATGGGTAGTGAACTCGTACTTTGGACGACGTCCAGTAAATGTCTCACAGTTTAAAAACATAAAAAGAAATGTAGTTAATGTGTGTTGGGCGGAGCAAGAAGGGGACTGTTAACCCCCTCAGGTAAAAAGCCTAGAACATGGGAGTAAGAGATTCGCGGTGTGATTCGAAAAGTTCTGTATGGGTGTAAGGGCCGCGAGTATGACGGCGGCTGCCCAAATAAAGACCTGCACGGTCATGTTTATCCACATAAGAACGGGTTGTGTGATAGAAGTCGGGATTGACTTTGGATTTGTTGTCCATTGACACTTGCATTGGGTAATGGAGCCGGTTAGGGCTCGATACATGGGTCATTGGTAATACCAATGACGATTGTCACATTTAGCTTATGCGTATGGCTGGGGCAAATTGATGAGTGACTCGAGGATATATGACTCAATGACATAGTGAGTAATGGAACGGCAGAAGGGCGTTACGCATAGGTATGGTGAGTGGGGAGTCTCATTCATGGCATCGCCAGGCGATCGGGTAAACATGTGTATGTTGCGGCTTGGATGTTGGCGGTGTGCGACCATTGCATGTGCATAGGTGGGAAGCGCCTTGTAGGAAGTATCGATGGGCTTTGCTCACCTGCCGTGGGACCACATTTCAGTGGGGCAGTTACCCGGTGGGCGGCGCTCCTTAGAGCGGGATTATGAGAAAAGCGGGATTATGGCTTTGATATATATTTATGTAAATATATATGGGTTTTATTTATTGTATAAGAGTGAGGTAATGTAACTCTTATGGATTATGGTTTTATAAGTCACAGGCTTATATGTTTGAGTATGGATACAATGGGGCCTTATGTGGCCATTTTTACTCGTATGTGGACCCGTGTGGTCGTTGTATAATATTGGGTAATGTTGCCATGTAATTTTACATGTTGTATTTTGGGTAGAATTTTCCTTATTGATGATACAAAGGAGACTACGCGATTTTAGGTAAATCATGGGTCGAAGAAAAAGGGGGACCGCGATGGTGTGGTGTAGGGTTTCTCGACATCTACAAATATTCCGCGGGTTGACGAGTTGTCAACGGGACCCCCGGGATAGGGGTGTTTGATTAGTGCTTAAAAGTCTTTATTTTGAACCACATTTATAGCGGAGTTTGGTACTTTGTGTACTAATCAACATAATTAACAATTGGCACATTAAAGGTCTACGACTATGCTACTAATCGCATTTTATGGCAAATTTTGCGTTTTACGAAGCTATTTATGCTAAAATTGTTGAGTCAATCAAGCCACGAGAAGAATTAGTCAAACTTCGGCGTGGAGATCGGGAGCGAAGGAAAGAAGGCGAAAATGCGAAGTGGAGAGGCTGCGGGGAAATTTTCGCGGCATGTGGTACCGCGAGGTTGCCGCTGTTCATCCTACGAATTTCCTTCCCTCGCCCTTGTTTATCCTGTAGCACTATTCACCATTTTGCCACTATTCACCTCTCTTGTTGTTTCACGCTTTTGCCTTTTTGTTACAATTTTTTGTTTCTTCCCATTTTATCCCTTGTAATAGCTTTTGATTTTGGTTCTTTTTTAATTTTGCTTGTCTAGGGCAGTATATAAGCTCCTACACTGTAATCAAAGATAACTTTTGCCAATGAATAAACTTTTGGCGCGAAGGGCGCCAGTTTTCCCGCTTTTCTTCTTCTCTCCCATTTTCTCTCATTTTCTCTCCCTTTCTGAAGCGCGAAACACTCCTGCAGGGATGACTCGAGAGGATGGTTGTGAACCACTGCTCCTTGAAAAAAAGGGGGTTGCTAGGGTTTGGGTAACTCATGGCTCTCTGTGCCAGCGTTTATGGGTATTTATGTTCTATTTCTCTCAATCTAGGTTTAAATCTCTTAAATGTACCTTGATGGACCAGTATTTGGCAATCTTTCAGAGTTTAGGGGATGCTTATTGCTAGATCCATTGAGATTCATTAGTTGCCCTCTATTTGTCACTGTAGGGTAGATTTATGAGATGTGTATTCACTACCGAGGAGCATTTATGCTCTGTAAATGCTGTTTTTCAAAAGGGAAACTCATAGGGTTTAGTTTTTAAAGCTAAATGAAGATCCGGTTCGGGAAATGACTATAGGTCATCCTCCCTAATGCGAGGAAATGAACCCGAGAACCCTTCAGTGATCTTTAGAACCCCCAAATCAACGATCGACGCGAGGATACTTCTTTTACATTTATTGTATTTAAATTTTCAGTTTCCAACCATCGACTCCTTGTTTTTACCAAACGAATCGAAACCAAATTCACCATTTTTGGCCTTCCTTTGTAAATCATTTATGCGAAAACTCATCCACACAGGTTGGACCTAGAATCGCTATCTGCCCATTAGCTTTGCTCTGGCGGTAGGAATCCTAGGATACAAATTTTGTTGATTCGGTACACCCTCTTTGTGGCATGGTCAGGTGTTACACACCATATTTTGATGGTCTTGTTTCTTCCCATTCTCGTAACTCTTCAGGCATATTCAGATGTAGATTGGGCAGGTGATCCTATTGATCGTCGATCTACTACAAGATATTATTTTCTTCTAGGTGATTATCTTATTTCTTGGAGAAGCAAGAAACAAATAGTCGTTCTTTGCAACGCTGAATCCGAGTGCGGTGACTACGGGTCGACCGCGAATACTCGTGAATGTCGGGGTGACCGGCATTTTCACGAATCGGGCGAGTCTCCTTTGTGCGGGGAGCTCTACTGGAAATCTGAGTCTTTTAAAGCTGTCACCAGCAGTCCCGATATAACGATTTATGATTAAAGCGACCCTTTGGGCGCATAAACAGTACTCGATATCTGTGCGACTATGAATCCGCGCTATGCCACGATAGTTCTGAGAGTTAATATGTTTTTGCTCTTGCTCTGATACATACATTAAACTTAAAAAGTTCTAGCCTGTATACATCAAAGAGCCACGGCGGCTTTCTTCCACAATCCCTCTCCGGTCTCACAGGGACGGCGGGTCACTGCCACGGCTCCTATGCAGCAAATAATATCCCATCGACGGGGGTGAGCTAATGCTCGATGGTGGAATCGCCACTAAGTGGACTACTCACCACCTAAGTGCGATTACGTGTTCCAATGAAAACATGCGTTGGCAATGCATGATCCTGCAGATAATACACATGGCCGGCTCGAGATCCAGAGTGCATCTGACTCTGCATCACACTTGCCTAAGCCTCGTATGAAAATTATTATTTTGTTTGTTTGTGGACAACCCTCCGATGTGTATATATCGGTGGGCCGCTCCGACCCGAATGATATATTGTTGTTTGTGGACTACCCTCAGATGAATATCAATTGGGTACGCTCAGACTGATTGATATTTTAATTTGAACTACCCTAGGAAATGGTATATTTTTAGACAACCTAGAGCAGTTTTCTCTAGACTCATCTCATGCACTCGCTCCCTATAGTCTAGGGGTGTTCCAATACATATGGAATGCGTATGCCCGATTAAATACGATTCTAATTCATATAAATATATAAAACATGCATATATTTCAAAACAGTATTCAGCATGATAAGTAATAAATGTAAATTCTCATTTCATACATCAAAATTAGTTCACTTGATTTAATGATCGACGACAATTTAAGTTAAATCTTCATTAAAACATATTTTCACCAAAGTATATTTTGAGAACCTTTGTTTCGAGAATAGTGGCATAGGTTATATTCTGAAAAATCACAAATCATCGGTTCACTTAGTGAACGGGTTTTTCTGACCATTCAGGCCTCATTCCAATCAATGCACAATTTGTTGCAATTTTTACAATTTAATCACGACAGTAGATTTGCCGGTGATGGGCGGCTCGAGTGGATTCCAAAAAAATTCAATAATTGATCCATGTTTTTGGAGATGGATCAAGCGCCCACATATGACTCTTTCATTCGAGCATTTGTGTCTTCTGGCAAGGAATAAAGCGCAAGTGAGAAGCCTACTGGGTTGAGAAACTCTAAATCCGGTACCAGCATGAGAAGCCTCTCGCGTAGAAGCGTTTCTTCCAGTGCAGGCTGTGACGGTCGGATCGCGCGATATTTTAGAGAGAAGTTTCTCTCTCTAAAGAAAATCTCAAATTTCCGATCTACTGTAAGTCTTCTTTTCTTTCCCACGTTTTTGGTCTTTTGTTATTTGGAGGATCCCATATTCATTATTTTTGTCGTTTAGTGAGCTTAAACTTTGCAAAAATGACCTTTGCCCTTCATTTCCAGTTTTGACGTGGCACTGAAGCCTTCCATTTTCATAATTTCTCAACTCATACCACTTGGCACATGAGTACGTGTTATATGTGACTTTAAGTATCGAAAACCGTTTTACGGCACCGAACGGCTGATGCCTTGAAAAAAGCGTGTCATTTCAAAAACATCTGAATTGACGAAATTTTACGTGCAAGGATTTAGATTTCGTGAAGGGCGATTCCAACGGTGAGCATCCGGTTTAATGTCAGATTTAGAATAAATTCTGGATTTTAACTAAAAATTGACAACTTTATGTCGAGAAATTCACGATTTTTCGAGGAAATTGGAATTTCTGAGATCTTACATTCTCCCTCCTTAAAAGGAATTTAGGTCTAAAATTACGGGCGATCACAATCACTCACATGCATATACAGCGAGCACTCTACCATGCATGTAAATAGTCATTCGGTACAAACAACTAAACTACGTTACCTTAGTCCTAAACAAGAGGGATAGGTGGCTAAATATCGTGTCCTCACGCTCTCCGTTGACCTCCACTCATAGTGTGTCATAGCACTCTCACTAGCCTCTGATCTTGTGTCGCAAAACCTTATCACGGCTATCCAATATCTTGGTCCTCGAAAGGTCCCATCGGTGTCTACCTCAATCTGCCCCAAATCCCATAGTGGATCACAGGGTATGCTTAGGGCATGGAGCGTGCGAAATACCTCGTGAAACCTAACCATGCTTGGCGACATCGCCGATGCCTGCGTTAACACACCCTCTCGGTATCTCGAAGGGTACGAATCTGAAGAATGGCTTCCGCGCTTGCGGGACCACTCCTGTAGGCATCACCTTCGAGAAGGCGTGATTCCCAACCTCGAACTCTAGGTTGTGATCGATGCGTCTACGTAGGCTGCCTCAGAACACGGCGTGAAAGGCATTTGTCATATCAAACTCACATTTTCGAAGGTGTCACAATAAGATCCGGGACTCGTGATGGATCTCTCTCTCCCACCTGGTCTGACATAACGGTGATCTGTGGCCTCCGGCCCTGTGCCTCATCTGATTGTCATACGTATGCTCGCGATAGCGTTGTTTGTGGCGGGTCGGATTAAGAACAGTGCTTTCCTCCACCATTAATACCTAGGACTGATAATGCTCGCATTTGTCTCCCAACATTTGTATATAATCCATCTGTTTCGTAACCCTCTGTGGCCCAGCTGCTTTTTTTGTGTGTAAGCGGTATTCCCCAGGTGTAATTCTTGACTGAATAAACGAACCTGGTTCATGTCGTTATGACGTCGCGCACTAGCCCTTGCCCGGCTCGACAACACCCAATGCGATTTCCAAAGGGGTAGTGAATCTCGAGTCGCTCCCGACTCCTATCCTTTCAAACTCTAAGTCTCGTGATACTTTGGCCGTGTGTTTCATCTCACGTTAACATAACTCTTCGGCTTACGCCGGGCCTCTTACATTCTACAAGTGGAATCATCTCACGGGTCATACACCACAGCTCGGGGATTCTCACCTTGGGGATTAACGACCCAGCTTTGGCACGATACGCTCATTCTCTTCATTTCTTGAATCGGACGCAAGGTCTTCATTGGACCAGTCACAAGACAAACTCAACCCACACTCACGAGAGTGGTGAATGACCGTCTGGGTACGCAGACACCCTACCAATGTGATAATTGCGGGTGCTCCCGGTACTTGGCCGTACCTAGACACCCGATCTTAGGGTCCTGCATGGCAGAATCTCGAACTCTGTATAATCTCGACCTATCAAGTCGACTCTCCTACGTCCTAGGGAAGAACGTATACGGCTTCTCTAAAGGCCTTAACCTCTAAGCCCAAATCAGGTCGTGTCGGGTGAAGCAGCTAGGCTAAGGTCCCAAATTACTAACACGATGGGCGTATTGACTCATCCGTGTCGGCGACCTCAGCTTGAAACCAAATATGTCTGCCACCCTAGATCACCGCTTCATTCTTAACTTCGACTGTCACGACTTCAACCCACACTCTGGCCCCTATGGCCTATTTGTGTTGTTGAGAGTGCTTATATCATAACACTTTCAGCCCCGAAAGCCCCGGTTCCTCGACGTACTAGGGTGTGGAGGGATAAGCACCTCCTCTCTACGTCTGCGGTAGTGGGGCGCATTGTCCCAGTCTTGGGATCCACATTTGTCCTGCGAGGGCAATCCTGTCACTCATGCTCAATCCTAGCCTAGTCACGAAACTGGTATTGACGAGTCTTGCCTCTTCCCCGAACTAGAGAGGTCGATCCTCCCTCTTGCTACCAACACCATGTGAGTGTTCCCAGTATCACCGATCTCTCTACATGAATTCGGGGCCGCCCGACCATGAGTCCATGTCCCGTGGCCAATCCTACAATCACGCCCAGAATGGACAGCAGCTTCAACCCATTCTCGAATCTCTGTAATACCGACCAAATCTTCGAGGCTTCATTATCTCGAAGATTGACATTCGGTCTCTCGACTCATCTGCGCCTCGACCTTCTCTAGGTCGGCCGAGCCTCTGATCTTGACACCACGTGTCTCAAGAATCCTCTCCCCTCGGTGGCTAAAGCCGCCTTGCGAACTTAGCGTCTGATGGTCTCTCGATGGCGTAATTTAATCCTCAGAGTGATACTCATGCTCCCACTCATTTGGGAGTAGATCAAAATGTCATCCACGAAGACTCACGACAAATTGATCTACGAATAGGGTTGTTGCCATGAGATCCATAGACTTATAAGCGTCGTCAATCAAAAGGGCATCACGAGTAAACTCAAAGTGCCGCCAGTCCTGGCAGCTATCTTAAGGTGCTCTGTCTAGCTAACCCTCGGTGATGGTAACCGGTCACGAAGGTCTATCTTGGGAAGCGAGCTTCGCTCCTCCAGTGGTCAAATAAATTATCAATCCTCGGTAATGGGTACACCGGTGGATCATAATAACCTGTTCCAGCGCATGGTCAATGCACAGTCGAAGGGTCTTGCCCTTCTTCTTCACAAATAGAACTTGAGCGCCCCATGGTGAGGGTGCTCGGTCCCGATAAACCTTCCCCATCGATAGCTCTTTATGGCGGACTACGAGTTCTTGCGACTCGGCGGGTGCCGTCCTATGTGGAGTCATAGAGATGGGTGAAGTACCGGGTTATGACTTCGATACGGGGGTCTCTGGAGGCCCTGCGTGGAGCAGTCGGGTAGTTCATCTAGAAACATCCACATACTTGCACACTACTGAGGCTGCAGATCTAAGTCAGATCTCCTCCTGATCCTCTTAACGGTAAGGCCTGCATTAACCAGGCAGCTAGCGTCCACGACACTGGACTTGTATACTATACGGGGATAATATAAGTGATACAAAGGAAGCCTCCACCCGCAGGAAATGCCAGTGATCTGCGTGTGGCGGTAACCCTTCCTACGCTCACAATCGATGCGACCACAATAGCGTCGGTAATCCATCCTAGGATGACATCGAACTACGACATGTCCATGATCCTCAAGTCCTTTGTGAGTAGAGTCTACGGGATCTCCGCTCACAACCTCGACATATCATCCCTATTCTCACCCTAATCCCTAGGAGAACTCACATACAAAGGCTCCTCTAAGGTCTTTAGAGGTCCTTGCCCATTTCCACCATATTTGGGCCTCACTACTCTAGTGGAGCATGCTTCAGTCATACGGTCGTATCGGAGGTAATCTCCATAGCCCTCCAACACCTTCTCCGAAAATGCGCATGAACCCGATGAGAGTGCCCATGCAGTCGGATCTCTCCTGTGAAGATGGGGATGATGCTTTCAAACCTCTGGATTCTTGGGATCTTCTGTGGACGGCAAGTTAGCACCGTGAGCGGGGGCCCATGGCACTCAGTGAAGCTTTTCCTTAAACGGTCAAGAATAAATCCATGGAGGCGAACCCCTTTACAATTCTTATATCTTTACAGAAATAATGGAGCAAGATAAATTTTTTTCTTTTTAACTTCTTTTTGTTTTTTCAAGCAGCTTGGTTTCGAGGAAAAATTGGCGAGTTTCCTCTGTTTTTTCGGACTTTCCCAATTTACAAAGCACGATAAAAGCATTTAAAAACACTTATAAAACTATTTATACTTCCATGGTAAACTGCGTCTAACCCAATCAACACAATATACACATACATGCCATTTGTTTACTTCAAATCATCAAAACATTCAAAACCCTCACTGCAAATTCATGCGCATTTTATCAAAACATTTTGCAGGCTTGTGGGACTTAAGTCGACCGCCTACGTGCACCATTCGCGGATCAAAGCCCGCGTAGTTCCTTTTCAACTTTATACATATACATATAGCGTAACAAACTATTCAACATGAACAATATGCAAAATTATATACCACAATGAAATCACGAGTCTTCGTCTCTCATGTGGCTCAAACTCAGCTGCACGGGAGTGACCCTCATCGAAGCCTTTTGTCTTGGGTCCTACGAAAATGTTTGAAACATATAGAAAAGAATGAGCTAAAAGACCCGGTGAGTGCACATTTTTCATAAAATAACCTTTTAGAGGTCATATATCAAAGCAGTAAATACTTATACAATTAAAATCGATTTATACCTTAAGCATTTATGCCTCGAACTTTCTTTCTTTCTTTATAATAAATATATAGTATTTAAAATCAATTTATGCCTTAAACATTTATCGCATAAACTTTCTTTTATTTCCTTCTTTCTTTCTTTACGATGGAACCCGGGGGAATAAACACACCCGAGCAGTTTCAGATGCTTGACGGTGAGGACAGTCGCATTCGATCGTAACTTATTTCTGACTGTGGGCTTCACTGCGTAGGGTTCGATCGCTCTTTACTTTATAAATTAGTGAGGATATTACTCTAGACACCTATTTCCCTCCCTCCAGTTAGTAACATATAACACCCTCTAAATCCTTACTGCGCTTAAAGTACCTCGGCGATATCGGTCATAACGAGTCATAGGGGTTTAGGGTAACCATCGGTAAACATTTCTTCCAAAAATACATTTATAAATCCATTTAAATCCTTTACTTTATCATTGTTAAAACACAAATGCACATTCTTTACACATTTTTAAACTTTCATATACCTTAACATATGCATATATTTCATATACATATAAATATATATTGATACAAGATAAACATTTCCATTAAACTTTCAGTTTAACATTAAATCATTAGCTTGTAAAAACTCAATTTTCAAAATATCTGTTTTTCACTCCACGAGTTCACGCTCAATAAGCAGCTGTAATTCCGATCCGATGAGTCCTTTTACCTTTTTCAAGAAAACCACAACTATACCACATTAATCATAACCATTTTAATCCCACCATACATTCATTTAAAGCCAAATGAACAAATTACCCTTAGGCACTAAAAACCCATTCATTTTGGCCAACCTTTTTCCAACAACACTCTATAGACTTTATGACTCAAAAATTATTCAAACGGTCTTCAAAATTTATGAAACTCTCCAGATCAGTCCTTTAGATATCCAATGACATCTCTTTAAATTTTCAATTTAAAATTCCTTCTCCTAAGCCCTCAACCATAACACAATCACACAACAGATGACTCGTTTGGCAGAACAGGAAATCTGCACATAACTCCACTTTGGAAACATTTCTGGGTACTTTGGGATTAAAATTTGCGCTAAACTTCCTTCGAGATAAATTTTTTCCCCTAGAAGTCTATTTTACCCAGGGTACAGATCGCACTCAAATCGGATGCAAGAAATGAGCAAGTTATGGTAAAAATATGAAAACGCTAGTCAAACAGGAAGAGCATTTCCTGTACCGAGAACCAGACAGTAAAAGCACATATGGTTCTACTTTGAAGTAAAGATTTTTGACCACTTAGGATCAGAATTTGGAAATACCTTCTTCTTAAGTTTTGTTCTCCTTCAAGTCTATTTTACGTAGCCACTTAAATCACTCAAATCGGATCGATTGAGCAAGTTATGGCCAAATACCAAAACCGGTCAAAACAGAAAACAGGACATTTCTGTGCACCGAGACTGCTGCCCAAAAATTGACGAATGTTTATAACGTTTTCTTCCATTTACATGACTTCGTCGATGTTATCACGTTTGACATAAGCATACGCAGTTCACTGTAAACCTAACCCTTACTCACTTGATTTTGTCAAAACCTAACTAAACCATGGCTTTCTCAATTGATATTAAAATTAACTTCCATTAAACCTTAAATACCATCAATTTAACATCAAATAAAATTTAAGACATTAAGCATGGAAAACATCGAACTAACTCCCACCGTAAAACTTACTTGTTTCTTGAGTTTCTTTGGCTCCTCTCCTTGATTACTTGAAGATCGCGAAAGCTTGAAAAACAAAGCCACACCTCCCAACCGGATTTCTCGCTCTCTTCCTCTTTCTCCTTTCCTCCCCTTTACCTCTCTCTTCTCCTTTCTCTCCTTCTCATACGTGATCTTCTCTATTTGGAGACTTAAATCCCTAATTTGCTTTTAAATTCCAACTTTCCAAAGTACCCTTAGGTCAAAGAATTCAATTGGTTATTGTAAAGTGAATTACCCGCTAATCAAGCCTCTCATAGGTCCATTTTATGAGACCAAGTCATTTACCACTATTTAAATCATAACTTAGCCATTAAGAAGATTTTGATTAGCTAGTACAATTAAATATCTCCATTATAGCGATTTTATCTCAGTTTGTACTTTTTCTTGTTTTTATATCGATTATATGTCAAAAAATATTCTATGGTCGTCTATGTGCTAGAATTTGAACATAAAATATTCTAACTAAATCCTTCACAGTGAATTCGGCTGAAATGTAGGAAATCGGTGTTAAAATCATTAAAATCGATGTCAAATCTGATAGCGTATTATTACGGGTAAGTTCGGATGCTGAAGCTATCGACGGTTTCCATTTCACTTTATTCGGTTCGTTAGTCTTTATGATATATTGCGGACATTTCGTATTTTTCGACTGATTTAGAAAAATTTCTTGACGGCCACGAATTTTTCGGTCCAGGAAATCTCACCTATTCACTTAAATCTCCTATTACTCTTAAATATCGGTTGAGTCGCAGGCCCAATTCTTCTAGTCGCTTTCATATTTTCCATTGGATATAATAAGAAAAATCATTTATTCGCAGGGCGTTCGGTTACAATTTTCGAAAATTGCTGTGTCCAAATAGATACAGGAATTCTAATCACCCTCGTTTCTATCATTGGACCTCCTAATCGGTTCAAAAACTACTATTATAACATTCCAATCGGGTTGAGGTTTTACAACGTACACTGCTATCACGAAGCTGCTTGCGATAGCGATTGCTATAATACCTACGACCTCGGTACAAGTCTGGCGTCGAGCAACGTGGTGGTGCGACTGAAGTGCCCGTGGGGCGTCTTTCCGTCTGGTCTCAAATCAACCATAAATCCACGAGTTCAATGGCGCGTTAAATTTCGTTCGGCGGGATCTACAAGGCTTAAACAACGCCACGAGACACTCTTCATACACACGCCATCGGTGTAGCCATTTGTCTTTGCATTTTAAAATATTGTTTTTCAGCAAAATTTTTATTTTGAAAGGCTGCATTTTGAAAATTTTATTTTGAAAATTTGTCATTTGATTTGATTTGATTTGATTTTATTTAATTTAATAAATTTTTTTTTTCAAAATTTTTTTGTGATGAACAGTGTTCATGAAGCGGGTTCACGAACAATGTCCAAAAATTGGACTCAGGAAAAATACCGAGTCAAACCGGGCCAAAAAACGAGGGTGAGTGCAGGGTGCACAAACCTTGGCCCGGCCGCATGGCGCCAGGCAGCGGCGCTGCCACACCCTTCGCTGCGGCGCGTGTGGCTCCCATGCCGCCTTGCGCCCTCCTGGCATCCATTTGCGCTCCGCCCAGCGCCCTGCGCGGGTGCGCCTACGCCCAGCGCACAGCGGCGCCCGATGCCCGCTGCGCGTAGCTGCGGCGCCAGTGCGTCCGGCGCCTTGCTTCACTGCCTCCCCGGCCATATCGGTGGCTTGTTTGACGCTGCTGTCGCCAATACAGTCGGTGCCTGCCTTTGCTCCCACCGATCATGATACACCTCAATGCTGTGCGTCTGTGACTCAACCTTCTGACCTTCTCTGCAATACAATAAAGTAATATGCAATACGGAGTTCTAAGCAGCTTCACCCATCTTGGAAATACAATCCCCCTGACCTTCTTCTTTCTGATACAAACTCTCTTGCAATACAATTTCAATATTGCAATACAAATTTTTCTGCAATATAATTAGGCGCCTATTCGATTATGACAAATTTTTTTTTTTTTCATTTTATATCAATGAAATTGGAAAAATTAAATTAAAAAATTTACTTACATTTCATTTTCTTGAACACTTTCAAATAAATTTACGAAATTTATTTTCTTCATTTTTCATTTTCGAGAATACACAATAAATTTCTAAAATTTATTTTCTTAGGTTACATCATATAAAACCTTAAAAATTATTTTCCACCTCTTAACCATATAAATTTATAAATTTTATTTTCTTTTTCAGTTTTACAAAAAAAAAAATTTCTCCACCTTTCATTCAAATTTTTTTCATTTCTCCAACTCTTGGAAGACATAAAAATATATACCTATATATATATTTTTCTTTTAATTCTGAAAATGAGAGTGGAGGTACCTCGAAGTCTCCTGCTTATAACACTAACGTTAGTGTTCCACCTCCGATACTTAAAATTTGATTTCATTTCTCAATAACCAAATAAATTTATTCAATTTATTTTATTCCTTCTCTTTGTTCGATTTTCACTGTTGTAAAGCAGCATTTTCTAACGCATCCGTGGCGCGAAAGTATAAGCACAACAATGCAGCACATCTACAAACCATGTTATGAAACATCGTTCACGCCAACATATACAACATAGCCTTTACACACCATCACACAAATATTCATAACGTCACAAGCACGTAACACATGCGTAGCAATGATACTGGTTGTCCGTGTTTCTAGGTAATCTCGCACCTAAAGCCGGACATGAGGCACACCTGGTGGTGATGCTCTCTCCGCACCGACTAGCCCTGGCTCAAATCTACTCGTCTAGGTTTTATACTGTACTGCGTCAAACCACCACAGTGGTGATGGATACCCGAGCAGGAGCTCCTGAACAGTGGTAATACCTAGCTCACGATGCAATTTGTGGCGCGAAATCAGGGCGTTGACTACCGTCGACTGCCGAATACCGTGAATGTTCGGGTGACCAGGCGTTTTTCTGAAAAATCGGGCGGGAAATACTCCTTTGTGCAGGGGAGCTCTGCTCAATCTGAAGCATAATAAACACATCATGGCATTCGATATAACGATTTATGATTTAAAAGCAGCCGCAGGCGCAGCAATACTGATATACATGCCAACTATGAATCCTTATTATACCCGATAGTTACAAGAGTTAATATGTTTTTACTCTTGCTCTGATACATACGATGCGCTTAAAAAGTTCTAATACATGTATACATCAACACAAACCCGGCTTTCTTCATAATCCTGGGTGTCTCACAGGGCGAGCCGTCTGCACGCTCACTGTACGTAAATATCCTCGGCGAGGTGAGCTAATGCTTTCGATGAGTGGAATCGCCACTAAGTAGGCACTCCTGCCTAAGTGCGATTACGTGTTCTGATGAAAACACACATTTAAGCAAATGCGCGTCTGCCGAATATGCATGGCCAACGCCGGATCCGAGGTCTGGCGACTCCGTCGCGCTCGCTGCCGTATGAAAATTATTATTTTGTTTGTTTGTGGACAACCCTCCGATGTGTATATATCAATTAGGCCGCTCCGACGATTGATATATTATTTGTTTATGGACTACCCTCGTGAATATTTATCAATTGGGCACTCAGACGATTATTCTTTTAATTTGAACTACCCTACGATAGTGTATTTTTGAAACTGACCCGCGAGCGGGTTTTCTCTGAACCATCTCGTGCACTCACTCCTTAGTCTGGGGTGTTTCGTTTTATATCGAATCATAATACTTGATTAATCTCTGATCCCAATTCACGTAAATATATAAAAACTTATGCATATATTTAAAATAATCAATTCACAATCATGTACATGCAAATTCTCGTTTCATACGTAAAATTATTATTTCCGAAACGGGATAATGATCAACGAAACAATTTAATTTAAATCTACTCAAACCAAACACATATTTTACAAATATATTTTGAGAATAACTGTTGGAATAGTGAAACCACAAATTTATTAAAGAATAATCATCAGTTCATCCAGGTAGACGGGTTTCCATGACCATTTAGAGCATCCGTTCAGTCATTACTGCACAATTTATTTCTGAAATTTTTTCACATTAATCACCCAACGGTGTGCTTGATGGATAATTTGATGGATTAAAAAAATTTTAATAATTTGTTAAAGTGTTTTGGAGACGGGTGGCGTGTATGCGGCTGCTACATTCGAAACGTTGTAAGTACTTAAAGCGGAATAAGCATGAAGTAGGGAAGCCTACCTCAGGAGTTTGAGGAAACTCACTGCATCCGATCACGTCGAGCCTGTCCGCGTGGCGGCTTGCTTGCGTAGAAAGGCTGGCAGACGGTCGGATCGCGCGATATTTTAAAGAGAAGTTTCTCTCTCTCTAAAGAAAATCTCAAATTTCCGATCTACTGTAAGTCTTCTTTTCTTTCCCACGTTTTTGGTCTTTTGTTATTTGGATAAGACAGTCCCTATTCACTATTTTGTCATTTAGTGACTTAACTTTCTTAAATGACGCTGTAAGCCGTTTGGGTTTTGGCGTTCGGCGTATACGGCCGAGTCGAGTTTTAACTCTCATACCATATTGGCATGAGTCGTGTTATATGTGACTTTACGTCGCGCATCGAAAACCCGTTTTACGACGCGAATAAGCGTCTTGCTCCGAAAAATGTGCCGACTCACGGCGTCTCGGAGTGTGAAATTTTTGCATTCGCTAGCGCTAGATTTGTGAGCGATTCGGCGGTGAAATCCGTTTCATAATCCGAGATCTGAGAATAAATTACGGATTTTTAACGAAATTAACAAGCTTTGTGTCGAAATTACGATTTTAATTTTAGAAATTGGAATTTCTCGGTCTTACAGGTTAGCATTCTGGCGCGAAGATGAATATGAAGTATTTGGAAGCTATGCTGCAATGAAATATTTAGTTACGTTGGTTATTCTGAATGCTGAGTGATTATTTACTTGTAATTAAACTTCCTTGTGATAATTGAAGTGCTATTAAGTCTTCATATGTGTGTCCCGTATCTTAGCATGTGAGATTGATTGTCGCTTCATTCGTCGTCAACTAACCGGGGTACACTCTGCTTTAAGTCTGTTCCTACCGGGATCGGTTAAACTAAATATCTTCATGACCGCCATACGGGAAGCTTTTGGCTTTTAAGAGCACGGCTCAAAATGGTTTCTCTTATTCGCCCATGAGTTTGAGTTGGATGTTAGATTATATGTATATGGAAATTTTATATTTAAATTTTTAAGTTTTTGTATGTTTAGGCATATAAGCTTTAGCCTTGTCTGCATGGACAACAAAAATATCCTTGAAATATCATCGATATGTCAGAGAAATATGGAGTGTCGGTCACGTTGTAGAAGCGCCCAATAACTAGCACCGATTATTGTTTACATGAAAAATCGTCAATATATCGATAATATCGGCAATATATCGACGAAATATCGGTCGATAGTCTTGCGCATGAAACACACATGCCCCCATCTGAATTAAAACAAGAAGGAAAAACCTAGTTGGTTGGAGGTGGTGTGGTTGTTGGAGGTGCTGACGACGTTGCTGGGCTGTTATTCTCAGGCTGCCAAAGGCTCATGCTAACTTTCAATAGTGAAGAAGGGGATGCCGACAATGAAAAAGGGGATGGAAGACAAGAAGGGAAAGAAATAAAAGAATAAGGAAAAAAAGGGTTTGGAAGAAAAGTCTCGAACATGACGAGGCATAATTCTTGTCATAACTTTTTATAAAATTATTGATGTGCCACCAATGACCACTAAACTTATAAAAATATAATATGGAAAAAATACTTATATCAAAGTTTAATATGGAAAAACCCTTATATAGTTTTTATATTAAAATTTTAAAAAATCATAAAATATTATTTATATATATATATATATATATATATATATATATATATATATATATATATATTTAATTCAACTTAATTAAATTAGAATTTTTATATTTTAATATATCATTTCTTTCATTAATCATTTTCTTAAAAAATTACTACTCCACTTTGTTTTTATTTTCACATTGATATTTTAATTTTTAAAAAAACTAAAAATATGTGGTAAAAAATTAAATAATTAATCAAGTTATAATTTATAAATTAAAATTAATTTGATAAATAAAGAAGTATATATATAATTTTCAATTAGATAAGTATTAATTTCATAAAAAAAATAGATAAAATATTAAATATAATATTTCCAAAAATATCAATTTTAAGATAAATCAATTATCAAAATAAGTTAATGTCAATATCAAAATATGGTCACTAAATTTATATAGTACTAAATTAACTTAATTTCTACGAATAATTTTCAAATAACTGAATTTATATAAATTATAGAAAATTATATAATTTTTTAAATATTTCATGAATTTTTATATAACTTCTACTTTATGGATATTTATGTAAAATATCCCGAAACCGATATATCTATGATATATCAGTAAAATCAATCTTAGATATGTCATTGAAGCAGGTATTTTTATCTTTATGTACCTTTAATATATTTTTCCGATATACTGAAAACTCCTTCTTCAAATTTTAATTATTCAAAAAAAAAAAAAAAAAAAACATGTACAACGATGATATAGCCAAATCTATCATAGTACACATTGGTATATATTATAATTTTTTATTATAACTCTCTAAACGTAACATTAGGACAATTAAAATTAAAAAAAAAAATATTATCAAAACAGAATTTAAGCATAATAATATAATAAAGCGATAAAAATAATATTTTTGTAATATTCAAACTCATAGTCATCACAAACGAAATTTTATTAACATTAAGTTTAATATTATATTTGTCCAAAAAGTTTAATAATATATAGATTTAGATTCATGATCAAATAGGAGTTGAATGAAAACTTAATTATCACGTTAAATTATTTTTATTCAAGTATTTAAATAATTAGATTTATAAATTGATTGATGCGTATACAATTGATTTAGAATAACTAAAAACTCTCATACTCTTTTCTTCAAAACCAAACCGTGAGTCAATAATTTCGTGTGCAAGAGACATTTTTGTTTTCATTTATTGCTTATTAAGGTAGTACATATAATTAATTATGATATCTTTCAGCAAAATAATTATTTTCATGTAGTTCCAAATCATATATTTCCCTTTTTATTTTTTTATTTTATATAATATTCACACCTTGTTTGATATTCAATTAGATACTTTATGTGCAGGTAGAATTACTACCTTAACAAATTATTTAAAAGTTGAATTTATAGTTAATTAAAATTAATATCTCAAGTGATTGAGTGCCTCGACCTTAAATATGGTATTTGTGTTTTGTATTTATTTTCAAATGACGCATTATACAAATTTTTGCCCCTCCGAGCCTATGACAAAATTTGACTGAATAGGACACGAATTTTACATATTTTGTTTGAGTATAATCGTATTTTGGATAAGGTCGTGATGATCGGTATAACCCGTTCCAATAAGCTTAGTTATATTCATCAATCGAGTAGAACAACAACGTGAGAAATGAAGCTTGTTAAAGGCCATTATATAAATTAATATTTAACTCAAATCAAGCATTTAGTATATTATTTCTGTTAGATATATATGAATTAATTATAAAATTATATATATTTGTTGATTAAATTAATAATAGATTACATACATGTGGTGTGTATCCAATTATTGAATGGCGAATTTATTATTAGATGTCTTGTTTGGGTTATCAAACATAGTGGGAATACTTGTATGTCTCACATCTCAAAAAAGCATGCTTGTGTTACGTACGAAGACAAGGCAGGATCTGGAGATGCTGGCGGTGTGCGTGACTCAAGCCGCTGAACTTTGGGGGTTGGGGGCGGTAGCGGCTAAACAACTCTACGTTCGATTCGGTTCATATTGTGATGGCTGATCGAAGTCAAAGTCAGCCTCTATCACTTTTATTATTTGCCTTCCTTTCCGATTATGCCATACTCCGTTGATATATAGTAAACTGATAAACTCTTCTACAATCACCCTCGATCACCATCTCTCTCTCTCTCTCTCTCTTTCATTCTATCATGTGATTATTCTCAAACCTAACCCTTATCGCTGTGAGGTCTTTGCCGTCCCAGAAGCGCGATGAACATTCAGAAGCGTGGTTCGGCTGAATGCTGACGCTGGCGCAGGTGGGAGTGCTGCGACACTTGGGTGGCAGAACTCTTTGGCGATAGGCGCGTGGTCATACTATTCCCGCCCTAGCGGTAGTAACAATGTCGATGGCGGAGGATTGTGTGGCTTTCTTTGCGTGAGATATCCGATCAGCGATTACGGTGCGCGCGAGGGGAAAAGAAACACTGCAGCGGTGGCGTTAAGCCGGCGCCTTGGATTCGTGTCGGGTTGGAAACGGAAGAGATGCAAACCAAATTACTGGTGAATCGCGGCGCTTAACTTTCTTCCGCCTTCATCATGAGGCTGGGCGTAAACGTTATCTTTATCTTTTCTTATTTATGTTTGTTCACTACACTTTTCGCACCATTCATTTGTAGGAAAGAGAAAAAATATATAAATACATGAAATCAGGAAAGGAGGCACATTTTGTCTAAATGGATCGTTAATACCCATTTAGTTTCGAGACCGTAGGAGTATGCTCAATTGAACCTCGAACTTGGGGCTCATACATATCTTGTAGCATTTTTACATGAGGGTGCATGACTCTCGACTAAAATCCTTAAAAACACTCATTACATACTTTTATGTTTTCAGGATCAAAATCAAACAGAATTTAAATCCCATTAACTCTTAGATGGATTAACCTATTTGATGTATGTGCAGACTTTTGTTACATAGAGGAGATAGATGGTGCCTCTAAAGACTATTGCGACGAGGCCAACACGCAATATCCATGTGTATCAGGAGAGAACTACTACGGTCGCAGACCACTTCAATTGTCATGGAACTACAACTATGGAGCAGCCGGAATGTTAGGTTTGATGGACGAACAATCTGAAATCGTAGCCACAGATGTCGACGTTTCGTTTAAACTGCCTTACCGTTTGGACGACGAATGTACGCTATCTGTCGTAGAACGAAGGATGCAGAGCTGATTCGAGCTATTAGCAGTATCGAATGTGATGGTGGAAACACCCCTGCTGTCAATGTGCTCGAGAGTTGGATATTACTGATCTCTGCGTCAACGTTGTTTCGACTAGGTTAATCTCACTTGTTAAAGCAATGTATTCGTTTATGAATTGAAACCTAGTTCTAGGGTTTGTTTTAAAAAGGGTGATATTCAGATTAACACCGAACTTTTGAAAGCCCGATATTGGAAATTTGATTTACTCCGTGATGTTTACGGCATGATTTTAAGGGTTTTTGGCTTTCCGCTATACCCATGCCCAATAACAGCAGTCTTATGTAATGTTCTATTGAAGAATGGCTTTCCTAATAATTTTCCAAATGGTAGCAGCATTTATTTCAACTTTATTCAAATGATTTTATTAGTTGAAATTCTGAGTTCAACATAGAGTTCTTACAAATTCATAAATAATTCATCTTTTAAGATTCAACAAGCTTTGGATCTCCTTTATTTTCCTATATTTTCTTGTTCGCCAAATGGAGAACCTGAATCAAAGCTCTTGGGGCTTGAATTTTGAGTGTCATATTTCGAAGAAGAAACTAAATTGAGCAATTTCTTTATTTTCAGTTGAATCCGAAATTTATCCTTTTTACTTCTTTTTGTTTGGGTCCTAAAATATTTACCAAAATCGGAAAATCCATGAAAAGTGACTTCTTTCCTTTCCATACGTTTCTGTGAGCATAACTAATACCCTGATGAGAATAGGCGAGAGGCCATGTTTTGGTTCTACTTTTGTTCCAGTGAACATAAAAACTTGGCCCCAGTATAGTATTCTTAGGAATCACAAAGTGGAGATTCTCTGAACACGCTTTATCTAGAATAGAGCTGCGAAACTGCTGAAAATGGTAAGCTGATGATCTTTTCTTCTGTTTTTATTTGGTTTTTGTTTTTGTTGATTTGTGGTAACATACTTGGAAAACATATTTTTAGGAACATATCTATCCGTGCTACCAAACTTTGAATATATTTCTATTACGAGTCGATTTGTTGAAATCCACTTTTAATATATACTTTTTCTAGTTTGTAAACAATAAAAAGAAATCAGATCAAGATTTTCATTCTTCCATTTCTAAATTTCTCATTTTCTTTCTTATTTTTACTAACCACAATTCAAGTTACTGTGGTTTTGATTTTTAGTTTCCAGATAGTAGACTCTTGAAGGATGCTGCACAGAGCCAGTAAAAATGCAGAGGATAGATTAAGAGGCAGGCAGTGAATCAGGTAGGGTAGGAAGTGGAGATGACAGAGAAGTTGGTCTGTTTGTAATGGCAGATACTACGTATGGTAGTTGTTGTGTTGATGAGGTTGGAGCGTCGCGTATTGATGCTGACTGCGTCGTTCATTATGGACATACATGTTTGATCCATTAGTGTGTTTTTGCTAAGCTTATACGCTGTGTATAGCGTTATATAGAAAATGTCGACAACGACAGCTACTTTGGTTATATATGTGTTTGCCCACAACATCATCAGACATGGTGTGCGAAAATCATGATGAATAAATCACAAATATAACTTCTGTCATTACCAATGATATGCTCTATGGATTCGAGCTGGTAAATGTTATTGAATTTATGTGTTCTTTGTTAATCTTCATTTATGAAACTTATCTCTGGATTTCTTTTGCCGATACATTTTTCAGTCTTTACTTGACTTGGGATCTCCCAACTCTTTTACCATGAGCTGGAGCCTCAAGACTCTTTTATCAAATATATTTTTCTTCATTGTTTTGTTGGGTGGAAGGACTATAAATATAACTAGTTTGAAGAATGTGAGAAAAAAAGAAAGAAAAAGAAAAGGAAGTCTGACAAAACTTTAATGAGTCTTATAAAAATATTTTTCAATAAATTCTTCCATTCATAGTAATCTCTTGTTGGCATCAAGAGCTAGTTACAAATAAATATCAGGCCCATATTAGATTTTTTAATTTCTTCAAATATCTGTTTCCATTATGTAGGTGCAAAGACTTGGGATTAAAGCTAAATAAAAACAAAGTTAAATAAGTCAGCTTTCCATTATTATTGTGTTTAAACCAAATAAGAAAATAGTTTAAAAACCAACATTAACTCTGTCCATGTTTCAGCTTTAAAAATGCTAAACTCAGACAAAAGAAAATGGCTGGCCTTAAAGGCAGACTGGATTCAAAGAGAGATGCCGTATAAATAATTTTAATACTGAGATTTCTTATAATTTTTAATAAACCTTTTATTAGCTTGAAGAGCATGTAAGATGCAAAAGCAGGTAAACCAAATAAATAAGAATAGTTAAAATGAGCAGGTGTGTGTTGCTGGTTTGAAATCTAATGAAAGTCTTACTTCCTCCATGTATTTTATTTTATTTTGAAAACTAGTTTCTTAAAATCTCATTTGCAAGACTGCAGCTTTCTCTTGACTTAAATAGTGACTGATCCATTTGAGTAAGGACCTATAATTCATCTCTAAAACGACAACAATGGATAAATATGTCAAGTCAAATCATGGCCATACCTGAATATTGGTTTTGTTTGAAATTGCCCATGAGTAAACTGGTTTAAGTTCTGACTTGAGTCTTTCATTGGTTTGAGGATGTGAACCAAGTCTTTTCTTTGGTCTGTATGTTTCTTCTTCCCTTGAAGGATCACCTTGAGGTTATAGGGGTAGAAAGCATTTTATAATAATTCATTTTTTAGACCCAATTAGCCCTCTGTACTACTCAGATGGTTGATTAGAAAATTTCATTATTATTTTTTTATTGTTTTACCCTAGTTTTGTGTTGCAGGACATCAGTCTTCCCTCCATTCTTTGTTAGGAAGGCACCATCAATATATATCTAATTGTGCTGAGAATTTATCCACCTATGTATTTGACTCAAGGCAGCATATTATGGCATGATCGTGACCTAATATACATGGATTTTATGCTAATGTAACTTTGTAAATCACAATAAATTTTCCCCCAAGTGGGTTTTCTAATATGAGTTTGTCTTAAAAACCTTTACTTACATGATTCTTTGATATTATTATTGTAATAACTGAACAGAACTCAACAAAGCCTCAAACCCCAACTAACAGGGAGGGCAGGCTGAGAAGAATATTACTCTTTGCTGACCAGAAGGCTCCAGACTTGTAGAAGGTGACTTCACTTGTCATTGCTGCATATATTCTGAACTTTGTTAGGAGGCTGTAAATGGATTGTTAACACTTGCATAAATTTAAAGGGCATTTCGCTCCCAATAAGTAAATTTGCTTGTGGTTTCTTTGTATTTATTTTTTTGGTAATTTATATAGTTATTTGTTCTTGTCAGTTCATTACTTTTGTAAGTCAAATCAAAACACAAGGATAATTCAAGGGATACCCACTATGCCTGTGGTGGTTGTGAGAAATTGCATAAAATTGATGATTGTGCTTTCGCCAGATTTGTCTTCCTTCTCTGACATCTAACCTGATCCTAAAGAATTGCTTTTGTATGTAAAAACAACTGAGATTAGCACCTGTGTCATGGGGTACATATTTTCCTGCAATGTGTTTGTCTTATCTTTCTGAGTTAATGTTTGTTTCTAAGTCTGGGACTCTTTGACTGGAGACGTATACCATGCAAAAGATCAAGGAAGCATTGATGCTTGGTTTGGAATCTACCTGAGGAACTGGGAATGGAGGATGCGGTAGGTTTTACGTTGTTGGTGCTGATAATTCAGCGTTTGCAAAAATGTTGTACTGACATTTAATGGCTGTGACATAGGTAGAAGTGCTCTTTTATTTATTGAGGTGAATCTGTTAGCTTTTGGAATAAATGAGGCTGTGGTTTACACGTTGCAATCATCCATATCCTCTTCTCAATCTAGTCAATAGCACAATTACATTTGCTAATTTGTATAACCAAAATTTCCTCTGATTTTTATATCATTTGCTTTGCATATTACATTTGTAGTACTCTGTTTGGATTTGATCTTGGTTTCCACATGCCCATCCACATACATCCCATGAGCCAGGCCAAGGGTCCTCTGATTTGATACGTCTCATTTTGGACTGGATCTTTGTCATAGCATTCTGAACAAAGAAAGCTTCCACGAATTATCAACATATTCCTTGTTTGTTTATAAAGTCTTTTCAGTTTTAATGCATCCTTTCTTTGTGCTTGATGCTTGTGCAGTCAGATATGATGCAGTGGATGATCGCTTGGTGACAGACTTATCACAGCAGAGAAGGATTCTAAAGCGTGGTAAGTACTTTTGCTTCACCGCCCAACCACATTACATTTACAATGTCCATGTTCTAGTATGATGGTATATTTCTCTCTTCTGGTCCTTTATAATCAGTTGTTCCGCCTTGATTCATCACATGATTTTCTGAGGTTGTCAACAGATATTACTTGAAGTGGAAGGCAAAGGATTCTAATATTGTTGGGACTTTTGGTGGAACTCTTGATGCAGGTATGTTCCCTTGAGTTCTAGTTGTGATTTGGTTCTTAGAAGATCCCTCTATGTTTTACTTATTTTTATGGCCAGGATTTCTTCATACCACACCACCACGCTGTGATTATAACATGATGACAAGAAAGAGTGTTATGTTGTTCTGGAATCAAGAATCAGTTTTTTTAAACCTGTATCGTAAACGCTAATGTAAAGTGTTTCATGATTTCTCTGACATCTTTATTGTGTAGCTTCCATTGCATAGGATTAAGAATATGAACAGAATGGAAATACTATTGCCATCGAGAAAAGCAACAGCAATGCATTTTATTTTTATTTTTAATTTTTCTTCCAGTACAGTGCTTTCTTCTAGTCTCTCTGATTTAGCAGATATTCCATGTCTAAGGTTTTTTGAATGTTGGTGGACTGCTCTTGTTGTTGTCTGATTTGTTCCTTATTGTTGCTGCTTTTTGCATGATAATTTTTAGTTTTCAATAACCATTTCTTCTGAAGTTTGATGATGCTTTGGTCTCAGAATTTTCTTTACCTATGTACCATGATTAATTTCTCTCCTATAACTGATAAGTTTCGATAAACATCTGTTATTTGGAAATCATGTGGACAATGATCTTGCACATGGTTTCAGATCTTATGCGGACTGCTAAGGTCTGGGTTTGGTTGTTATCTTCACTCTTTAGATTTCTATTTAATTTTGCATGTCTGTTTCATTCTATCTCTCAGGTTATTGACATCGGGACCTCGTATATCTTGATTGATTCACATATCTGAGGTACCACTCCCCAAACCTCAAGACTACTTTTCTAGTCATATCCTTCAAATATTTGAAAGATTGCTTGTGTGTTTGTGATCATGTGTATGTATGTCATTGCATGTGATCCTAGAGGTCGATTATTTAATTTTAACCATTGATGCAGCTAATTATCTTCATATGACCGATCAGCCAGATGAAAGAGCTAGCTAATTACAGCGGAGAGAGGCATACACTCTTGTTATGGAAGAACCAAACCCTGCAAAACTTTATAACTTTTTCCCGAGGTAATCTGCTAAACCATCCATTGTCTGGTTTCTGCTATGGTTGATAACGATATATTTGAGTTCTGATAACAACTACATTTTGGCAGTGATGTTTTCATATATGTCTCTTGTTCCCAAACTGCTCTCTTGGACAGTAAAGAATTCCCTATTCAGTATTGAAACACTTTTGAAGCGATGCTTGCTTTGAACAGGTACCGATTTTGAATAGACTTAATATTCGTCCTTTGAACTCTTTCTTTTTGGACTTGATTTTAATTTATAATCCAAAATCGTAAATTAACTTCTTGCCTACAGTTTCTTAGGCATTCAAAACCGAGTTTTTTGGGTTATACCTGTTAAATAACTTAAGTAAAGTCGAAACTTGCGGATTTGGGTTCAATATGAATATCGTACCTTTAACATTTTCTCCCTGCACTTACGATCCCATACCCGCGTGGAGGTAAATAAACAAAATAGAGTCTTTTATGGACTTTCAAATCATAGTTATTTAAGGCGCAAAGGCGCACGAGCGCAAGCACCCAGGGCGCGGCGCAAAGCCTTTTAATGTGAGCTTTTTATTAGAGAGGCGCACACACCTAATACAAATAAAAATTATATATCTAACTAAATATGTCTATATTTTCATGAAATAATAAAAATAATAGTAAAGAATATCCGACATTAATAGTGCTCCCATCATCGAACATTGGGTTCAAAACAAAAATAACAAACATCATTAGTGTTTCTTATCATCACAAAAATTCATAGTTCAAAATAATAAACACTCATGTATACGCATCTAAATCCCCAAATCAAAGAAAATAGTCATCAATATCATCCCCATCATCAATCTTCCACTCCCCTTCTTCATTGTACTTCCTCTATATAGATGAATAGATCATCTCTTCGTCTTCATCATTAAACAAGTAGAGATATGTTTAGAGCTAGATGATTGAGTTTTGGTTTTTGGTGTTGGTGTTTTGGTTGCTTTGGCTGCGCCATAGCCCCAAGCTCTCGACTCCACTTTGAAACCTTTGCGAAACATCACCCACGTATTAAATCATCACCCTCGAACACAAATATCTTACACGACACCTTCATCTTCCATTCTTCCCATAAAGCCAATTATTACTATCATCTACTCTTTCAAGATAATGATCAACTAGTATGGCATGGTATATCTTTTCCTTCAAAGATTCGGTTGTACTTAATGTACACCAAATCATTCAACGTTGATGGTCCAGCTATTTTCTCCTCTTGCTATGAATCTGAAAAAACAAATAGTTTTAAGTAATTATATCTGCAATGTTTTTAGTTTCTAATCTAAGTTACGTTAAAGGAATGTTGTAAAAATTTAAAGACCTGAAATGTAAATTCTGCTATTATAATTGCTCTGCACCACATTCTCAAATATCACCAAATTTTCATGACCAGGATACCACGCTATGTTAGGTTGAAAGCTATAATCTGAAACTTTTGCGAACTTCTAATTATGATCAAACATACACCATTCCTTTACAATTAATATAAATAAATTATTAGTTGAACTTGAACCTTTAACCTATTTACAACAAACATATATAATAAAATTTCAATGCACTAATTAACAAGAGCAAAGGACTAACACGGAGGTTAGTCTTGGCCTTTAATAGCAAACTCATTACCAAAAGTCTCCACAGCATGCATGTACAAGTCTAGTTGTGATATAATTTGCATCTTGTTCATCTACATTTTTCTCAAATCACGACAGCACAACTACATACATCTTCGTTTTGAATCAAGGTCACTCCCCCAATCCTTTTGTATCATAATGGCAGGCTTGTGGGTTAAGCCACGGTAGATGCAAGGCGGAGTGAAGAATTTGAACCTCCACCTCCCATCATGATTTCCATGATTTCCTGTGCTTCTCTTCATTCCCATTAAAGCTTTTGACAATGACTTTGCCGCTTTTTCATGGCGGCGCCCAGTACGCCAACCCTTAGGAGGCCTTTTTTCACCATCCACCAAGCGAAACACCTGCGTGCCGAAGGGCCCGACGCAGCAAACAAAGCACTACGTTCCAAAAAGAAGACATGAAAATTATATTGTAATATTTTTCCTTTTTGCTTTCGTTTTGCCCATTTACTTTCTATCAAGATGCGAACTAGTAAAAGCATCTTGCCGAGTTGTTTCTTTTGTTCATTGTCACGAATAAGGTGATAAAGGCCGTTGCAAACCCAGTCTTGAGACATAACTGCTCCCCTTGCTCGATCGCCATGCTCATCGTGTTGGTGACCGGGTTACATTATAGATGTAGCCGTTATGGACATGGCTCTCTATTATCTGCGATGTGTGGTAGTTTTTAATATCTTTTGTATCAGTCAGACAATGTGTGCGGCACATGGTGTCCCAGTACAAATGTGATCTTTAACCAATCACTCCTCGCAATTTAAACAAATAATAAAATAGATAATGAATGTAATCCTTGCATACAAAAGTAAAAGAAAGTACAAAATTAAATTACTAATTTTCGCAAAAACCACATAATTTGAAGCATTATCACATTTATCACTTGAACAACATTGGCTTCACCCGACTTCTGCCTTGCGCTTTGTTGAGTAATTCAAACAATTTCTCTCCCGTCTTGACCATAGAAGAAGCATCGATAGATTTGCAAACATGGTCCCTCTTGAAGAATTCACTAAAGAAATTCACGAAAGACCTTTCCTTCCTATCCAATCCATCCACTTCGACATAATTGAACATCTTTTGCTCCATTCTATGAAATGATCCTTCATTGAATCCTTTGTAGAGCAATTCTTTCTGAGGTTCAGTAACCCTTACATCATGGCTTGGTCCCTTGTAGCCCACCATATTGCCCCGATTGCCTGGCGCATTGGTTGAAAACTAGCATAGTTCACCGCATTAAATGGAATCGCGGCATCATACATCCATCTACAAAATAGTATATCAGCTCTCTCCTTGGCCTCCTTCTTGTAGGCATTGTTGATAGTAGTTTGAGTATTTTTTTTTTCTATTTTGAACAACCATTTTCTGGATTAGGGTGAAGAAATGATCATAGGACCAACTTTGCCTTATTCTCTTCAAGCAACTACCTACCACTACCACTACCACTACCACCACTTCCCTCCATTGCTACCACCGCTAGAAACATCCTTTCTTCCATTTACTAGTAACCTCCGGTCTCACATCATGCTTCATCTTGGAACCCAAACATATCCTCATTCACATTATGACTCAAAACTCATTTGATTTTGAGTTTTTACTAACACTGAAATCTTCTATTTCTTTCTTGTATTCGGGACATCTTGTACACTATTTTGAATTTCTAAATCCTCCAACAAGGTGTTGCTCTTGTCACATAAATGCCTCCTTTAGTTTGCTATCACAAAAAATACAAATGAGTTTATTTATCCTTTCTCATTTAATAAGCGGGCATATTTCCATCCCGGATCTTTTCTTCCCACTTTGCGGCCTCTACTTCAACCGATCTCTTTGTCCATTTTGTGTATCTTTACAACAAATCCAACAATAAAATAACAATTATATTGAAACTTGATGAAAAAATATACATAATATATTATATATTATAAATCTATAAATTATAAACATACTCCATGTTTGCCAAACAAATAAAACTGTTTTCAATTTTTTTGTTCAATTTGTTTCAATTTTCATAATTTATTTTCTATTTTTCGTTAATTTCAGATTTTTCTATTTTGTACATTAATTTTCTGAAATTTCGTATTTTTTCTAAGTTTTTTGAAAAATTTTCCTCTATTTATTTTTAATAATGTTTCTAGAATCTGAAAAATTTCGATTTTTTCCTATTTTGTACACTAAGTTTCTGAAATTTCGTATTTTTTTTCTAAGTTTTTTTGAAAAAATTTTCCTCTATTTTTAATAATGTTCTAAGAATCTGAAAAAATTTCCAGATTTTTTCCTATTTTGTACATTAATTTTCTGAAATTTCGTATTTTTTTTCTAAGTTTTTTGAAAAAAATTCCCTCTATTTTTAACCAATATTTCTAGAATCTGAAAAAATTTCCAGATTTTTCTATTTTAATACTGATAATTTTCTGAAATTTCGTATTTTTTTTGAAAAAATTTCCCTCTATTTTTAATAATGTTTATAAGAGAATGTTTCTCTACTTTTATAAGATTTTTTCACAACAAAAATAGGAAAAATGAAAAAAAAAATACCTCTTTGAGTCTTCTTCTTCTTCCCTCTTCAAACCGGATTTGGGAGTGTTTTGAAGAGAGGCTTTTGAGGGTTTTTGGGATGAAATCGAAAGAGGGGACATGGAGACTTGAGGTAGGAACGGCCTAAGCAGCGTAGTTTGATTTCTTGGAAGCCCAAAACGACGCCGTTTTGGGCTTGTCGTTTAAAAAAAAATAATAATAAAACACACCAGCTTGACGTCGTTTTGTTACATTTTAAAAAGGTGACACCAACGATGTCGTTTGATTTTAAAAAAATCACGCAACGACGTCGTTTTGGGTTGGGTGTTTTCTTCCCCCAGATGATCAGGCTCAGGCGGCAGCGGCGACAGCCTCTCCCAGGCACAAGCGTGCCCGCTGTTCCTCCCATTTTGAAGCGACGAAAATAGAAAAAAAAAAAAAAAAAGAGAGCGAGAGAGAGCGAAAACGGCGCGCGGAGTTGCTCCTGGCTCCGCCGCTCCCGGAAACACGCGGTACTCTGGACTACCATTTAAGCGGCTGAAAAAGAAAAAAAAAGAGAGAGAAGAATGGGAAGAAAGGGAAGAAGGGGCGTACACGGTGGCGGAGCAAGCTGAAGCTTAACTGGACAAATTCGGCGCCTCACACCTGCGCCTCACACGAAGCCCGGCGTTTTCACACGCAGGAAGTGAGTGGCGCTGAGCACTAAGCGCGCCTTTCATAAGCATGTTTCAAATCAGCAAATAGAGAATAAATTGCAAAGGTGAAACGAGACCCGAACTCAGAGCCCGGTAGCTCTAGTACCGCCATGTTAAGCATTTGACTCTTCTAAAAGCTCAAGCTTATAGGATTTGGGTTCATATATGAATATCATATCTTTAACATACCCAAACACTCTCCTAACTGCCTGATGCTCCTCATGCTTCACATAAGATATTGATGCAATCCCACATCGGTTCCATAAGAAATTGTGGAATGGTACTTAAGTTTGAGAGGTTCTCCCACCTATTAGATGATCTTTTGGGTTAAGGGAAATTTGTCCCACGTGAGCTTGAGTACTTATCATTGTTGTTCTTGCTTTTCCATTGAGGTCGTGCGTGGTGGAAAAGGGCTACATAGAAGGGCCACTGGTGCGTTCAATGAGGTCAGTGGACCGCTACAAAGTGAGAGCCGTTCGCATAAGTCCGGCTTTTCTGAGGGTGGGCAATGATATGATCCCCTGAGAATTGTGGAATGTGCAAAGCTGAGAGGGTTCTCCCACCTATCGGGCCGGTCTTTTGGTTGGAAGCTTTCTTATTGGTTTTGAATTTTCCTATCAAAATATCACTTGATGATTTTATATAAATGAAATTTCACCTGAAATCATAGGAGGGTTTCTTCATTTCACTATGTCTATCAACTGGAAAAGAATTCTCAATAAATCCCTCTTGTATTGTTTGGAATAAGAATTTATATTTATACAGCATTAAGTAAAGTCATTAGGAATGATCATTATTTGAGGCAAATTTTAGCTAAGGACTCATCAGAAAGTACCGTATATTATGAATAAAAATATCAAAATATTTAAAACAATTGTATCTTTTCTGGATGAACATGCATAATAAGGTTGTTAAGTCAGCTACGATCATGCTTTGAAGAAATACACACATTCACAGCATGTAGCTAGTGTAAAGAAAAAAAAATCTTAATTGTCAATTTGTTACTTGTATTTCTGTTATTTGTTGATTCTAGATCACCTATAAAGTTTGTTTTTCTTTTAATCGTCAGAAATTAAATGGACAGAACTCTGTCATGGAATTCCGTGATTTGATTTCTTGCTCTCATTGATAAAAAACCGATCAGAAGGCTTTGAAATTTCTTCAGCTTCAAGGGATGTAAACTTCTATAGAAAGGTAGTTCTCTCCATTCTACATCTTTTGAAGTTGCCTTCCTTGGGGTGCAAAAAGAGGTTTAGTTATTAATCATTACAACTGGCTGTTTGGAGCCACGGAAGAATGCCCAGAAAAAAAAAATGATAAAGGAAAAATAGATTTCTCATGTTGAGTTGCCAGTGGGAAATATAAAAATCATATATAATCAAAATTTTCAAAATTTTACTTATTTTAAATTTTCTTAGTCCTTGTATAATAGAGAGAAACAAATAAAATGAGTTTGAATAAAACATATAGAATTAATTTATTAAACTTAAACTTATTTTATATTTTCCTCCAAAAAATTTTTCCTCTCACTTTTCCTTTTTATTTTCTTTCCTTAGATATTTTAGGGTTTTAAAGCAGACCTATCTTGGTGTGTTCCCTCTTCAATCCGAACGAGGGGCGGAAACAACGTCTAGTTGTGTTCTTTTGTTTCATCATGGTAAAAACATGCCTCCCTCGCCTTCTCTTCTATTTATGTAAAATTTTCTTTTAGACTTGATCTAATATGACATAATTTGAAAAATCAGTTTAATTAATGAGGTATGGGAAAGATGTCTATTGAAACCATAGAAGCCTATCCATTTCTAATCATGTATCTTCCCTCCATTAATAGTTTGGAGGTCTTTGTGGAAAGTAGTACAAGTGAATACTTAGGACTGTTTGGTTCTTGTTTTTGGCTTGTTCTTGAAGCTTGTTTTTGAAAACACATAAAACACCATTATAATATTCTTTGAAAATTGTTTTGTCATGCGAGATTTGGTGTTTTTCTACATTTTTGAGAACAAAAAAAAGAGCTGGGAACCAAACTCCACTGTTTTACTTTTTGGTCAAGCATGGTCTTGAGCGGGCTCGTGTACACATGGAAGATGCCTTTAAGCCATGCCATACCCAGACTAATCCATGAGTCGGGAGAGGTTCTAAGGCGGTAAAGTTCTAGCACAAAACACAACTGCATTACCAGGGCTTGAACTCGAGACCATTGATTAAGCTCGGAGAGAATCCTAACCATCTCACTTACATGTTCGTTGGTTCCTTGTTTTCTTTGTCATCTTTGATTTTGAGAACAAAAAACTGTTTTCAAAAATAGAAACAAAACATGCCCCGAGTCATGTTTTGCAATGTGAAAAGTTTCATGAGAATTTGGTATCAGGCAACATTCTTTATGGACCAAAGAGACTTTTTATGTAAAACATCGAGATACGAACTGTTCTTTTGTAAATGTTTGAAGAACAAACTTGCCCTTTGATTCCTATCCTGCAAAACGAACCTAGGAGCTATAAGATTACTGATGAGGAAAATACTTATCTTGTGTAACGACCGGACTCAATCATGTAGATATTGTCCACTTTGAGTGCAACAGGCTCTCACGGCTTTAAGCAAATACTCTCACAATCAATCATAAACTGTAACTCTCGAACGACAAAATCTATCATTTCTTCACTCCTGGAAATTTAAGCGAATACCGTGTTGGTATTTAAATTTAAATTTTTTCTTGTCAAGAAATTAGAAGGTTGAGATCAAGATTGAAGTTGATTGGATTAGTAATCATTTGTGTTTTTCCATTGTAGCTTTTGCATTCTTCAGTCTTTTGCTGCTCTGATGCTCCCAAATAACAAATCTTTACATGTGACCAATTTTTTTATAATTACGAGAGAATGGTGAAGAAGATGAAGATGGATGCTCTTACTTTAGCATGTTGCAACAGAAAGGCTCTGGGGTGCTTTAATCTAATTCCTAATCGGGAACTGCCAAATCTGGAGTTGAGTTCTTCGCAGCTCGATCTTACCATGGCCTTGAAATGAATAGCAACAATTCCTCTCCTGAACCATTCTTGATTGGCAGAACTGGAAAGGCTTCTGGGTATGAGGACGAGAAAAGCAAGAGAGATTCTTGTCCTAGATCCTTATAAAGTTGAGGTTGAAGGTATCAGCGTTTCTGGCAAGGAAAGATATCTTTTAAGTTGATCTTCTCCAGAGGGTTTGTCTCTAATTTCTAGACGAAGAATTTTTAGATGCATTAGTTTTATTTATGTAAAAAACAATTTTGTTTTGTAATTTTTAAACATGTTTCATAAACATAATAGAAAACAGTTTTTTTTCATGTTCAATAAACAGGTTGTTCTTTTAAAACAAATTGTTGGAATTTGTCTTTTAAGTTTAGAAAATTATTTTTATATTTGAATTATCATGGTACGTATAATTTGGATGAAGAATTGATTTATTATAAATTAGTTGTGGATAACATTTTTGATGTGTGTTTCCCACCCAAAAGGTGAGACTAGTTTTTATTATTTTGAAAAACCGTTTGCGAACAGGTTTGGGTAGCTGTTTATTTTTGTTTATTTTAAAGGAAGAAGCAAATAAGAAGAAAAACCAATGAAATGTGACTCTGGATGAAAAGGCTAGGTATGGAAAAACCGGTCTTGGTCAGGGGTTGGGTTGCCATCGGAAGGTACGATGGAGCGTGCGCGCCTAAGCCACCCAAAGTCGGTCTCTACTAAACAAATTAGAAAATATATGGTTTTTTGATTAATGTCCAGTAATGGGCTGCTCGAATGCTTGATAATACAAAAGCATGTAAAGACATATATAAATAAATAAACAAACGAAAGTCGGATGAGAAAAATGTGTACACAGATGGTATGTTAGAAGCCGGTATCGGTGGGAAACGGTGCGATAACAAAAATCTGAACTATTCGCATTGATTAGAAATTGATTTATAAATCATATGTCAGGTATTTATTAAAGTGGAATGTCGGACCCTTAAAGTCATTTATATATTCACGTGAGTGCTAAGATTCCATTTATTGGGAATTGAAAGAGTGTAGATGTGTTTGAAATTTTGAAGACCGGTTTGGAATTGAAAGTTTTGAAAATTGGAAGTTTGAAAGATGAAATTTGAAATTTGAGATTTTTTAGGGTTTTAGAAATTAAATTTTCAAAATTTAAAATGGGTTTTTGCGAATCTTGGAATGATATTTGGAAATTTAAATTCTCATTGAATTTTGAAATTATGAATTTGTAAATTTAATTATAAACTTTAAGAGTGAAATTATGGGAACTTAAGTTTTGAAATTATGACACGATTTTTTGAAAATATGACACTTGAAAATTTGAAATTTGAGATTTGGTGGACTTAATTTTAAAATTAATTGAATTTACAGAAAATGAAATTTAAAATTTGAAATTGAGAGTACGATACTTAAAATTGAGAAATAAAAATATAGAACTTGAATTTTTTTTAAATTTGGGGATTTTATTAAATTAAGGTGGGTGATAGTTCATATGTTAAGGGGAAAAATAGAATTGAATTATATATATATATATATATATACCGCGCATATACTATATATATATATATATATATATATATATATATATAAATTACTTGACAAAATTTAATTAAATAAACAAAAAGCAACAATATACTTACAAGGAAAATAAAATAATAAAACATAAATTAAATGGCCAATAAAATATATATCTGAAACGATTAATTAAAAAATAACTATATAAAGAAGAGTAAAGAAAGAGTCGAAAAAATACACAGTATGACGGGTAGCTCCGGACCGAATCACCTCTTAAGTTGAAATTGCCTCCAGAACCAGGATCGTCTCCCAAAATTGCCCCGAGCAGATTTAATTAAAGCCATCAAACCTTTAAACTTTGGTGCCAGAACCTCCACTCGATGTGGGGAAGAGGAAAGAAATGTCAACCACGGCTTATGAATAGCTACTCAAAATATATTAAAATATAGAATTCACTATTTTTAGTAACAGCTTTTAAAATACACTGTACCTCTATTTTTAACTGTCTAATTTAAAAAAGTCAAACATATATATAGAGAGAGATAGAGAGAAAAAAAGGTTGAGAGAGAATTTAGAGAGCTCAAATGACTCTCTACATTTGGTGAGCCATTTAGGTAAACTAGAAAATAGAGAGTGGAATAGAGAGTGGGTTGGAGAGGGAATTTTTTTTTTTTGTGTTTATAGGTAGCTAAAGTGGCTAAAAGAGAGAAAGAAATAGAGAGTGGGTTGAGATGCTGCAATAAGACTGAATGCCATAGACCCATGCCTTAATTTATTACTCCAAAAAATATTTGTCGGGTGTTAGGGTCTCCAACCTTTTTTTGGTGGAGCAAGCTATGGTTTACTTTTACCTGTCATTCTCCTCGATTGGAGAGGCCCCCTTTTATGGGGAAAGGGAGACCTCTGCCCAATGCACTCCATTATTGGGATTGCCAGGCAAAGGGAAGGAGAATCCTAAGCCTCAAAATTTGGGGTTTATAAATATGCTCCTCTTCGATAGAGTTCATGAGTGTAACGAACACGAACAATGAAGTAAAACGAAGGTGTGAAAAGTGAGCGAAGCGAGATGAACTCTATCGAAGAAAAAGAGGCTTGAAAAGTGTCGAAGAGGGACATAAAGCAAAGCAAAGAGAGCACTGAACGCCACAGGTGGACAAAAAGCGAGATAGCACTATGGTCACTGCGTGATATGAATCCGACCTCTTATCCCCAGAGGTCTCTCAAAGGTTAAACACGTATAAATACGAAGGAAACAAGCGAGAAGTCGACTTTGCCCGATGGGCTAGAATGGTCATGTGCCTTTGTATGGCAATCAACACGGAGTCATGAAGAAACTCATGAGCTAGCAACAGCGGAGAGTACGACAAGCAAGGAAATAAACCATGTGATCAAAGTGATGCGATGAATGACCATGAATATTGGTAGCGATATATCTACGATGATGAGATGAAATCGAGAGTTCTAAACTAAGGTGAAGGTATCGGAATGTCGGCTTTCTTTATTAACTAGCAAATGTGGTGCAAATGAAGTATGAACATCTAATCCATATGAAAGTAGCGGTTTGAGCGCGTCTGGCGGCAGAAGACGGTGGGCGATACGATCATTGTTTAGCCAGTGTGATGCGGATGAAGTCTGAACATCGATCCATATAAAGGTGGTGAAATCCCGAATGCTTGGTATGAAGAGGCGAGAGAATACGAGCGTCGATCTGCATTACAGAAAATGTGATGCGGGGCGGAAGTGCAGTTTGATCCATATAAATCACGGTCTAATCTGGTATCGAGAAGGCGGTTTGAGCGTCCTGTCTGTGCTGAAAATGTGATGCGGATGAAATTTGAACATCGATCCATATGAAGAGCGGCGAGCGCGATGCGAGAAGGCGAAGTCTGAACGTTTGATCTACTGTGCTAGAAAATGTGATGCGGATGAAATCACGAACATCGATCCATATAAGCGAAGTGCGAACACGATATGCGAGAGACGAAAGTCTAAGCGTGCGGCTGCGGTCTTGCGAATGTGATACGAGATGAAGTATGAACATCACGAATCCATATAAAGGCGGTCACGAGCGGCTTGATATGAAGAAGGCGACGAGTCACGGGCGATCTAACTATGGTGCTAGGCAGTGTGATACGGATGAAGTGCGAACATCGATCCATGTAAAGCGAAGTCACGAGCGCTGATATGTAGAAGGCAGAATGCGAGCGTCGGCTAGCGGTCTTAGCAAATGTGATAAAGATGAGAGTCTTGACATCTGATCCATATAAAGCCCGAAGTCACGAGCGATATCGCGAAAGATGAAGTCACGAGCGTCGGTGCGGTGCTAGCAAATGTGATGCAAATGAAGTCTACGAACATTTAGTGCATATGAAGAAATGAATCACGAGCAGCCTAATATCAGAAGCAGTGGAAGCGATACGGCTAGCGGTCTTCCCAGAAAATGTGATGTAAATGAAGTCGAACATACGATCCATATGAAGGGAAGTCACGAAACGCCTAATATCAGAAGGCGAAGTCTGAGCGAGTACGTCTAAGAAGTAGTAAAGGCGAAGTTAGAGGGGTATGCCCTAGTATGACATCCAATAGAAACATGATGAAGTCCAAAAATGTCATAACAATGGCTCATATCCTCGATAAGAACTGTCTGGATAAATCGACCATCTCCAAACGATCTCGAAAGATAAGGGATATGCCCCAGTGTGGCATTTATCAAAACATGATGAAATCCCAAAATTTCATAACAAGACTCATCCTCTAAATAACAATTGTATACTGTAAACAAATTCTAATGATCTGGCGGATAAGGGTTGTGCCAAGTATGACATGTATGTCATCGATAAGGAATGGTGAAACCCCAAGGAAATATCAAAATACGAAACCAACATCTCAACAAGATTTGTCCTGCACAAACAAACATCCGAATGATCTGACGGATAAAGAGTACATGCTGCCTGAATACGGCATGTTGAGGAATCGATCTAAGTCACGATAACAAAGGCGTCTCGGGTCATGCAGAGCATGACTAGAGATGGATCCCAACGCTAGCAAGGCATCTCCTAGAAAAGCCACATAATAATGTCAATATCAACCAGTCTCAAATACCTATCAAAGTAGATCTTTATTAAAGAAAACATTAAACTCCGTGGTCTCGGGGTGTGGTCTTATGACACGGATAGTAATGTAGGCTTAGGGTGATAAGGTAAAGAAATATATATATATAGAGGAACCTAGGCTCGACACTTGATGATCAACCCATGCCCTCGTGTGTGGAATGCCACATGCATAAGAAGTCTCATGAGCCATGGACACAAGAACATCCAATGGAAGTACTAATAATAATGATGTGATGCAAAAAGTGTAACATGTGGTGAGATAGGTAAAAGGAAAAGGATGTAGAGTGAAACATCAAACTCGAAATCAATAAACATGAGGTGATAAATGTGAAAATGAGAGGTATGAAATTCGAGAGAAGATAAGAAATAGCGGTATGGAAAAACTAATGATGACATGATGATCTACGAATCACTACACATGGAGAAGACATGTCGTTGACATAGTGGATGATAGATACGACAACGTTCGGAGACCACTGAGAGAGGATCGGTATCTCGTATACCAGCAATAAAATCTCAAAGCGGCTTGCATGGTAATTGGGATGTCGGGAAGCTCACATACAAACTCCCCATGAGTAATATATCTGCTCGAAACGATGATTAATAAATCCACATAAATGCTGAGGAATACTTATACTGAATACATACACATGCGCATTTATTTATATATATATCTCAATGAAGGTAAATAAAAATAACAATGAAAGCCTAAATTGAAAGTCTACGAATAAATAATCGATGGAATAAGGTGAAGGGATGTATGCGAAACCCCCATGTAGTAAAATGAATAGATCACCAATCTAAGTGGGAAAGAATGAGATAGAACGAGAAGTCAAATAGAAATAAAGTGGTGAAAACATAGAAACTATGAAATGGAACGGATACAAGGAAGCGAATGTGGTAAGGCAATATAAAGAACATGTCAATGTGTCCATAACTCAGAAGATCCTAAACTAAGGCATCCACACCGGAGAATATCTAGGTATGAAAGGTAAGCGAGGGCTATAAAGAAAAAAGGAAAAATAGGCCAAAATGCATGCGTGAGGCACAATGAGCTAGCAACGGTAAAGCGCGAGTAACAAGTGATAAAAGGTGTATGGCTAGCAAAGTGATGGCCACCCGTCCCGTGACCCGGTCTCAACGTAAAACTTTTCGGTTGATCCACATTGGTTGGCTCGAGAGTGGTTTCCATCTAAAATCCATCAACCATCTGCGGCTACTCTGGGTCAACTCTCCTAATAATGTAAGGTCCTCAGAGTTGGGTCCTAAACTTCCTCTGGGGTTGGGGTGACTAATCCTCTTAGGACTCTGAGCCAAATGTCTCTTTGTAGTGGTCTAGGCTTGACCTAGCTTTTGAGTGCGGGCTATCTTCCTTTAGTAGAGCATATGGTCGAGCGGCTCTCAGTCTCCTCTCTCTCATCTAACGAGGCTGAGAAGTCCAAGCCATGGCCCGAACCCGCTCGCCTACGAAATCTACTACTGGGGTTATTCTCAAGGTTATCTCATCTCCAGCGAGCGAAAACTACCTCCATTACCGCTAAACTAGAGAGTAGGTGTGGCTCACATTGAAGTGCGAGAGCCGATGCATCCCATAATGTGAAAGGAAGCTTCTCGGACCAGTCTCGAGAAGTCTCAATCATCTTAGAATCCTCTTAATATTCTTGTTTGCGGCCTTTCCTCTTGTGACCTTTCCAGCCAGAAATTAGTTATTTGCAGTCGACAGCGAGAATACTCGTGAATGTCGGGGTGACCAGAGCATTTTTCTGTCGGGCGGGGATCTAGCATGCGGGGAGCTCTACCCCGAATACATAACACGAATACGTAGAAACGGGTCAATATATTCACAATGAGTAAAACTGACCACTTGAGGCCCATAAACAATACTCATCATACTCTGACAACTATATCATTAGTTCCAAAAAGGATTAATAAGTTACTCTTTATACAACGTATATTAAAATTAGAAAATTTAATACATGAGATTTAGTCAAGCCAAGCCACAATCAGAAACACTCTTTCTAATCTGTTTGGAGTCTCAGGACGACGAGTCCTCATGCAGCTCCTATTGCACAGCAAATAAAGGGGTCCTGACGGGGCGAGCTAAAGCTCGATAGAGAATGCATACTAAGTGGGCTACTCACCATCTAAGTGGAGTGCAATGTTCAAATTTAAATACACATTCAAGCAAATGCATGATCCTACTTGAATGTCTATATGACCTTTCGGATCGAGTCCTCACGACTCACTGCTAAGCCTTGTATGAGAATTATCATTTTTATTAGTAGGGCGGCCCTCCGATGAATATATATCAATTGGGCCGCTCCGACGATTGATATATATTATTTATTTGTGGACTACCCTCCAATAAATATATATCAACTAGGCCGCTCCTTCGGTTGATATATTATTTAGTTTGTGGACTACCCTCCGATGAATATATATCAAGCGGGCTCGGAAGCGGTTGATATATTTGATGGACTACCCTCAGATAATTAACATTTTAGACTACCCTCGAACCATTTCTCTAGACTCATCTCATGCACTAACTCTTTGTATATTTGGATGTTTTGGTATATGGAATACATGTATGTCGGTTCCATCACTGGGTAATCACATGCAAACATATCAACATGAATATATTCGCATAATATCGATCACACAATCATGTCATGTAATTAATCAATTTAAACATTAAAAATTAGCTTTAACCAGGCTAATGATCATACAGTAATTTAATTTATAATCACTCGACCAAACACACATATTTTTCACGAAAATATATTTCAAAACATTATTAGAATAGTGAGAGCCTGATTTACTATTTAGGAAAATCCTATAAAAGCAGACGGTTCACTCGGTGAGCCGAAATCCACGACAGGCCCCGATGCATACCAAACAACCATTTAATACTAAAGTTAAACCAACCCACTCCCAAAACGACCCTAACGGCCAGGTAGAGCGATCCGCATTTGCTCCATTCTTCCTCGAAATTCTAACATTTGGTCCCATGTTTTGAGCCGTCAATGGCTATTCGACCGCTGTAATATAAATACATGATTCAAACCACTACACCATTTATTTCCCTGCGGCCATGGGCGATACGAGAACAACCCATTTATTTCAAAAATTGTATTAATTAGTTCATGTTTTGGGGCGATCGTATTGATGTGTTTGTCGACTCAAACATTATTACTAAAAATGGGAATAAAACCCCAAGTAGGGAGAAAATCCTACCTTGAGGTTTGAAAAACTCGCTATGGGTCCACTTGGCGTGGCTTTGCTCGCGTAGAACGTTTTCCCCTCTTGCTCCGTCGAAATCCAACGGTCCGATCTCCCGTATTTCTAGAGAGAAGTTCTCTCTCTCTCTAAAACTCTCTCAATCTGCTCCTCTCTCCCTCCAGCCCCCTGTTCTGCCCGTGGTCACTTAATTTTAGAGGGAAAGACGACCTTGTAGCATGTCCTTTAATTTATTTATTCCATTTTATTTATTAATTTCATTTTTCACACCGAGTTTTGACATTCGACACTATCTGTTGTCCAGTACCACTGTTCTCTACTCCTTACCACTCATGGTACATGAGTACATGCTATCTGTGTCTTTCGTCGCATCGAAAATCGATTTATGGCACGACGCGATACTTACCAGCATTACCAACTCCATTGTCTCGGAAAATTATGAAATTTTACGTGCTAACTAGATTTTCTTAGAACGATTCAACGGTACAATCCAGTTTCATCATACGAGATCTAGAGAATTAATTAAGTTTTTAACGTAATTACAATTTTATAAATCAAGGTACGATTTTGCCAGTATTCGGTGGAATTTCTGGGTCTTACATTCTCCCACTCAGCAAAAGGAATTTAGTCGTGGGTGGGGCGTCTATCCTCTAACCGTGGCTTTGCGCAGCTTGCTTGGTGTGTGTGTAGCTATAACCTCGAGTCCTGTTCTGATGATCGTGGTGTCAACTCAATCCCATGCCGCTGCATGACATCCATTTCTTGAGCCCTTGCGTCAGTGACGCAATGCGATTTCGAAGGGTATCGAACCTCGAGTCATCTGGAGCTCTATCCTCGACTCTCGGTCTCGTGATAACCTTGTCCACTGTGTTTTCATGCCGACCACATAACTTCTCGAAACACACTTGAATCTCTTGCATTTCTGATTCAACTATGAGTCTTCATTAGGCGTAGTCCTAAAACCTTCGACCCGCTTTTCCACCAGGTGGTGAATGACCATCTGGAGTGCACCCACACTGACAAACGGGATGTTGATGCATCACAATGATGTCTATCTTTGTGACAACCCGATCAGTTCAGCATGACGAGAATCTCGAATCCCGACTATTAGGTGGAGCTCCTACACATCCTAGGGAAGAACATCAATACTTGGCTTCTCTAAAGGCCTTAACCTCGACGGAGAATCCATGTCGTGTCGAGATTTAGCCGACGGCAGGCTAAGGTCTCAATTAAACCTTTATGGTTGTCAACTCATCAATAATCGAGCGACATCTAACAACGATAGATTCTGCCACCTAAGGTCCATACGCTTAGATGCAACTACGATGCGTCCACGACTTAGGCCTACACTGCGGCCCCTCGGCTTTATCTTCTTGCTAAGGAGTGCTTGTATAGCACCTCGAGGCAGCCCAGTTACCTCTAGCGCCAGGGTGTGGAGGAATGAAGCCCCATCCCTCTCTTGTCCTACCCAGTGTGGAATTTGGATTGTCCAGTCTTGGGATCTGTGCAGGGGAATCCGTCCTCATGCTCAAATCCACGGCTAGTCACGAAACTAGTGTGAAGCGAAGTCTTGCTCTTTTCCCAGCGAACTAGAAGAAGAAACGTCTCCTCTTGCTACCAACACCCGTGTCAGTGTTCCAAGTATCATAATTTCTGCTTTACATGGTCGAGGTCGTCCCAATACATGGAGTCCATATCCGGCCAGGCGAAATCACAATCACCCCACAGACGGACAACAGATCCATTCACCATTATCTCTATGTCTGCAGCCAATCCCAGAAACTCTATCTCGAGGAATTGACATTCGGTCTCTTCCAACTCATCACTACCTCCAGCCTTATCTGGAGTCGTGACACTCGATGCTAACACCACATGCCCCGAATCTCACCTCATTAAGCCAAACTCTCTCATGCCCGAACTATGGTCTCTTAAGCATTTGTAAAACAATCCTCAGTGATACTCATGCTCCCCCTCAGATTGAGAGTAGATCAAAATGTCATCCACGAAGACTACGACAAAGCCCGATCTAGATAGGGTTGGAATATCTATGCATGAGATCCATGAATCTTTGTTGGCGATAGTGATCGAGGGGCATCCGCGAAATGCAAAATCAAAGTGCCCATAGCAGCGTCCTACGCCGTCTTAGGGGATATCTACGTCTCCTAACCCCCAGTGATGAGGTAACCGGTCAGAAGGTCTATCTTGGAGTAGACTGGCACTCCTCTCAGCTGGTCGAATGATCTCGGTAGTAATATGCGGGTCGGGATCGTAACCTTTGTTCACGCATGGTCGATGGTCGAAAGGTCTTGCCTAGCTAGCCGCCAAATAGAACGGAGCGCCCCATGGTGGGGTGCTCGGTTTGATAAACCCCTTGTCCCAATAGCTCTTTGTGGCGGGTGGTTCACGCCGCTCAGCAGGTGCCATCATGTGGATTCATGAGATGGGTATACCCGGGTGTGGCTTCGTTACCGAAGTCTACATCCACCCCAGGTGGAGGTAGTCGGAGTGGCTCATGCGGAAAAACATCACATATTCGCACTACTTTCAGAGGGTAGATCAAGTATGACCTCTCCAGCACGTCCTCACAGGGTGAAGGCTGTAGCCAACCTTGGCCAGTCTATATTTGAACTCATTATGCGTATGCGGGGCGAAATACCGTGCTTGCCCCACGAAATCTGACACAGTACCGTCTATGTAGCGGTAGCTCTCCTGGCAGCTCCGCAATCAGGCTAACAACCTTGTAGCTGTCGACCAATCCATCGAGGATGACATCAGTGCGACATGTCCATAATCCTCGGGTCCACTTTGTGAGTAGAGTCCACGAGATCTCTAACTTCGCAACCTCGACATATCGTCCACCCATTCTCGCCACAAATCCCTAGGGAGGAATTTTGTCCTAGCGACTCCTCTACTAAGACTCTAGAGGTCCTTGCCCAGTCCACCATATTTGGGCCTCATTCTCTAGCCGGCATGGCTAGTCTGTCGGGTCGCGTCGGAGGTGTCTCGCGCCTCTAACACTTTCTGATGCATGAACCTATGGTATACCATATCGGATCTTTCCCTATGAATGTCGATGATACGCCACCCAAACCTATGAAGGTTACTGGATCATCATATCTACTTGCTATATGACTGTGCTATAGCACATTATTTGTGATATACCCTCTGACCTCGGCAAAGAATACGCTAATCAAACAGCGATTGTGCGACACGTACCCCATGGGCGTCCTCTGTGTCGTCTACTAGCCATTTACACCTTAGCAGCAAGAACTATTGCAGCTTTCATTTCGGTCTAACTAGCAATGCGATGCGTTACTAATAAACTTGACAACCATGAGCCCGACCAGTTCATTTCCTAAGTGGTGTTAAATTCAACCCCTTTCAATTCATTTATTTGAATAAGGTTCTGAGCTCTTGTTCATGTCGGTACCCGAATCCACAAGGTCATAATCCACAACATAGCATTCACCACTTTTCCCTATCGCATTACACTATGCATGTATAATTTAAATGCCTTAACTACCGCGCAATGCCATTTCAGGAAATGGTAGTTAAATCGATACAATGTCTGCAGGCATAACCACGGCCAGAGACACTAATCATACACACTTAGCAGGTATACGCAATCATTTCGCGTTTAAAATATCGTTTCAACAAAAAAATTTTATTTTCCAAAAATTTTATTTTGAAGAATTATTTTCGAAAATTTTATCAAATTTTATTTGATTTTATTTGATTTTTAAATATTTTTTTTAAAAAAAATATATTTTTTTTTTTCGAAAATTTCGAGATGAATGTGCTTGTTCGTGGAACCTGGGTTCACGAACAATGTCCAAAAAAAATTTAACTCAGGAAAATATCGAGTCGACCTAGCCAAAATGTGCCGAGTGCACCGAGCGCACTCCCCAAGGCTGCCAGGCGCTTGTGCCGCGCGCTTACGCTTAGTTGGCGGCGCTGCTGCCAAGCTTAGCTGGGCCAAGGTTCAAGCGCGCGCTCGCGCTTCGCTGCTGCGCTTCTCGCTTTTGCAGTTTCGCTTCGCGCCATAAGGCTGCCGCTTCGCTAAGGCTTTACGCCGCCGCGCTTCTATCGCCAAGCAGCTCAGACGCTCACCGTGGGAGGCCTCCGCGCCTCCAACACGCCCACGCCCACCCAAATTAGCGCCAGCGCCGTGGCTCTGACACAGCCGTCCCGCCCCACACACAAATGCCCAAACCCAGATTGCACACAGCCTTCCTACAACACAAACCTCCCGCAATACGATTTATTGCAACACCGATTTTTCCCCGCAACACACACAAGCATTGGTAATATAAACCCTCAAACCAAACAAATTCTTCTAAGTTTATCATAATTACAAAATCGTATTGCAATACAAAAATTTCCTTTCATTAATACAAATAAGTAAAGAGTCTATCAAAATTGCACCAAAATTTTTCGTTTTTCATTATAAATGATTTTTTTTTTCATTTATTTCCAAAAATTGGAAAAATCTCTAAAAATCACTAAAATCAATTTTTTTTTTCCATACTCTTTAGTACTCAAATAAATTTATAAAAATTTATTTAACCCCATTTTCTTAAATATTACCCCATATAAAACCTTAGAAAATTATTTTCTCACTTCATAACCAAATAAATTTATAAAATTTATTTTCCTTTCCAGCCTCCACTCGAAAAATTTTCTCTCCACTCAAATAAATTTATAAAATTATTTCCTTCATTTTCTTCAATTTTACTACTTTGTAAAATCATAGAAAATTATTTTCTTCAATTCCCATCAAATAAATTTAGTAAAATTCTATTTTTCTTGGCTTTTAAAATTTCTCTCACTTTTCCAACAATCCAAATAAATTCAGTAAATTCTATTTTATTTGTTCGTCGCTTACACCCAGAAACCTTAAAATAAATTTCTTCACCTCAAACCAAATAAATTTATAATTTATTTTGTTTATTTTTGTCCAAGCTTACTAATAATCGTAAACACCCAAAATATCTCCACATCATCCTTATGCTATCAAATCCAAGCATATAACTCATAATTTTCAACTCACATGTACCTACAATTCATGTTATACAACCAAGCATGCAAGCACACTTCACAAAAATCCAATCACAATAAAAACACACCAAACACGTGGCCCCAGAGTGTCCTAGTTTTCATTCCGTGATTTCCCTAGGTAATCCCATACCTAAACTTCAACATCAAAACCACCTGCTGGTGATGCTCTTCCTCAACCACGGCCTAAGCCCAAATTTCTTCATCCATAGGTCTCTATAAACTCATACTCCATACCATACCACCTTGTGGTGATGCATACCCAAACTGAGCTCCTAAGCATTCAGATATACCTACTTCGATACCAAGTCATGGACGCTCAAAACTCGTGGGGTCCACACTACCCGTCAACCTCGCGGAATACTGCGGAATGCTCAGTAATCCATTATTTTCATTTAAAATCTACAGAAGCCCTTGTACTCGGAGCTCTAACTAAATATATAACTCGCAAATACCGTCCCAAAATACCCAATATATTCACAATATGAGTAAGACGGCCACTAGTCTATAAACACATCATCATACTACAACAACTATATCCAATGGGCCAAAAGAGTTAATAAGCTACTTTATACAACATATATTAAAATTAGAAAATTTCTAATACATGCAGATTTCGCCAAGCCAAGCCTACAACCTGGGCTTTTTCTTTCTATCTCTGCCTCTAGATTTAGTCAGTCCCTCGCACGCTCCCCGCACTGTAAAATAGGCGGCCCTGACGACGCGAAATAAAGCTCAAGAGAGTAATCACCTAAGTAAATACTTCACCATCTATGTTGCAATGTTCCAATTTAAATATACATTCAAGCAAATGCATGATCATACTTTGAATGTCTATATGACTAACCTCGCATCCCGTAGTCCTCGACCGACTCTCTCACACTCGCTCTAAGCCTTGTATGAGAATTCATCATTTTATCAGTGGGCAACCCTCCGATGAATATATATCAATTGGGTCGTCCGACGATTGATATATATTATTTGTTTGTGGACTACCTCCGATGAATATATATATCAACCGGTCATCGACGGCTGATATATTATTTAGTTTGTGGACTACTCCTCCGATGAATATATATCAACCGGCCGCCTCGACCTGCTAATATATTATTTGACTGGGACTACCCTCCGATAATTAACATTTTAGACCACTCTCCGAACCATTTTCTGCACTATCTCATGCCCTAACTCCTATATTCCCTGTGGATGCTCTTTCAGCAGCATATGGAATGCAATGTATGCCGCCCATCACAACCAATCACATGCAAACATATCATGAATATATTCGCATAATATCCAATCACAATCATGTCGTAATTAATCAATTTCATAATCAAAATTAGCCTCCACTTGGGCTAATGATCATACACGCAATTTTAATTCAAATCACTGACCAAACACATATTTTCACGAAAACATATTTTCAAACATTATTCCCGGAATAGTGAAACCCTCGCTATTATTCCTGAAATCACAAACAGCTTGCCACTCCAAATGTAGAGTCCGAAATCCACGGCCATTCTCGGCCCAATGCATACCAAACAACCATTTAATACACAAGTTAAACCAACCCACTTCCAAACAAATTCTAACACTGCGGAGCGGGCCACTACCGCTCCATTCTTCCTCCAAAATTTCACACATTTCCTAGCCCCATGTTTTAAAGTTCGATCACGGCCCATTCCCGGCCTTTGTAAATATAAATACATGATTCAAAACCACTACACACCATTTTCATATTCACGCGCCGCTGGAGCGCCTACGGTCGCTCCATTTGGTTTCCCCAAAAAATTTGCATAATTCTGGCCCCATGTTTGGGACCGACCAATGTACTCTTCAATGGTCTCTTTAATCGACTCAAACATTCGAAAAATTAAAAATGGGGAATAAAAGTCCCAAGTAGGGGAGAAAATCCCACCTTGAAGAGTTTGAATGAACTCACTAAAATCGGAGTCCACGTCGTAGCCGTCCCGCAGAACGCTTCCCTCATTCCATCGAAACTAACCATCCCGATCTCCGTATTTCTAGGAGAGAAGTTCTCTCTAAAACTCCCAATCTTGCTCCTCTCCTCCAGCCCCCTGCTCTGCCCGTGGTCACTTAATTTGGGGAAGACGGCAATCGTAGCATTGTCCTTTAATTCTATTTATTCCATTTTATTTAATTCCATATTTTTCACTAGCTTTGACATTCGACACTATCTCCTGCGTCCATTTCCATAATTCTCTACTCATACCACTCAAGGTACACATGAGTACGTGTTATTCACAGGTTCTTTCGTCGCATCAAATCGGATGCATTTGCATCTCGAAACGCGATGTCTCTCAAAACGTGCCAACTCCGACCGTCTCGTAAAAATTATGAAATTTTTACGTGCTAATCTAGATTTTCGCGACGATTCCAACGGTACAACTGCTTCGTCATCCGAGATCTGCAGAGAATTAATTACGGATTTAACCTAATTACAATTTTGTAACTGTACTACGATTTTGCCATTATTCCGTAAATTGAAATTTCTGGTCTTACATCTACATCGTCCCATTTGTCTACGGCCTATACGTAGACGATCTATGATGCTAGATGCCATATCTTTGTAATAAAGTGTCTACCTCACCCCTGAAATGCACAGCTCTATCCGATATCAACTCGTGAGGAACCCCAGTCCTGTAGATAATGTGGCGCATTTTGATAAAGGTGGCCACTTCAATATTTAGTCATATGAGAAGTGGCTCCACCCACTTCAGGTGAAACAACAAGAAGGCACTGGGAATGAACCCACATCCACCCAGACTATTTAGTCTCCCAATAATATCTATGCCCCGAACAAAATGCTGGGGCAAGGTGAGGTTAATGCAGCCAACTCGATGGTGGGAACGTGCATGAGATCTCCATGCATCCGACACTCAGACATCTCCGAGCAAATTGACAACAATCATTCTCACACAACTAAAAATAGCGGCCCCTATAATCTTACGAGCCAACATATGTCCTCCCCATGTGGGCCCACAAACTTCGGCATGGACCTCTCTCATTGCTCGACACCACCGATCTAAGCACAACAATAACACACCATCACTGTACGCTTTATAGTGTCTCTCCATGTATCACAGCCGGGTGGGCCAACTACTTAAAGCTCTCTCAGCCCTCGGGTTCACTACCGTGGCATGTGTCATATATAAGAAACTCCGATAAACATCATGATACCCACGACAACCATCTAAACCCCCGACTCGTCGATTAAGAACAATAAGCGAGAACACTTAGTCTCAACTAGCGTGGGGTGAACTACCACACCTTCGTGTGAAATGTCAATCATGGAAGCCAGCAGCTGAGCACTCATCGAACCGATTCGCGCCCAGTAGCGAGCAGGTAGTCGTCGCCAAACCTCCCTACTAGTAACTCTAAATACACGATATGGCCTAAGCTTTACATCTCGCCTTCCTAATCACTCCCTGATCTATCTCTAATCACTAGGATTAGGAATCACCGAATATCTCCATCTTCTAATCCCGAAATTATGCGCCTCTAACCCAAGGATACATGCCCCATACTCAACAATGTTATTCGTGGGCCTGACATAATGATCCGCAAAGCCAAACGAACTGATCTCTGTGGATAAGGATCGCTATGCGGAGAAATCAATAGAACACCTATCCCATATCCGCATGGTTACCGCACCCATCAAAGCAATACGCACTAAACCGTATTAAACTAGTCACCCCGCGATCTCCTCATCCCAAAAATCATCATCAATCACTCTAATTGTCAAGAATCGGGAAGTGAGGCCAAGTGATTCATTAACACACTCCTTTATAGACTTTTTGAGTGACATAACGAATATCAAATCATTGCAAAGTACGTTTTCATCTCATAAGTCCGCTTCGGCTAAACTCGGTCTATCAAACAATATATCTCAAAGGATCTAAACGAAACAAGTCGCACTAATACCATGTAATGTCTCACTCCAGAGTGGCCCAAAACCAAAGCTAGCGTGCTACCAATCATAATGTACCTCATCCCCATACTCTAACGCCCTCTTACTCGATAATGGGAGAAGCTCGCTTCCCGGTCGAGAATCATCAAGTCATTAGTACGACCTTAAAGCGACATATGAAACTCGATAAATATAATAAGAGAGGTCGCTCGTGCATGGGAGGTACTAAACAGAGGGAAAGCAAATACTCTTAATTCGCTTCAAACGTCACTGGGCACTAATCATCCCTAAACTCCAAATGCTTTCTTCCCTGAAGCCCAAGATAGGGCTCACAAGTATCCGTCAATCTAACAATAAACCCAATATATTGCAACCCACCCAAGAAACCCCATCTCGCCTCCCTGGCCCGTGGTGGAGACATGTTAAGGATAGCCTCGATCTTATTAGATCCGCCCACACCCTCTCTCACTAATCTCATGTGAACCCAAGAGCTTCCTGGGTTACTCCAAAAGTGCACTTCTCGGGATCTGGGCCCCAATCTAAAGATCCGATCCTCTAGAAGAAGCGCCTAGAGCTCTAGTGATCCGCCCCTCACCCGGACTTCACAATCATATCATCTACATAGACCCCAACATCCTTGTGCATCATGTCACAAGGAAACAGCAGTAGTCGCTTCTCTATCAGTAGCACTCATAGCTCTTCACCTCAAACGACATGACTTTATAACGGTAGGTGCCCCACTTAGTGATGAAAGATGTCTTCTCCCTGTCCTCGGGAGCCATCATAATCTGATTATAACTAGAGAATCCATCCATAAAAGACAAAATCGCATGCCCTACTTTGCACTATCAACTAATATGTCGAATACGTGGAGAGGAAATCATCCTGTGGCTAGCCTTGTCGATATTTCTGAAGTCCACACAAATCCTTAACCTTGTCGCCCTTCGGGGAACAAAGGGACCCACATTAGCTAGCCACTTGGGGTACTGGACCACTAATACAGCCAACACTGTTGCTTTTGAATCTCCCTCCTTCACTCTGTAAACCCATCGAGGGTGTAATCGCCTCAATTTCCTTTGCTTAACCTGGCCAACACGTGGCATAAGTGGTGCATGATGGGTCGAACTATGGGCGGGTCGCAGGCCTGCATGTCCCTGCTACGACCATGCAAAACATCCAAGTATGATCTCGAGTAAACCCGAGCAAACTATCCCTCCCATCTCGCACAAAGTGGTACCGATCCTCATCTCTCTAGTCGGTCTCACGTACTCAACGTCTACCGTCCCAAGGTCATCAAAAGAGGTGAAACTCGCCTACACGTAAGAAGCTATGATCGGAGTCGTAATCGGCTAGTTATCATCGTAAATCAGCCGCGCTCATCATCAATATCATGAATCATGACGTAAGGTCCAGGTGTACATGCATCACACACACAAAGAGACAAGGAATACTCAAAATACCAAATCCATGGCGAGCAAGCAAGTACACATCAATAACGCGAGACAACCCGACAAAACATCAAAAGAAAGTGGTGGGGTCCACAAAGATCCGACCCCACAACATGTCCTAGGAATATCGAGATGCAATATCAACAATAATATCACCCGTAATCGCATCATCCTGAGCAAGAGGAGCATCCCCTATCATCTCTCAAAGCATGCACATTTAAAATAACTGGTGCACGGGCCTGGTCGATTAATAACCATCCCGAGAAGTTCTCACCATAATCGCTTAATGACATAATCTCATCAATACCCCCATAATTAGCTATCTCATTAGGAAAGCACATAGTGAGCACACTAGATCGCCGAGGGGAAGGAGGAGCGATCAAGGTGGTAGAAGTGTCAGGAGCCCCACCACGCAACCGTTTGAAAAGTCATGCTTTAATATCGGATATCGCAGTTCATCAATTAATCCACTCCAGATGCAATAATGGCTCGCTTCCTACAAAATAGCCGGCCAACCCCAAACTATAAGGACAAGAGGATAGTCAAATGGAAACGCGGATGAAGTCGACCGAATTTCTTGGGTGCACTGCGCTTACGCACGAAAAATCTACCTCTACGGGCACAAATCCTAAACCAAAGGGTGGGTCAGGGTCCAAACCTGCGGATAAATTAAGCATGTACCATGTCGGACGACACCCTAAACTCCAACTAGGCATGTACCTATTATGCCCTCATCATGTCCAAAACGACCGCAGGCTACTATACCGGTCAAATGACGCGGGTACCGAATCGACAAAATCCTCGTCTCCACTGCCTCAGATCTCATCAAATTGAATCGGGTCATAAGAAAATCATCACCCCCATGGCACTTCAATACTCACTGTGTCAAAACGGTTCTCCCAGATGAAATGATCACTTGACCATCATGAAACGAACTTCACCTTCAAAGAAAGGGAGCATTGGATACGCCAGCACTATGGAATCCACGGGCATTTAAGAGTAGGCTAAAGGATACAAGGATCCTCAAAATCAAATAGAACCCGAAAACGACTACCAATCATCACCGAGTCAAGGTGCCCCATCACTCTCTACGAAAGCACTGGGCTATAAGCTCTCACTCGTTGTAGATGACTCCAAAATACAGGCCCATATCCTGTATACCTTGCGGCAAAATGGACGTACATTTAGAGCATATCCATTTTTTAAGAGGACAAATGGAACACGACGACCTAGACAACTAACTGATATATGCAAAGGTCGAGTGTGGTCTAAACCCTATGGAGGTCATCCCTCGAGAAACAATGCACCTGCCTCACCAAATGCACACATTGACTGCTTATGCCGCAGGTGTTCTAATCAACAAAATTTATAGCCTAGGATTCCTACACCGACATTGCAAAAAGCTACGCGCATATGGGCTCTGTGGCCTAAATACAGGATGGGTTTTCTTCGTGAGAGAAGAGTTACAGCAGCATTGGAAAATGGTGTTTCTCGCCGATTCAAAGTACTAAGGAAATAAAGGTGTGTGAATGTGGTTGAAACTAAATAATCAAGTGAAAAGTTGAGAGAGAAATTCAAGTCTTTGCCACCCGGGCTTAGGGCCCCAGCCAACCAATGTACTGGTCTTTATCCTCGCTGCTAGAGCATGACATATAGTCATTTCCTGAACCTGATCTCATTTAGCTTTAAACTCCAAACCCTAAGAGTTTTCCTTTGAAAAGATGGCATTTTATTAGGCATAAATGTCCCCAAGGAAGAAAACATCTCAAAACACTACCCTACGAGAACTAATGGGGAGACAACTAATCGGGCCTCAAAGGGGATCTAGTGAAAGTATCCACCGAAACCCAAAAAGCTTGCCACACATTAAAGAGAGTACGCAGAGATTTTAACCTATGGTGAGAGCAAAGGGCAACACCCTTAAACACAAATACGAAGAGCATGAGAACATGCAATTAAGCCCAAAAAACAACACCCATACCTTCCCTTCAAGGATCAGGGGGTATTAGCCAAGCATCCCTTGATTTGTCATCATCAAGGGGTGTTTGGCTACCAAGAAAGTGCAAGAAAGTGAAGGGAGAAGAAGAGAAAATCACCACTAGCAGAGGGAGCTTAGTTTTGTGCCCACTTTGATCGATTGATGGTATGCCAAAAGTTGGATTTGATTACAGTATGGCTGAGTTTATATAGGTGCCTTAAGAGGAAATTACAAAAGTGTGTTAAAGAAACAAAATTACATGAGGGCAAACTTGTATAAAACCACCAAAAAGGTGGGTCAAAAGGCCAATGCTACAGTGCACAGTGAGCAAGAGCTCGTGTTTCAACCCCGCTGTAAATTACAGGTTACCAAATCTGCAACCCCACTAAACAAATGGCTCCTCTCTCAACACTTGTTCACTCCTTCGACATTTGATCATGAGTCTCCCAATCCAGCTCTAGTTTCAACACATTTTGGAGTCAAATTGAAGAAATAGAAGATTCAATCCAAAACTAATAGCCATAAATGCATCAAGATATGTTCCAGATCTTAATAAATAACAGTTATTAGTCACTAGAATAAATAAAAAAGATAAGAACCCAGCTATAAACATATCCCAATGATTATAACATTTGGGTACCTAATCATACATGTATAGGCCCTCTCGAGATGTGGGTTGTGTCAACTCGAATCCAAATTTTTATCTCAATCAAAGCTCCCTACGGGTGGCAGAGAAGCTAACAAACTCTAAATGAAGAGATACGAGCATGTGTACTCAGAACAAGCCGATGATCTCATCATCCTTCTCACCGTTCCCTGCCTCCCTAGTAGTATCGTGGATATATTGGCCGAGATGGAACCTGAGGCCGCGACCGACCTCACTCCACCTCCCTCCGATAACATACCCATCTCCCGTGTGTATCAACCGTCCCTTTGTGTGGGAGTCAAAAATAAAAGAGGTCCGAACACTAAGGTCAAAAGTCACTAGCCTCTGGTGGGGATCCAAACCTGGTAATGCTCCTTGAAACAAACAACATGTGAGTGAACTCACCGGGCTCAAACACCTCATGAACCCCATCATCGCTTCATAACCATCATCAAATGCTATGGGCTTCACCTCCGATCATCCCATGACAACATACGACGCATCCCCTGACTCAAAAATCAATGGAATGAATACCTCCTCACGGAGGAGGAACCGCAGGTGTAGAGTAAGCCTAAGGGTTAGAACTAATGCTTAGTCAGTTCTAACTCCACAATACCTCTGGCCAATCAAGTCCCGAATAGCGTAGTTCTGTGCTACAATCGATATGTAGTACGCCCGCGTTCCCAATGATAAGCACAATGTAGGTCCATCCTAAAACGGCGTGAACAACCGCGGTAATGGCCTTCTTTGCCACGGGACTACTAATCCAAAGAATCATCAATGCTCTGTAAGATCATGAGTCCAAAACTTCATTAGATTTTTAATCCATTTTCTAGTTTATAATGAGAATAACGCTGAATTGTTCGTTAAACCGATAATGGAATCAAATTCCAATTTGTAGGAAAATACAGTTAAAATCAAATTTAGCAAAATCATAAGAAATCGCCGCAGCTAGAATTAGTCAAAACTGAAACTTAAGTCGCGACAGAAGCGTTAGCTTTTAGTAAATTCCAAGTCACGACTCTAACAAATTTGGCTTTGAAGAAGAAATCAAGAGTGAATAAGGGAAGTCAGGACCAAGAAGGGAGTTGAGACAAATATACCCTAAGAGATTAAAAGAAGTGGGCCAAATGAGAAACATGTCGCGACATCCCTCATGACGTCATTTAATAATCAAACCTGAGATAAATGAAGTCGTGATACCACCATGAGGTCGCGACAAGGAGCTGACTACAAAGCCACAAGAACAATCTTCTCAAGTAAAGGAAGTCGCAACTAATTTTGAAAGAAAGGACTTGAGGCTCAGCGACCTTGACAAGATCAAGTAAAGAGTTCGCACGTAAACCCAAATCAGACTACCAAGAATTAATGAAGAAGCGCATATGATGTCAAGACACCACTGAGGTCACGATGCAGTCGAAAACTTAGTGTAGGACACGGAGGTAGTGACATCAATAGAAGTTGCGATAAAAGATTTTCAAAGAGACTGAATGGAGGTCACCATGCTAGAACAGAGCAGAGACATTAAACATCATCAGGCGACGCCGCGACGCCCTTGGTCGCGACATCACCGCAGCACGCGGTCGCCACATCAGTCGCGGGTCATGTATATCAACCCATATCGGTCGCGACATCGGGCAAGGGGTCGCTACATTAGTTACAAGGAATCGCGGTCGCGGACGCCCTTCGCAGTCATGACATCGGCCATTGAATAGAGGTCGCTGACGCCCTTCGTTGGTCGCGACATCAATAACAGCATCATGGCTGGGCGACGCCCTTCGCGGGTCGCAAATATCGCTGTAAGAGCGAGGTCGCGACGCCCTTCGCAGTTTATTATCACCGCGAAGAGCCGGAGGTCGCGACATCATTTAATGGCCGCGAAGATCATACCCGCCAAGAGATGCTGAAGACAAATCACGATAAAAGAAAAGCTTCCACGACATCAAAAGAGCTCATAAGCATAACATTGAAGTCGCGACGTATGATTGAAGTCGCGACCTCAAAAGAGCTCACAATGCAGAAAGGTGAAGTCGCGACGTCATTCAGTGGTCGCGACATCAATTACAAGGAATGAAGGTCACGACATCAGTCAGCTGTCGCGACATCAGATCCAAGGGGTGTTAAAGGCAAGTCGCGACCAGATAAAAGTTTCTACTATAGACAAACAGAAAAACGAAGTCGCGACGTATGATTGAAGTCGCAACCTCAAAAGAGATCAAAATGCAGAAAGGTGAAGTCGCGACGTATGATTGAAGTCGCGACATCAGAACAGCTCATAAGCAGAACAGTGAAGTCGCGACGTGAAAGAGAGGTCGCGACATCAAGTCAAGGTCGCGACGTCCTTCAGTGGTCGCGACATGAACAAACAAATGGGCCAGTTATTTTGAAACCCACAAGGAAGTGCATCGAAGTTAGGGCCCAACTCAGAACCCTATAAATAAGCAAATACATGTATGAAAGTGTATTCGCTACCAAAGAGAAGTCCTGCAGTCAAGGCTCGTGGTATTTTAATTTTTGTTTCTTTTTCTTTGCTTTTATTGTTATTTTAGATTAGGATTAGAGTGATTGTTATTTCATTCTGATTTCGATCTGGGAGTTAGTTGTTGAAGGAAGCTTCAATGCGTAATGTTATTTTCTTCAAATTACCGCCCGGTTCGCTTGTCCAAACAAATTTTGGAATTCGAACTCCAGCTTCATTTCCAAGGAGTTCTTTCGACGTAGCTACCAAGTACAGAATGGCAATTTAGAAACCCACTGCTGAAATCTACTTCCTCGTTTGTTAGGAATTTATCTTTATGCAGAAATTTATCGTAGTCTAACCGAATCCTCGCCTCAATCGGCCATTGCTTTGTTTATTATTGTATATGATCCAAACATAGTGTCCTATACTTGCATAGATTGTTTCATGCTCTGATTTCCGTGAGGCCCTCTGAAAGTGACACAGAAGGCATTCCCGAGAGTATTGAACAATAATCGAAGGGTATGCGAACCTAATATCGGGGGATCTAATGGCTTTGTGGGAATTCTAATCGATAAATCTTCTCTCACTTGAAACCGAGAACAGAGTTGAATGACTTATCAATTAAATGAGCAGAGTTCACCTCGATTCACGCAAGTCTAACTCGTAAGCAAGTGATCTAATCAAGGAAAGAAATGAACCCGTTCCAATTTTGAGGATGAGAAATCAAGATAGTGTAAACCCATGCTTTGCCTATGTCTTAGAGCTATAGTTTACAATTCATGTTCTGCAAGGAAGTGGCTTGAAAAAGAAAAATACCAAAGAACAAGGCAACTCAGACAGTAGTTATCTAATCCTCGTGATTCTAAAGAAACAGGGAAGATTAGATGATGAAATATGTCACTAAGGGAGAGATCCACATGGCATTACCTTCTTCCTCGACTCGATTCTAAATTAAGTTCATGGGCAAGTTACGTAGTAGTCTCTGTAGGGAATCGATGTTTCACAATAGTCAGATTTTCAATGTTCCCTCTTTAAAAGCTAACTCGATCGTACCAATTCTTTAATTTTTTTATTTTAGTTTAAGCATTATTTCATTTTGAGTTCTTAGTTTATATATCCGTATTCTTTCATTACTTTCAAGGTTGCTAGATATCAATCGTAAATCATAGTCCAAATAGTATAGAGTTTATAGTCAAGGAAGTTGATCGAGAATTCTCGAGATCTCACGGGATCGATATCCTGGACTTAAATCCACTTTATTACTTGTCTCGACCACACTTGTAGAATCAAGGATCAAACCATAAAGAAATCTATTTTATTCTTATGAAACCCGCTTTAATCAAGAAATTGTAAAGAAATATAACAAACAAGTTTCATGGCATTATCACTGTGATTTTCTCGTATAATAGTCCCATGGTAATAACGCTTATAAATTTCGTCGATGTTTTGATTCATCACTCAGCCACTTACATAACGAGAGCAAAGAAAGTGTAGCCAAATAACAAAGACCTCACCCAGGCATGCCTAGTGGCGCAAAGTGTCCTGTCATTCAGCTGGTCAGTGGTAGGAACCACTGGTGGGCGCCTGGGGTCTAAGATGAGCACAGGTGTGAAACCTCGAGAAAATCCACTTTTCTCCGAAAGGGCAAATTGTACTCGGGTCAAAATCCAAAATTTTATAACTTTATGATGAAATGGACTTTCATCATAAACTGTCTAACAAATCTAATACCACGTTGAATTTCATCGACTCGAGACAATGAATTATCAAGCTGAGACACTAAGGTCAAAACAGGTCGAAAATACATTGCGGAAAGACATTTGATGTGAAATACATACTACATGTACCCATGTGACACATGTTGTATGAGTAGAGAGAGGTAGAGATGAATGGGCTAGATTACTACGTGTCAAAGCCACTTAAAAAGGGACATAGATGGAATTAATGAAATGTTAAATGAATAAGACAAGGGGCAAATAGTTTTCTTCTCCAAAATGGAGAGAAAATCGGCCGTGAGTGGCTGGATAAGATTTTAGAGAGAGAAGGAGCTCCTTCTCTTTAGATTTCATTGCTCGACCGCTCGGTAGCTTCGTGCCAAGAAGTAAAGTCGCTCTATGCATGTAGGCTAGCGTGGACACCACCTATTGGAGTTCGACAACCTAAAGAGTGTGGGTCTTCTCCTACTTCAGGTTATTCTTTAGCCAAGAGCCATAGGAATGGTTGCATTATTCTAGGCTCTGAATTAGCCGTGGTTCAAGTAACCCCCAAAATACTCTAAACCAATGAGAAGATCCCTAGGCCATGAACAGCGCCGACCTTGGGGTTTCAACGCTCACATGTATTATCAGGTGATTTTGTGTGTTTAGTGATCTAAAGTGAATTCTTGATTGGTTAATTAGGCCCATGTGAGCTAATTTTGGGTGCTATTGTCAGAAGCTGAATGGCTCTGGAATCGTGTGAGAAATATGTTAATGCATGTACCAATGTGTTAACATGATGGAATTATATAAAAATATAATCAGGTAAGCCATTGGAAATGAATTCGTACTACCAAGTTAGCTAATTTCACAGTTATTGATGTGAATTAAACAAACATGTGGCATGAAAATTCTGAGTTAATATATGCGTAAATGATATATCACATGTGTGGTTCGAGAATGGCATAATGCATTTCATATGCACCGGGCAACCTAGAAAATTAGGTGTAAGGGCATGACATGAAAGAAATGAAAGGAGGTTTTTCTCGTGATTTGGCTTAGTACATGAGGGGATCGGTGAGGACTCTGTGACACGGAATCGCATGTAGACATTCAAGGTCATGTATTTGCTTGAGTGTGATTGTTTGCCATGATATGCGCACTTAGGTGGTGAGTAACCTAAGTAGGGTAATTCCACTACTGGGCATTGCTCACCCTGTCGAGGGAATATTATTTCAAGTACAGGGAGTGATCGGGAAGGCCAAAGACCATAAGAAATATTTTGAGAAGAAAGTCGACATGTGGTTTGACATGATTATGTAAAACATGTATTAAATTCTTAATTTTAATATATGTTGTATTAAGAGGATATCAACTCTGAACTATCGGGTATATAGTTGATGTAATTTTAATGAGTAGTGATGTAATGGGCCCAAGTACACATTTTTACTCATTTTAATTGTATATTGACCCTGTGGTCAAGAGAATTTGGTTGGGACAGTTTTGTACTCGGGGTAGAGCCCTCGCACAAAGGAGACTCTCAAGAGATTTTCATGAGTGGTGTCACTACCCGACATCCACTAATATTCCGCTGGTCACTGGTCATCGTCAATGCACTTCAGAAACGGGCATCACACAGTGGCCTCCATAACATGTGCACCGTGAACCAAGTGTGGTGGAGTGTATGGAGTCGGGTAACCTAAGCGGCCGAGGCGGGTATGGAAGATTTGGCACCGAATCGAACTGGCGAGGGAAGTCCTCATGGGTCGATAGATGCTGCATCGAGGCCCTGGGTGCCCCATGTCTAAAGGAACCGATGGCTCTACCTCCCATGGTCTATATGATCCAGATGGCTTCTTCCCCTTACTATCAAAAGCGGAAGAATCCGACCATAAACTCGCCGCCATACCATCCTCGAGCAATTACAACGCCTATCAAAGCTCAGAATCCAATCTGACACCCATATGATGTCTGGGGCCAGAATCAATGTGGAACTTTCTCATGATCATGCTTAATATGTCTTCTAACGGACGATCAACTATCCAAAACCTCTCCTCCAACGGGCATGATCGATGTAGCGCCCCACGAGCTCCCGCCTCATAAATTTCAAGCTATTTCCTAGTGACATCTATGACAAGTGGTTGGAAAGAGGAATTGTCTGATAAACTCCATGGGCAAGATCCTCCCAAGTCCGTCGCTCAAGCAATCCAAGGTGGCAAACTACCGTAGCTACACTCCGCTTCGTTGACAAAAGGAACAACACATCAATCGGAAGCCTCATCTAAACCTATGCCCTCATCAATCGACTATATATCCTCAAATGAGTATGTGGACATCCTCTACCTGTATACCGCTCCATGTCAGGTATCCGAAATGTAGGTGGTAGTGGGGTCACAGGTGCACTATCAAATCCATCCCATACATCCATACCCTCCAGAATCCTCAACCTGCCTAAGCATCTACTCTACTAGAGCATCATCGTAAGCATCGATATTCAACTGGAATAGTCGTGATGTGGTCGATTCACCAGACCTCTCGATGACAATAGGAGTGCCTCGAGGGAGAATGGCGCTATCCTGAGCCATCGATGGGAGGTGGAGGCCGAGGTGAGCCCCACGCCACCGACTATCCTCCCGTGTTGAAAGTCAGCCCGCTGTTCTTCAATCCTCGACCGAGCGCAAAGTAAATGTGCAACAACACCGCTTCAATAACCGTGATGTGGGATCCATATCTATTTGATCTTATGCACGCATTTGACCTACCCCTCAACTCTAACCCACCAAGATGGTCTCACCTGCGGTCGCGAATCTCAAAGTGTAACCAAAACAAAGAAGGAGCCCATTACAACCAAAGAACGCTTATAATGAAACTCGAAATAAGCAATCCATCACTATGCACAAAATTGCCCTAATCAAGCTCAATACTGATCACCCTATATACCATAGAGAGGAAACTAGAATAGAGAACTGGATCCATATCATGACAAAATTGGGGTCCTAAGGCTCAGCGCACGCACTCCACGATGTGGATAGAGTCCTAATCAAGAGGGATCTAAACTCAACCTAGAAGGTCATGGTGGCTCTAAAAAGACAAGGGTAGGTAGTCTTTAAAGGGGTCCCTAAGTAGAGCGACATTGCACTGCCTAGTGGCACAATAACCTCCCACACGTCTCCTACACGAGGCGCCCCATGCAAGGTATCACTAACCCACACACGCACTTCCCTCGACATCCCAGGCACCCATGGTAAAGCTCACACTCTCAACGCTCAGAATAAACTAAGTGCAATAAAGGTATGTGTGGGTGCATCCAAAACCTATAATTGGACATCTAAAACCAAAAAGGCACAATCGGTCACAAAAGGATCATAAAATCTAGCCTCACATGGTTCGAAGGATCTGACCTCAAGATCAATACTGGGCCGGCCACCCCAAAATGCTCACAAATGATGGATATAGCCCATCACTGCACTTACCCTAGTCACTAGTCAAGTTGAAAAGCAAGCAAGGAGCAACAAGTCACCAACGGCAAACACAAAACCAAGAGACACAAAGCCTAATCGAGACTAGAGGTTCGAGACAAGGGGATACAATGCAGACCCCAGACATACTACAAATCACAGAGAAAGGTAACACAAGAATGTATAGTCATGCAAAGTGCAGCTATATCATCCATATCTACACATAATCTCAGTAAGAGTATAAGATGAATATGATGTGTATATAACAAACAATGAGAAACAAGTGACATAACAAGATGAACAGAAGAATCGATCGATGAAGTCAACCAGCCAATACTAATGATACAAAAATTAGACATATGAAAGATACAATCAGCTAGTCAAAATTCTCAATGTACTCTACACAAAAAGCACAAAAAAAAAAGTATCTATCAATCAACAAATCAAACTCCACATTTTCCCTAATTTGTATTCAAGTCAACCATCAGCTCTCAATGAGTCGCCATTTTGTGGACCCCACATTTTTACTATTATATGCTTCCACTGCAAGGCGAGACTCGTTTTATTTTGAAAACCTGCTTAGAAAACGGTTTGAATCGCCACTTACTTTGTTTTATTTTAAAAGGGAAAACAAAATAAAAGAAACCCTAAATGTGACTCCTATGATAAGAAAAGGTGTCCTGAAACCGAGTCTCGGTCCCGGGGTCAAAGTTACTTATCTGAGAAAGTACGATGGAAGCGCAGACTTCAAGCCCCCAAAGCCGGCCCTTCTAAACAAACTAAAGAAAAATATGGCTTTGACTAACTCACCAATGAATACCAAGATAATCAATAACAACACAAAAAGACGCAAGACATATAAATAAATAATCAAGAAAGTCAAACGGTAAAATGCTATGACTGACCCGCATGTTGAAGCGCTTATCAATTGAAACAATGTTAGTGCAATAACAAATACAACTATTCACATTCAATTAGAAATCGATTATAAATCATATGTCAAAATTATTTATTAAAATTAACGTCAATTTCACTCCAAAACCCATTTATATGTTACACAAATTAACTCCCAAGATTCCATTTTATTGAATCAGAGAATTAACCGCAGGTTTAATTCTTGAAGACCGGGTTTGGAATTGAAGTTTTTAAAATTGGAAGTTTCAGCATGAAATTGAAATTTGAGATTTTTCGACTTTAGAAATTCAGAATTTTCAAAATTTAAGACTGTGGGACAACTCCAATCTTGGAATTGAGATTTGGAAATTTGAAATTTATCATTTGAATTTTGAAATTATGAATTTTGTAAATTTGAAATTATAAACTTTAAAATTGGAAATTGGAAATTGTGGAACTTAAGTTTTGAAATTATGACATTTGAAAATTTGAAATTTGAAATTTGGTGGACTTGAATTTTAAAATTGAAAATTTGAATTTTAGAAAATAAGAGCTCTAATTTAATTTTGAAATTTTAATACTTAAAATTTGAGAAATGAAAATATAGAACTTGAATTTTTTTTAATTTTGGGGATTTTATTAAACAAAGGTGGTGATATGTTAAGGAAAAAATAAATTGAATTATATATATATATATATATATATATATATATATATATATATATATATATATATATCACATCCACTTAATTAAATAAACAAAAAGCAACAATATACTTACAAGGAAAATAAAATATTGCTAATTATAAATTAAATGACCAATATAATATATACAAGACAATTAATTGCAAAAATAACTATATAAAAGAAGAGTAAAAAGAAAGTCAAGAAAAATAATTAAACGGGTAGCTCCCTGACCGAATCACCCTTTTAGTGTTCGAATTGCTCAAAGCCTGACTGCCTCCCAAAATTGCCCACTACAAAAAAATAGCAAAATAGTAACCACAAATCGCGATCATTGAAAAGTGGTCGCAATTAAAGACCACATTACGAATTCAATCGCATAAATCACAAAGCTCAAACCTTATCTATGACGACATTGTGACCGACAATTGAAGCAAATCATTACATCCCTGAATATTGATCGCGACCACAGGTCGCGGGAACATTTCAATCGCGACCACATAGCTCGGTAAGTCATCGATCAACGACTTCACACAATGCACATCGATCGACCACATAGTTGCGGGTCACCTGGTCGCCACCACATAGCTTCAGGGTCACCGATCAACATATTCACTCTCCGCTTCCTCCTCTCTGCATCACCTCACTACCACATAGCATCAAGCCACTATCATCCCATTCTAGAATTTTCTAGGCCCCGAGTAATTTTAGTAATTTATTATTTAATTTTATATTTTTAAAAGTTTAAATTGTGATACCAAACTTCAAAATTCATAAAGAATTCTTACCTAGAATTCAATAAACTTTTCTCAGTTACCTGTTGACGAGACGGACCTTAACGATCGCAGTCGTTTCGTCCCTCCCCGAATTCTGTGAATTTTTAGGGCTTCTCGAGTCATTTTAGTAATTTATTATTAAATTTATATTTTTAAAAAGTTTAAATTGTGATACTCAAACTTCAAAATTCATAAAGATTCCTCAATGGCTAGGGAATTCAGCAAACTTTTCTGAAGCTACTGTTGACGAGACGTACTCAACGACGCAATGCTTCACATTCTAATTCTAGGACTTTCTTAGACTTCCCGATTCATTTTAGTAATTTATTATTAAATTTATATTTTTAAAAAATTTTAAATTGTGGATACCAAACTTCAAAAATTCATAAAGTTAAGAATTCTCAATACCTAGGAATTTAGCGAAACTTTTCCTCTGAGTTACTGTTACCTAGGACGGACCTAACGACGCGGTCTGCTTCACATCCCGAATTTAGAATTTCTAGGCTTCCCCACTCATTTTTAGTTATTTATTATTCAATTTTATATTTTTAAAAAGTTTAAATTCAGGATACCAAATTTCAAAAATTCATAAAGAATTCTCAATGCCTAGGAATTCAGAGAAACTTTTCTGAGTTGCTCGTTACCTAGAGACTAACGACGTTAAATAAGCCACATCCTAACTCTAGAGAGAATTTCTTAAGCTTCCCTAAGTCATTTTAGTAATTTATTATTTAATTTTATAGTTTTAAAAAGTTTAAATTTTAGTAAAGTTTAAACTCCTAATATATACCAAACCCTTTCGTCTATGTCATTTTCCCTTCTCGCTCTTCTTCTCCACGAAGCCCCACTACACACTTTTTCTCAACACTTGCACTCACATTCTCACGAGACTGATTCCATCACCTCCAAGAGAAGACCAAAACACTTAGCCCCAACTTCCAAATGTGCTTTTGCTTAACTTATTCTTTTATTATTCCCTTGAAATTTCATCAAAATTACCATCTCAAACACATTCGTATGGTTTCTCCTTAAATTTGCATTAAATTCGAATTTCTCAAAATAGAAAAAAAAAAAAAACAAATGTCTGGGGAACATAATTTTCCTTTCAAACATACGACACCTAAGAGAAAACAATGACACTACTACAAAAATTAAAATTTATGTCGTTGTTTGAATATGATTAAATTTAGAATGAAACTTAATTTGAAAATTTTAAAATCTACATTATCGCTAATAGATTTTAATGAAAAGTGTCTTATTTGAAATGATACAAAACCTTTTACACGTTTTAAATAGATTTTTTCCTGTGGCTCGCTTCTCTTCGATCTTCCCCAAATTCTAACCCTCTAATCTCTTTTCTCTCAGCCTCTATCATCTTCCTTTCACCTTCCATCCATTCCACTTTCTCCCTCACCTTAAAATTTCAGAAAAGAGAAAGATAGAAGAAGCACCATAATAGCTAAATTCTAAGTGGAGAGAGGATTAAGATGAATTAAGTAGAAGAGGACGTAGGGAAAGAGGGAAGGATCTCAAGTAGGTGGATATGAGTGTGAGTGGTATGAAGACAACTTGTATTTTTATGAAGATGGGGAGATTAGAATCGGCTTTTCCCTTCCTTTCTACTAATGAAATATTGTCAGGTGTTTCAAACGTAGTTATGAGACTTTGAGTCAGTGAAGACTGGATTTCCCTTTCGAGGTATTTTCTGCTTATTATATATAGTTTTTGGTGTTAAAGCTATGTTTTTTCTCTCTTATCACAAGGGCTTCTTTGATGCTTCCATTTTGGATTATAGCTTGATTGGCTATGATACTTTGAGTTCTTCCATTTTGTACTTGTTGTTTTTTTTGCTGGTTTTGTTTGCAATAGAGAAGCCTCAGGGTTTGAATCGATTATGGACATTGAGGGTCCCTCAAGTAAGGCTTCATCACGAGGTGGAAAGATTGCCAATGTCATGGGAGGAGTCAATGAGCTTGTGGGTAGAAGAGCGAGCATCACGGTTGGTAGTTTTGTGCATTTCTTGAGTCCTTGAAATTGCGTTGGTTGAGACGGGTTCAACTCAATAAACCTCATCCTTTCATTTTATGCCTTAATGAGATTATTCTTTTGTTACTCATATACAGCAGTTTACATCTTCTTTTATGTTATGGTTTATAACCATTATTTCCTCATTTTGGAATCTAGCTACATCTTCTTGGATCTAGAGACTACTTGCTTGGAAGGAATTCCTAGTGATGAGAGAAAGGGGAAAATGCGAATCGAAAGAATGAAGATAAAGTCACGAATCTTGAGAACTGAACATCAGAGAGAGAGCCAGAGCATTCACTAAAATTCGAGAAAATTTTGTGTCATTGTAACTCTTGAATAACGCATTAAACATGCCATTGATTAGCTTTTTTTCCTTGGTGTGATTTTTCTTTTCTCCTAACTTTCGATTTCATCCTTCTTTCTCTTTTCTACATTCGATTTTGGCCGATTATCGTTGTTTCAGGGGTGGCACTAGGGCCTTACGGTTGGGCATCGATCTTCTCGAGTACAACAAATCCCAGACTCAATCCATATACAAAATTCATCAAACAGCATTGTTAAGAAGTGGAACACATATCCACTAAAGAAGAAGCGAGGTTCGGTGAAACAAAAGAGAAGGTAAACATATACTTTCCACTTTTCTTTAGCTCTGTTATTTTTATTTTTATTTTTGAAATTGTATTCCATGTGAATATATCAAGAAAGGAGTGTTGCTATAATGGCTATGAGACTGTTTGTTAGCCATTCGCGTACCATCATTGAATTATTCAATCTTCCTTTTATCAATTGGGTTGTGTTATAAGACCTTCTAGGGCTGGCGATTGTGTTGTAAAAATGATTAGAGATCTTGGGCATCTATTAGAGTGAAAGCATTCAATAATACATTATTCAATAATCTTCATCTAAAAATAATTTTGTTACATGGAATTTGTATGGATTTGTGATCTGGAGTTCGAGCTTGGCTCCTCTCCGAGCTAGAACTCAGATCGATTACACCCCTAATCGTACCTTGTTCCCACATGACACAATCATGAATGAGAATAGAAACTGGATGTACCAAAGGTTGATAGATGGCTTTCTTAATCCGAGGAGTTTGTTTAAGGGTTGAGAAATTTTGGAATTTGCTTGTGCTTTCATCACGAGTGGATGGACGGGGAAAAAATAAAGTGTCCGTGTAGGAGATCCAAGTGTCAGAATCGCCAGTTTCTTGCTAGGGAGACAGTGAAATACCATCTGCTGAGACATGGTTTTTCAAAGCGAATATATTGACAATGGAATAGGCATGGAAACAAATATTGTGATATATGAGCATCTGATACATGGATTACTGTCGGTCCTTAATCCAATGAATGATTATCATACAATGGTTATAGATCTTCTTGAATAATTCTTTGATCAAAAAATATGAATGAGGAGAATCCTAATCAACGGCCCGAACAAATTTACATAATGATATGCTTGATCTTATAAATAATCCATTGTAGCGAGGGTGAAAATCATTCCTGCAGTTATCGATGAGTAGCTAGAATGTTGAATATCAAAGTGATCATATCACAATACGAGCGTGCATTTGATGCAATTGCTAAACTAATGAAAGCGATTGTGCCTAAAGAGAATCTTATCTTTGAAAGCTTTTATGAAACGAAGCGTATGGTTCGGGGCTTAGGTTTACCAGTTGAGAAGATACATTGTTGTCCTAATGGATGCATGATTTATTGGGGGGAAGATTTGAACAAGACTCTGTGTAGGTTCTGTGACCATCCACGTTTTAAGAAAAACAATGACACTAATGGAAAAGGGAGAAAGAAAACCGACGTACCTTTTAAGAAAATGTATTACTTTCCTTTGAAGGATCGACTTCTTAGATTATATTCATCTAAAGCCACTGCTAATGAAATGAGGTGGCATGCAGAACATGTGGTCGAGGATAATGTCATGCAACATCCGTCCGATTCTATTGCTTGGAAGCACTTCAATGATGTTCACCCTGATTTTGCAATAGAAATTAGAAATGTCGTCTGGTAGCTATGCGAGATGGGTTTCAACCTTTTGGCCAATCACAGGCAACAATACTCGTGTTAACTGTTATTGTCACTTGTGTATAACCTACTCCATGGACATGTATGAAGGATGCATCCATGTTCTTAAGCTGTTCTTATTCAGGACCACGAAATCCCACAGAGCAAGTTAGATGTGTACTTACCTAGCCGTGATCACCTTGAGTTGGATCTATTACATGGGATTATGGGGTTGAAGCATTTGACATTTCTGGAATCAAAATTTTAGTTACGGCGGCATTGATGTTACCACCTTGTACCCCAGTATGCAGCGTTTCAGTACATGTGATGCGTGTTGTGCGGATGGTCAGGCGAGACCGATTGGCTTGTCCTTATTATGGAGGACTCGAATCCTTTAAGGCCCAAATAGGAGCGGAGTAGCGGTCATGGTTTGACAATCATGGAAGTTCTTGGAACTTGATCATCCATTTAGACGTAATAAGAGTGCATTTCTGAAAAACAAAATTGTGACGATTGGCGCACCTCCAGTTAGATCAGGTTCAGAAATACTAAGCATAATTGATCATCTTGATTTGAAGAAGGTGACCGAAGTCAATGCTTATGACATTAACAGAGGGATTAGTCAATCATGTGGTTGGAGAAAGCGCGGCATGATGCAGGATTTTCCATGTGGAGCTCTAATCTAATTCGACGCAACATGATGTCATGCACGTTTGAGAAGAGATGTGTTCGATAACTTAATTTAATACGGTGTTGAATATACATGGTAAAACAAAGACACTCACCCAAGTCTAGGCAAAATTCGTACCTATTGTCGAAGGCGAGAACTTGATCGATTGGCTTCAACGAGCAAATACCCTGGAAGCTTGCTACACCTGAAGCAATAGGATAGAAGGAGTTGTTTGATTGGTTAATTGACTCTTTGATGGTTCACGTGTCTAACATGGGTAGATGTGTGGACAAACAGAGATCGAGGTTGTTTGGAATGAAAAGTCACAATTGTCATGTCTTCATGCGGAGGTTGATGCCTATAGCATTTCGAGAACTACTACCTTCTAATGTGTGGAAGGCTATCAACGAGGCTTAGTTTTTTTAAAAGTCTTGCACTTGACGGTAATTACGAATGAAGACATGGCGGTTAGAATCGGACATCCCAATTATTTTATGCAAGTTAGAAAGAATATTCCCTCCAAGTTTTTTTGATTCTATGGAACATCTTCCAGTTCACTTGCCATATGAAACACGCGTGCGGGGCGATTCTGCAATTCGATGGATGTATCCATTTGAGGGTTAAACCTAACTTGTAAATCATAATGAGTCGAATAAACATCAAGATTATTTACATATGTCTTACTTAACATATCATTTTATAGGTATCTTGAAGTGAAGCTCAATATCGAATAAGGCACATGTGAAAGCTCGATATGCAATGCATATCTAGTTGAGGAAGCATCAGTGTTCTGTTCATATTATTTCGAGGATCATGTGCAAAGCAAAGCTAGGGCCAGGTGCCTCGAGTATGAGGAATGATGGAGAGATTATATTCCATCGGATGATCCTTTAAACCTATCAATTTTCAAATACAATGGTAGACCACTTGGTCGTTTCTAAAGCAGTTCATGTAATCAACGAATATAAGGCAACTCATTCCTACATTTTGCTTAACTGTGAAGAAGTTGAACCATATGTCAGGTTAATTTTTTTACAGGTAAACATTTTAATATATTATATTGTTTACAACTCCATTATATTTTAACTAACATATCTAAAATTATTGTCAATTCATAAGTTTACACTTTCCGGATGTTACAACATCTCAAATCGAGAACATAACAAATCACAGTGATGCTAAACTTGAGATGGACTTTGCTATCTGGTTCCAAAACATATATAGCCTTCTTTTTCCACCCCTATCAATTTAATCATATTAACATGCGTGATGCAAAGGCTTATTTTACCCTATCAATTAAAGCCTTCTTTTTAAAAGCATATGTAAGCCTTCTTTTCTCAACCTATCAATTAAACTTAATATTATTAACATGTGTAAAATACCTATATCTTTATTGTTCGGGAAGAAGATCGAACTACAGTATCCCATAACAACTTCATACAAGATCTGTAAAGGTCCATTGGAAATTGTTAAAATATAATGACTATTTTGTAAGTGGATCTGAGTTTCACACACGGGTTGGACACATGGTGCAGTAAATTGTCAATAAATAAGTGGGTTTGCATCAGGCAAAAATTATAGCCATAATGCGAGATGATTGGTATGGTCGAGTTAAGAGAAGTGGAAGTGGAATAATATCTTAATTGGCCAATTAAGCGACGATTCTCTTCATGTGTGATTGGTTTGATCAGAGCTTCCTAATAGGGGCATAAGAGTTCATGAGCAATACAATATTGTTGAGATAAACCATAGAAGGCGATACTGACAAAGTATGAACCCTTGTCTCGCAATTCAAAGCGACTCAAGTATATTTTGTTCATACCCAGAGTTTCTTGAAAGACAAAGTTGATTGAGTGGGTTGTATCGAAAATCAAACCAAGAGAGGAGTTGTTGTGATGCCAAGAACCTTTACAAAGACAACATATGTCACCAGCTCCTCCATTTCAAGAGGAATTGGTGAAATCATAATGTGAAATCAGTAGAAGAAGATCAACAAAAGCGACATTAAATGATCAATAGGTGACCTAGAAGATATTATGGAAGAAGAAGAAGAAGAAAGAAGAAGAAGAAGAAAGAAAGAAGAAGAATTGCAAGCATGAAGTTCATTTTGATTCGAGAAAATGAATAGAATTTAAATGATATGAATGACGATAGTTAATAAATGAGTAGTTGCGGTTGAATAGTATTTATAGTACAAGTGTTCGGTTTGTTAATTATTTTTTTCTTTTTTTTTAATGAGGGGATAAATTGGATTTAAATGATATTAATGAAACCGATAGTTGATAAAGGTGGTTGTCTTGAATATTGTTATAGTACAAGTGTTTTAGTTGTTAATTATCTTAATTTTGATTTTTCAGTATGAGGGTCGAGGTCGTCTGAGTATCCATGAGTGATAGTCGAGGGCGAGAGCCTTTGGAAGGGGTCATTCATCTTCGAGTAGCTACTTCTACATACATGCACTACTACACCCCTTGGCATAGAGACAATTGACCTAGGAATGTCGACTGTTGGCCCGACACGTCCCATCTCTATCCTGCTTGGTGGTTCGTCTAGCTCTCTCGGACCATCTATTGCGATACCCCCAGACATCCCACTCTCCGGGATTAGGCCTCGAATCCACAACCACATAAAGCCAGTCACACACCTGAGTTCGATTCCTACGTAGGAAGAAGCTATATAGGTAGTCGTGAGAAACTACGAGTGCATGATGGGAGGTGAGACATTTAATACTATTTAATTCACTAGTTAATTGTAATGTATACAATTAATACTTGTATATTTATATAATTGTAGCTTTGTTGAGTCTCATAAGATGTCATCTCGAATATGCCGTATCTTTCAAGAGAGACTACATCATGATGGATATAGGTGGAAAGCGATTACCTGAGGTTCGAGATACATATTGGGATGAATTTCGGAGTAAATAAATGTTTAGGTTTCTAAAACTTTTGTATTTTACATTTGATTTAAATTTTACTAATAAAAAGCAAAATTGCTTCCAAAATCAAGTTTGAGATACTTGGATGTTGATATAGATTGAAAATGCTTGATCATATCAAATTGATGTTCTTTCTTTCTGTGTTTTAAAGTTCTATATATTGAGAATTGTCAAATAATATGAATGTGAGTAGACATGAATTTGTGGAAATTTGTGTGAGAACTTTATGAATGACATTGAGAAAAATATTGCAGAAATTTTGGATAATGCAATTTTAAGGGAAGACTCTGTCCGAATTTTTTAATATATATATATATATATATATATATATATATATATATATATATATATATATATATATATATATATATATATATATATATATATATATATATATATATATATATATATTCAGATAATTGAATGTTGATATGATTGAAAATGCTTGATCATATCAAAGCGATGTTGTTTATTGTGCTTTTTCGGTTGTATATATTGAAATTGTCAAAATAATATAAGATGTGAGTTGACATGAATTGGTGGAATTTATTGAGAATTGGTGAATGTACATTGAAAAATATTGTAGGATATTTTTGGATAATGCAATTTTTAGGGGAGACTCTGTCGAAATTTTTTTTTAATATATATATATATATATATTTCAGATAATTGAATGTTGATATGATTGAAAATGCTTGATCATATCAAATTGATGTTGTTTCTTTTATGTTTTTAAAGTTCTATATATTGAGAATTGTCAAATAATAATATGAATCTTGAGTTGACATGAATTGAGTGGAATTGTGAGAATTGGTGAATGGCATTTGAAAAATAATGTAGGAAATTTTTGGATAATGCAATTTTACAGAGACTCTATCGAATTTTTTTGTATATATATAATATATATATTTGAGGATATTTAGATGTTGATATGAGTTGAAAATGTGATCATATCAAATTGATGTTGTTTGTATTGTGCTTTTAGTTGTATATATTGAGAATTGACCGAGAATATATATGAATGTGAGTTGACATGAATTGGTGGAGATTTATTGAGGAATTGGTGAATGTATACATTGAAAATATTGTAGAGATATTTTTGGATAATGCATTTTAGAGACTACGTAGAATTTTTTTTTAATATATATATATATATATATATATATATATATATATATATATATATATATATATATATATATATATATATATATATATATATATTTTAGATATTTGAATGTTATTATGATTGAAAATGTGATCATATCAAAATTGATGTTGTTTGTATTGTGCTTTTTTAAGTTGTATATATTGAGAATTGTCAAATAATGTGAATATGAGTTGTCATAAATTGAACAGAATTTATTGAAATTGGTGAATGTACATTGAAAAACATTGTAGGTAATTTTTGATGATAATGCATTTTTAGGGAGACTTTTGAAATTTTTTAAAGTCCATATGTTGACTAACATATGTGCAAATCTTATGAGTGGGAGGTGTTTGGAATGGGATCGTTAAGAAATTGTGGGAGCGACTTCTTCGGGTAGAGATATTCGGTTATGCTTCATCGTTGGAGGAAAGGAAAACACATTTGTGTCGATGAGGTGTGGCGGGTTGCGACATCGGTGGAGTGATGCCTCATTCAATCGATAAGGGAGCGTCAGTCGAATCGTCATAGTGGGGCGGTGGACAGGATGCGGAATGTCACGACGGTTCTGCGGATCCATATCGTTAATTTAGTACGAGCACGCAAGGCAATTGTAAGAATACATATATATATATATATATATTATATATATATATATATATATATATATATATATATATATATATATTTTTACATTTTTAAATAAAAATACTCCAATTCTGCATATACAATATCTAATATGTTTATTTTTAGGAAATGAGGAGGGTGCCCCTCAAGCAAGGTATGACTCTTTCCACGGTAATGCCCATATGAAGAGAACTCTAAGAGGGATCACATGATTATATTGATCAACGTGCAAGACAAGTGGGGGTAAGTGCTCGAAAAACCTATCTTACATCTAACTAGAAACTACTAGTTTTCATATGATGTTGTTTAGGAAGATACAAGAGCTAATTGCTACGGAATCCCAGAAGAATGGAAACCCGGGTTCCTTTGTCAGAAGATGAGGATCGTATATTCATGTAAGCTGTTGAGGCTTCATCACATGAGATACATGTATGGGGCGAATTCGAAATAAATCATCGACTTTGCATCGTGCCTCTACATCCTTTACTCGAGGTGGCTCATCAGCGAGTTGAGGCTTGAGTGGCCTGATCTCGGTTGCAGAGGAAGTACACAAGCTCGGTAACATTCGAGTCCTCTAATGAGTGAGACTTGAGGCCAGGGAGATGATGCGTCATGATGGAGCGAATGGAGGAAAGAGAGGTTTCGAGGCGGTCGATTGCCACGGATCGGTCAGGCATAAGATCGGGACAGTTAGCCACGGATGTTTAGTCTTGAGTATATCATGTTTTTAACATTTAATACTTTGTGTTTTTTAACATTTGGACCTTAGTCTTGACTTTTAATGTTTTGTACTTTGTATTGTTTTCAAGTAATTTGGACTTCAATCTTGACTTTTAATGTTTAATCTTAGTGTTTTAAATTTAAATGATAAATATATTTAAACTTATCATATATAAAAGTTTCAAGAATTTAAACTTATTAATATATAAGTAATAATTAATTTTATGAAATATTAATTAAATAATTACAATATTTATAAATTTAGTGACCACGAGATGTGAATTCACTAAGAAGAAACTATACTTGATACATCGGCAACCATAGCAATGACCACAAGATGACCATAAAATTGAAAAATTCACTATCTGTAAATTATACGTGACCACATTGTAGTAGTGGGTGCTCACATGACCACATTTCTTGTGGTCACATTTATCTGTGACCACATTTCTTGTGGTCACATTTATCTATGACCACATTGTAGTGGTCGTTATTTGTGACCACATTTCTTGTGGTCACACTTATCTGTGACCACATTACAGTGAAATTAAGTTATCACGTGATCCACCGTGCGACCACATTATAGTGGTGGATTATCGGGTGACCATATTTCTTGTGGTCACGCTGTGTTTCCAGCTTGGTCACTAATTTTGTCTTTATTGACGATTTTCTAAGACCACACTTTGGTCACTAAGTGAGCCGCTATACCTCTCTAGTGCAGTACTTTGACCACTTTCATGATCTGGCACCTGATTTTTGTAGTGGCCCCGAGCCAAGATTTCCTCAAAGCCCGTAAACCTTTGAAACTTTGAGACCACTTAGGACCTTCCACTCAATGTGGAGACCCGTAGCCTCCTTAGAAAATAAATTTAAGGGAACTAATAGGACTCAGATATATGGGCCCATGCCTTAATTTATTCTCAAAAAAAAAATTAATCATGGGCCACATTAGGGTCTCAACATTTTTGGTGGAGCAAGCCTATGATTTGACTCATTCATGCTACTCACTCTCTCTACTCGTCAGGGAGGAGGAGGGGCCTTTTATAGGGAGAGAGGGAGACCTACCTTGTCTACTTCCAATGTGGGATTGCCTCCTACAAAGGAAGGAATCCCAAGTCTCAAAATTTGGGGTTTATATTGATCTGATTGTTTGAGAATTTGTTTCGGGCCAACTTCGGCCGGATGGACTTTATTAGCTTGATTTTAGAAGGAATTTGGGTTGCATACTTCATTTTAGGCCAGCTATCCTTATTTTTTTAAATACATAATGGAACTCTATTTTTTAAGATACTGTTTGTTAAAAGTTTGTGTTAAGTAAAAGGATGTACAACTTAGTTGAACATTTTCAATTTTAAGGTAGAGGAGGTTAAAATTGAAAAAATGGTCTTAATTCTTAGGCTTGGTAAGCCGCACATCTTGAGCCCACCAGGCTTGCTCTTCCTGTACCGCTCGCTCGTCCTAGGCTCGTTAAGCCCGCTTAGTACAAGGCTCGTAGGCTAGGTCGAGCCTCAATAAAGTGCAAAGCTTGACTTGGCTAAAGTCGGGCAGCGATCATGCCTCGGCCCCGTGGCTGGCTCGTCAGGAGAGATCCTGAAATTGTCATGTATGTTCGAAATAACAATTATTGTTAGAAGAACAAGAGAGTAGAGAATCTCATAGAAGAAAGCAGGGAGAGATTTCTTATTCCTTCATGTGTATTGTGACTCATACAAGGGCTCCCTATTTATAGGTTTTAATACATGAATACATTAATATTGTATATAAATACGTAACCTACTCCATTGTAACCTACATTCGATGTACCCATTAATATGAGGGTAATGGAGTTTGTGGACATCCATAATGTGTTCACATAATACTCCCCTTTGGATGTCCATGATACTGCCTCATTAAAAACCTTACCAGGAAAACCCAATGGGACAAAACCATGGTGAAGGAAAAAAGAGTACAGTATAAAAAATTTACTCCCCCTCTTCTCAACATCATTTTAAATCTCTGAGCCTGCGCATTCCAATGCTATGAACTAGCCTTTCAAATGTTGCAGTCATTAATACCGTAATAATTGATACGGTTACAATCATTACCGTAATGGTATTCACCGGTAAATGTGTGGTTATTCCACGAATTTATCGATGAATCATTGCTAACACTTCCCTTGAATGACCATCACCGATTATTATCTTGCCTCATTAAAGCCTTACGATGCTAAAACCCAATGGGACAAGCACAGACGAAAGGGAAAAAGAGTACAATATCTAACATCTTTATTCATACTCCCCCTGGTAGTGACATAATTATATTGTCTTCAACTTTTCAATTTGAAGATCTTTAAGCTGGCGCATGCCAACTTGTCGTACAAGTTTCTTGAATGTTGCAGAAGGCAAGGATTTGCGTAAATAATAAATGCGCTGAATTATCATTGGGTATTATTTGTTGCACATCAATTTCACAATCTTTTGAAGTTCGCGAGTGTAGAAGAACTTTGGCGAAATGTGTAATTTGATCACCTTTAATATATCCTCCTTTGATTTCGCGCAATACGGCACAACATTGTCTTTCATATAATCTTTGTTGGATTATTCTTAATAGAAGATAATCCACATGATTCTACGATGTGTTGTATCGCGGATCTGACCAAACACATTCTCTACTAGCTTCATGCATCGCAAGTATTTGAATGATTAAGAGGAGGTATTTTACGTGCGTTTGTTTAAGCGTCTCAGGGATATTCTTGGTATTTCCATAAGTGAATATATATCTGTTTGTGATGGCTGTAGTCCGAAATATATCCTGCATCTGCATAGCTAAGTAATTGTGGTTCCATTGCTTTGGAATACAATAATCCATGTCACTTGTCCCACGGAGATATCTCGTATATGTTTTGATTCCATTCAGTGCCTTTTAGTTGGAGAAGTAGGTTATCTTTTCATACATTAGTGCAATGTCTGGTCGGGTATAATTTGCAAGATACATTAGTGCACCAATTGCACTAAGATATGGTACTTCAAGACCAAGTAACTCTTCATTTTCTTCCTTAGGTCGGAATGGATCTTTAGTTACTTCAAGTGACCTAACAACCATGGGGGAACTAAGGGGGTGTGATTTATCCATATAAAAGCGCTTCAGGACTTTTTCTGTATATGATGATTGATGAATCAATACACCATTCAAACAATACTTGATCTGCAGGCCGAGACATTATCTTGTTTTCCCAATATCTTTCATCTCAAATTCCTTCTTTAAATAGTTGGCTGTTTTGATGAGCTCTTTAGGAGTCCCAATCAAATTTAAATCATCTACATATACTGGTATTATTGCAAATCCATTTTCTGTTTTCTTGATGAAAACACATGGACAAATTGAATTATTCACATATCCTTCTTTGAGTAAATACTGGCTTAAACGATTATACCACATTTGACCAGATTGTTTTAATCCATATAAAGATCTTTGCAACTTGATTGAATACATGCTCCGTGGTTTTGAATTCATTGCTTCAGGTAATGGGAATCCTTTAAGGATTTTCATATATACATTAGCATCTAGAGATCCATATAAATATCTTTGTGACTACATCCATCGAGCGCATATCAGGTCCTTGAGGCTACTAAAGTTATCAAATATCGGAATGTGATTGCGTCCATTACGGGAGAATATGTCTCCCTCATGTCAATTCTAGGTCTTTGTAGAAACCTTGGGCCACAAGGCGTGCTATATTGCACTATTTCATTTTCTCATTTTCTCTTTCGTACAGACCGTGATATCAACATGTTATATTTGTAGGTGTTTGAACTGCGGGTCCAAATACCTCGTTTAACTTGATGATCTTTATTCTGTTTTGATTGCTTCTTTCCATTTTAACCAATCGTTTCGATGTCGACATTCATTCACATTTTGCGGCTCTTTGATCTTCATCATTTCTTATGATGTTCATAGCCACTTGGAAAGAAAAAACATCATTTATGTGGGTAGTATTTCGATCCCATATTCTTCCCTCATGTATATAATTGATAGAGATCTCTACATTGTTATGTAGGTACATGTTGGAGATATTTGTTTGGTAGATTGCCTACTGCGGGGCTACTTGTTCATCGACACAGGCAACGGTTATATGCTCTTGGGGAGTCATAGATATAACACTTTCCTTTTTCTAGGAATTGTGTCTTTTGAGCCAATAAGGTCTTCACGTTTTAATCGTGGCTTGGTTTTTTATTTGTCATCTTTGCTTTGTAATTTTCCTATTGGGATTTAAATCCTCCATTTGGGATATTTGCGGTAGGGATAATGTGATTTTGTAACTTTTGTTGAATCAATAAAAGCATCAGATATTGTTCATAAGACCTTGTAAATGAATTATTTCCTGAACTTCTAATTCAAATTGATTTGTACAGGGATCAAGGTGAGATAAAGATGACTCATTCCATGTAATTTCTTGCCATTCTTCTGGAATTCGCTTATCTCCCCCTAATGGCGGGAAAAGATTTTCATCAAAGTGACAATGCACCGTCGGCTGATAAAAACTTCCCCGAGAGGCTCGATATAATTTATAATAGATGCGATTGAAAGCCTGACATAAATACCAAGGCGGCGTTGAGGAACTAGCAGGTGATGTGTAGAACGTGAGACATAAACAACACAACAAAAATTCGCAAATGTGAAATATTAGGTTGATAACCTTTAGCAGTGTAATGGTGATAAATCATGATTGGGCTGGGACGAGAGGCGAATTAAATGTACGACATGTATGATAGTATGTCCCCATCTTGGAGTAAAGGCAATTTGGTTTTCAAAAGTAATGGTCTAGCAATCAATTGCATATGTTTGATAAAAGATTCAGCCAACCCATTCTGAAAATGAACATAAGCAACAGGATGTAAGTCGAATTATTAAGACAAATTGTCTTGATAGGGTGATTAGGGAATTGTGTTTTGAGTTGAATTATTTGAGCCAATAATCTAGCAAAGGCAACATTTCTACTAGAAATAAGGCATACATAAGACCATCAGTGGGCAGCATCAATTAAAACCATAAAATAGCGAAAGGTCAACTGGGTGGGTGAATAGGCCCACAAATATCCCCTTGAACACGTTAGAAGGCGGGGATTCAAATGCCAACACTGTAAGATGGTCCTAATAATTAATTTGCCTTTGGAGCAGAGCAACACAAGTCTGAGATAAGGGTAAGTCGTTCGTGCCAAGTAAAAATGTTGGAGTCATTGAACCCGGTTCATGTGACATAAGATTGATAGATCTAATAGTTGTCTTATATAACCCGTAAGATAAAGAAGACAATTGTTCAAGATTACATTTTGCCCGGAAATAATAGAAGAATGAGTAAATACTCATTGTCATCATGATTCATAGTTCCAATATGATATCCATTTCGGCAAATATCTTTGAAACTGAGTAAATTTCAACTAGATTTATTAGAATAAAGGGCATCTTCAATGTGGAATTTAGTGCCTTTTTGTAGAATAATGGTGGCTCTTTCGGAGCCTTTAATCAGGTCAACAGGACCTGAGATAGTATGAACATTAGATTGAGCTAATGTGAAGGTTGAAAAATATTTCTTATCACGCAAAATCGTGTGGGTTGTGGCCGCGATCGGCAAGACATACATCTGTTGATGGCATATAATTGATCAATTCTAAGGAGGTCCATATATCTTCAAAATAAGCGAAATTTAAATAGAAAATCAAAGTTCGCATTATAGATAACTGTATTGAAAAACAGTATGGAAAAGAAAATAACATAGAAAAGTAACATAATAAATAACATAGAAAAGTAACAGAATAATCATATGTCTCAATCATAGCACATATTGCCATCCCCAATCAAATGGTCAATTTTTCCACTTAGATCTTCAAAAAAATCATAAACATCAAAATGTTTTAAAGGTATTGCACCATCATCATCAAAGAAAGGATCATCAGGATCCATAGTGTCTTTTCCGTCAATAAAATTTGTTTCAATTTGCTTGTCTTTTCCTTTCATGGAGGCTGATAAGGTCGACCAAATGCTTAGGCGCCTGGCAGTGCGAGACCGGTGACCCTTCATTCGCGCCGTAACATTCGGTCTACTTAAACCTTTTGTTATGTGGCCCTATTGCCTTTCGGATAATTTTACGGCGGTTCCAACCTCTCTAGTTGTTGGAGGTATTGTTCTTTGAGCTCGTCAGGAGGATCATGGATCCTTGGCGGTTAGATATTCACTTTTAGGGCCTCCATCGTATGATGGCGAAGGAATATTAAGGCCTTAGCGCGATCCTGCGGGGGATCAAAGAACATACGTACCTCTCAGTTGTGTTTCAGTTATAGAATCCCAGTGGATTCGACATCCAAGATCAGATAAATAAAATTCTTCTTCGTCTTGAGCATCAGGCTTGAATATTTCAAACGTAGGCTTCGGGTTGGTTTTTACAATAGAGTTCAAGCTTCAGGCTTTTAACTCAGAAATTGGAAGTCTGAAAATAAATTTCAAAAACAAAAAAATTTCAGACTATGAAATTGAAATGTACCTTTCTTGTTTTATGATTTTGTAATATCGTGAGGTCTGAGTTCCCTGGATTTGAGCTTTCTGACTTTGTGATTATTCGGGCTATCGTGCGTGCGTGTTATAAAATAGAACAAGAGGCGAGAGATAGAAGAAACATGGAGGTTTCTTTATTCCTTCATGTGTATTGTGACTCATCTGAGGCTCCCTATTTATAGGGTTTAATACATGAATACATTAATGTATATAAATAACCTATACATTTGTAACCTACATTTAATGTACCTATTAATATCGAAGTTAATGGAGATTTATGGACATCCATATTGTTCATAATATATCTTCATTATTTTCACTTTCAAGAAAATTTTGGCTCTCTTGAGATTTCTCATGAATTTATTATAAATGTTTTTTAGACAGTTAAATACTTTAGTTACAATATAATAAATTGTTCATATTGAGATTTGAATCCCGATCCCTTCCCTTTTTATTTCCTACTTTTTTGAAACAACCAGATGAGTTAATTGGCTTATTATCTAATAATGATATTGAACTTTTAGGAGATTACTTATAAAAAAAAGGAAAATGCTTGGTGACACCATTGTGTCATATGCTATTTCTAAAAATATAAAGTTTTTAAGGATAAACTTGGAAAGTTTAAAAGTTAAATGACATAAATATCCATTACCCACTTTCTTCCCTCTCTTATAACCCGCTCAAACATCATTCCCTTATGAAATTATGGTGACTTTTTTTTTTACACTAGTGGTATCGTGTAGCAACACTCATAAAAAAATGGAATTTAGGACATTATTTAGTGGCTTATTAAATGTTAAGTCTTTTTTTCTTTTGTTTTGGAGGAAGTGGAAGTAAATAAATATGATTTTGACTCATTCTTCTTATTTATAAATAATTCGGTTGATGTGATTCGATTCAAAAGGTATATTAGGTTTAGTTCAATGGTCAAAATTGCACATCGTGATATAATGGTTAGCACAAGAAATAAGACCTTTTTAAAGTCAAAATGTCAATTCTAGAACCCTACTTTTAGATAAAATAAAAAAAGTCACTTTTGCAATTATAGTGTTTGAATCAAATGGAATGTTCTTTTAATTATTGGAGATTAAGATACATGTACAGATTTAAAAAAGGTATGATTTAGGAAATCAAAGGTCCGAGTTTTAATCTCAATAGATAATTTAATACATTGTAACTAGTTTAATTGTCAAAAATGAAAAGAAAACATGTACAACGATAATATAGCCAAATCTTTCATAGTCCACCATGGTATATATTATAATTTTTATTATTATAACGCACTAAACGTAACGTCTAGGACAATTAAATTAAAAAAAAAAATTACATCATCAACAGAATTTAAGCATAATATAATAAAGGGATAAAATAATATTTTGTAATATTCAAACTCATGATCTATCACAAACGAAAATTTTATAAACACGTTAAGTTTAATACTATATTTATCCAATTATATAAGATTATAAATTGATTGATGCGTATACAATTGATTTAGAATAAACTAAGCCATGAGTCAATAATTTCGGCGTGTACAAGAAGTTTATTTTGTTTTCATTTATCGCTTATTATTTTTAGATTAAAAATATATAGAATAAAAAAATTTATTATCATGCTACCGATTTGAAAATAAAGACAAAAATGATATACAAAATGAGAAATGTATGATTCATAATATGTTAGTGAAAATGAATTATATTTCAAGTAGAAGTACTACTAATCCTTTACTTAAAATTAATTAAGGTAGTACATATAGTTAATTAAGATAGTGCTTTCACTTGAAAGTCAATTATTTTTTCATAACACGTTCCAAATCATACATTTCCTGTTTTTTTTATATATATTATTCACCTTTATTTCCAAATCATTAATTAGTCTGTATGTGCAGGTAGAATTACTACCTTAACAAATTATTTAAAGTTGAATTTATAGTTAATTAAGGTAATATCTCAAGTGATTAAGCAACCTCCACCTCAAATATAATTATTTATAGTTGTATTTATTTTTCAAATGAGTAGCATTATACATATTTTGCTCCTCCGAGAACCTATATAGCAAAATTTGACCACGAATAGGATACGATTTTTACATATTTGTTTGAGTATAATCGTATTTGAATCGAGTCGTGATGATCGAGTATAACCCATTTAATAAATGATTATATTCATGTCAGCAGAAGCGGAACATAGAGTAGCACATTAGAATTATTATATAAATTAATATTTAACTCAAATCAACTTGTTTAGTATATTATTTTTGTTAGATATTGATGAATTAATTATAAATTATATAAATTTAAATGACTAAATTAATAAATGGGTTATACATGTGGTGTGTATCCAATTATTGAATGACGATTATTATTAGATGTCTTGTTTGGGTTATCAAACATAGTAGAATACTTGTATGTTACATCTTTCAAAAAAAAAATATACTTGTATGTTACACATCTGAAGACAAGATGGGATACGAATCGCCTAGTGTGCTATGACTCAACCTTTGACTTTCGAGGGATGGTGACAGTTGCCCACTCCGTAACTCCGTTTCGTTCATATTCACAACGGCTTGTCAAAGTCAAAAAGTCAACCTCCCAATACACATTTCGTCAAGCCCTCCTTTACGATCATATCCATCCTTCATTATTATATAAGTAAACTACGACGACTCTTAACCACAATCACCCTTGATCACACATCTCTCTCTCTCTCTCTCTCTCTCTCTCTCTCTCTCTCTCTCTCTACCTCTCTCTCTCTCTCTCATTCGCCGTGCGATTCTCAAAACCCTAACCCTAATCCTTCTCGCCGGAATCCTTCTCCCCGGAGCCACGGTGGCTCGGAAGCTGGCTGGGCTCGACCCGGTGTTGTAGCCGGTGGGGGCGTATTGCGGCCTGCCGGCGACGACCTGCGTGGCAGTGCCGATCCGGTCCTTGCTATTCCACGCCTAGCGGTAACAATGTCGGTGGCGGAGTTGTATTTGAGCGTTCTTTGATGGGATGTCGATCAGTTGCATCCGTGCAGGGAAGAGCTTCTACGCGGTCGCGTTCATTGCCACCTTAGTTCGTAGTATTCTCGGTTGAACGAAGGGTGCGGGGAGGATTCTCGATGAGATCGCGACCTTCTTTGCTCATGTCACCCATGCAATTTGGGCGTAAAGACATTCTATCTTTTTATCTTTTTTTTTTGCTATTTATGTTTGTTCCTCTCTACTTTCTTCACTTTCTTTTCCCCTTGCAAAAAAATGTAAATACATGAAATAGGAAATGGTTTTTTTGTCTAAAATGGGTCATTAATACACTCTACTTTCGAGATAGTAAATTGTCTCAATTGAACCTCCAACTTGAGACTCCTTCCTATGCCCTTGGCCTATTTTTGTAGAGGTTATGACTCTCGACTAAATTTTAAGTCATGCAACTCTAACCCTGATGGATTAACCTTAAATTTTATGTATGTGCAGACTTTTGTTACATAGAGGAGATAGATGGTGCCTCTAAAGACTATTGTGATGAGGACAACACGCAGTATCCATGTGTATCAGGAGAGGACTACTATGGTCGTGGACCACTTCAATTGTCATGGAACTACAACTATGGAGCAGTCGGAAACAGCATAGGGTTTGATGGTTTGAACAATCCTGAAATCGTAGCAACAGATGTCAACATTTCGTTTAAGACTGCCTTATGGTTTTGGATGACGAATGTGCACTCTGTCGTAGACGAAGGATTTGGAGCTACAATTCGAGCTATTAACGTATCGAATGTGATGGTGGCTCACCATTCTTTGTCGATGCTCGAGGTTGAGTCTTACAGCGAATCACGCAATCAACTTGGTGTTTCGACTGGGGATAATCTCACTTGTTAAAGCAATGTATTCGTTTATGAATTATGAAACCCTAGTTCTAGGGTTTGTTTTTAAAGGGTGATATTTGATTAAACGAACTTTTGAAAGCCCGATATTGGAAATTTGATTCTCCATTGATGTTTGACATTATTTTAAAGGGTTTTTGGCTTTCCGCTATACTTGTCTTGTCTTCAGCAGTCTTATGTAATGTTCTGTTTCCAGAGAATGAAACTTTCCTAATAATTTCCAAATGGTAGCATTTATTTCAACTTTATTCAAATGATTTTATTAGTTGAAATTCTGAGTTCAGCATAGAGTTTTGCAAATTCATAAATAATTCATCTTTTAAGATTTAACAAGCTTTGGATCTTCTTTATTTTCCTATATTTTCTTGTTCGCCAAATGGAGAACCTGAATCAAAGCTCTTGGGGCTTTGAATTTTGAGTGTCATATTTCGAAGAAGAAACTAAATTGAGCGAATTTCTTTATTTTCAATTGAATCGGAAGTTATCCTTTTTACTTAACTTTCTTGGGTCCTAAATATTGCAAAGGAAAATCCTGAAAATTTGACTTATTTCCTTTTATACGTTTCTGTGAGCATAGCCTATCACCTGAGTAAAGAGAATAGGTGAGGCCATGTTTGGTTCTTTTGTTTCAGTGAACATAAAAACCATTGTCATAAGTATTCTTAGGAATCACAAAGTGGAGATTCTCTGGTTTCTGCAACTATCTAGAATAAAAGAACTTCCAGAAGCATACAAAGAGGGAGGAAATGGTAGTGATCTTTCTGTTTTATTTTGTTTTTGTTTTTGTTTATTTGTTGTGAGTAACATACTTGGAAAACATATTTTAGGAACATATCTATCCATGCTACCAAACTTTGAATCTCATTTCTATTTGAGTTGATTTGGTGAAATCCTTTTAATATATACTTTTTTTCTAGTTTGTAAACAATAAAAGAAATCAGATCAAGATTTCATTCTTAGTTTCTAAATTTTCTCATTTTTCTTTTCTTATTTTATAGCCTGAATTCAAGTTTGTGGTTTGAATTTTAGTTTCCAGATGACCTCTTGAAGGATGCTACACAAGTATAAAAGTTAAATGAAATAAATATCCATTACCCACTTTTTTCCCTTATTTGTAACCTGCTCAAACATCATTTCCTTATGAAATTATGGTGACTTTTTTTTTTATACTAGTGGTATCGTGTAGCAACACTCATAAAAAAAAATATCAAATTTAGGACATTATTTAATTGGCTTATTAAATATTGAATCTTTTTTTTTGTCTTTTGTTTTGGATGAAGTGGAAGTAAATAAATATGATTTTGACTCATTCTTCTAATTTATAAATGCATCGGTTGATGTGATTCGATTCAAAAGGTATATTAGGCTTAGTTCAATGGTCAAAATTTCACATCGTGATATAATGGTTAGCACAAGAAATAAGACCTTTTTAAAGTCAAAATGCCAATTCTAGAACCCTACTTTTAGATAAAATAAAAAAACAGTCACTTTCGCAATTCTAGTGTTTGAATCAAATCAGATATTTCTTTTAATTATTTGATATTAAGATACATGTACAATAATAATTCATCATGTCTAGTTCATATTATAGGTGCTCATTGTTTTAAAGGATAGAGCATAGAAAAAGAAAGGGAAAGGTCCGAGTCTCAATAGATAATTTAGTACTGTTAGATTATATGTATATGACAATTGTATATTTTCTTTTTATGTTTTGTATAACTTAAAAAGCATAAGCGCCGCATACCAATATTATACTTTTTACAAATCTGGCTCGAGTCTTTCTTGTGAGTATTAGAGCGGAGTTCTCTCATTTTTTGATTCTCTTCCGTTGCTCTCACGGTCTAGAGCATTATCACCACCGTGCCGCTCCATTTTTTCAGGTGAATACCATTGTTTGCTCTTTATTCCCTACCTTATGAAGCCTAAAGGCGGGATTCTGAGGGCCATTCGGAGGTAGATCTTGTCGAGACTATCAAGTCGATTGTGCGGCCAGTGTAGAAAACACTCTGTAAAACTGAGAAAGATTCTAATTTTAAGAAAAATGGTAAAATGGTAATTCGGTCAAAATTGGAATTTTAGATGCCGGATGTGAAACGAACTTGTGGATTAGGTGTGCGTGAAATCTGATTTATCGTCGAATTTCATCAGATTGAGAGAAAGTCGAAATTTCACACATTTTAGTCAGAGGGTGCGGGACCTTGGCATGGTGAGTGGCTCACGGTGTGCGCGTGTCGTGTGCGAGAATTAATTGAGTGAGGAGAGCCAAGTGGGGCCCACGTGGACATGTAGCATCTCCTAGTCGGATGGAAATCCGAGTAGAGGATAAGTGGATAAAAATCCACATGAGCCAATAGTAGGTTGACATGTAAGCGAGAGAAAGAATGATTCTCTTGACTGCATGTGACCAACCGGTTTGGGAGAGGGAGAGCAAACCGTGGCTTGGAGAGAGAGAAAGAGAGGATTCCACCCCAGAGGCTACGCTTCTCTACAGGAATTCCGGCGATCGGACCGTCGAGATCCGTTGGTAGAGCGAGAAGCGGTGCCCACATTTCGCAGGGGCTTCTGGCGTGGGCACGGTTTTGTGGAGTTTTCGACAACTCCGGGAGGTGGGGTCTTCTCTGCTTGGTTTTATTTTCGGCAAGAGCATTAAAATGGTTTGGATGGTATGAGGCGTGGGTGGCTGGATTGTCAGTCGAATTGGGATTTGAATGCGAAAATTTAAGGACCCATTTTGGGCGATCCGGGCCGATCTCGGGTAGAAAATGGTCCTTGTGTTCCTTACATGTGTGTTAAATTGTGTGTTATTGCTTGATATTTGAATAATATACAAATTGTGGTTTTGGGTGTTGTAAGGTCGGAAATGACCATTGATTTCGGTTTAAAGTGGAGCAGATGGTGGATGAGAGTTGTCCATGGACAGCCACGTCTTGTTTGGAGGCTGATGCAAAAGCGGTCAGGGTTGATGGTTGGATTGAAATTGTCCATGTGTGTTGTTTGCATAATATTGCTTAAATTGTTTATTAGCCCATGTGAGCTAATTTTGATGTTATTGCTATGAATAAATAACATGTGGTTAGTATGTGAGTTTTGTTAATATATACATGCTTGATATATTAACATGTGTTGTATCGTATGTGTTCGTATGCGCGGAAATGCTAGAATAGTAGATGTAGGTGCATGACAAATAAAATCGGAGGGTTGTCAAACAATGAATTCTTATGTAAAATTATTAAATGGGAATTTATCGAAAAGAGTTGTCAGAATTGTGTTGGGAAATCGTCAAATGATTAGCGTCGGGCCGTAGATTGTTTCGGAGGTTACCTGACAAATTCACTCGGAGGATTAATCAAAGCGATATTTATATCGGAAGGGTTGCCTGATTAAAACAAATATTTTTGTTGAGAGCGGATTTTCATACATGACATAAGCATGTGTGGGGGTCGCGGGACTTAAGACATGGGATTGGGCATGTAGATATTCAAGTAGAGATCATTGCATTTGATTGGATGTGTTTGATTGTCATTACGTAATGCGTAGGTGGGGAGTAACCCGTGTAGGGAAATTCAGCTCACGGGCGTTCTTTACCTTTTAATCGAAGAAAATTATTTCGGTACGAGGGGAGTGTTCAGGAAGTAGGCGCTCATTAGAGGCCGCTTTTGAGAAGAAAGCCGACGTGTGACTTTGATATATATATTTTGAAAAACATGTATTAAAATTCTTAATTTTGATATATGTTTTGATTAAAAGTGATTTAACAACTCTTGAAACTATTGTAATATGGTTGATTATCTTTTGATGAGTATGAATGCTTATGGGCCCGGAGTGTGGCCATTTTGCTCATGTATGGGTCTCATGATATGAGACACATAGGTTTTTCCTAAGTTGTGATGGTCAACGAGACCCCGAGGAAATAGGCGTCACACACTCCCACAGCATTGTCATACGTTGCCATAGAATCTTGATTTTTCCCATGCGTTGCTTGTTCCAGGCTACGTGGATCCGTGCGCGCATGAATTTCAAGCGTCTTCAACCTGTAGGACTTACACCAATGCCAAGCCCGACCCGCGCTTGCGACCCGCTACCCGTCGCCCGCACCCGTTACCTGCACCCGTTGACTGTTGATCGTTGACCATTGAGTATGACCATTGACTATTGACCATTGACCGTTGACTGTTGACCATTGACCGTTGACCAAAAATTTGACCATGGTTCTTGCTACTCCAACCTTTGTTCCACAGACTACTACTCCTTTTTCCCCTCTGCATATTCATCTACCTATGTTTCCAAAGGCAAAGGGACTAATGTCAGACGACATAACAATAAGAAGCCTATTCTTATCGTAGTTCTGGCAGAACAAAAGGTCGATACATTGAAGCTGTACACTCGTCGGTGTATTCTTGAACTCTTTGTTGCCTTGACTCGATCTGAATTATCAAGCTGTCGATCTCATTCCAAGTCTGGTCTTACCTCCTCTCTCTATGGCCGGTTCTGGGATATGGTTAATCGGGTTCATCTTCCATCTTCCGGTGCATCCAACCTTGCTCTTTCTACAATATCGGTGCTTCTGAGCCTTGACTTCTTGATTAGTAGCTAACTGCGATCATATGACTTCTTCTCCTGTTGTTTTCTCTTCACACACTTCCACTTCTCTCCCTACTATATATACCACAAATGGTTCTCCTATGCATGTCTCTCATCTTGGTAATGTCTCTACACCAACCTTATCTGTTTCCACTTCTATCTGTTGGACAACTCACTAAACTTGGTTTTGTTTTAACCTTTTCTTCTACTGGTGTGGTTGTGCAGGATTCTCAGACGGGACAAATTGTTGGGACTACCCGTAAGGTCTGAAGGCTGTTTGAGCTCATCTTTTTTCATCTATCGTCCTCTCATCTCTTTGCTTCTGTTGTCTTAGGATAGAGCACATGTTCTCTTGCTTTATGACATTCTCGCCTTGGTCATGCATCTATCTCTAGGGTTAAACAACTAGTTTCTCGGGGTTTGTTAGGTTCAGTTTCAAATAAGAGTTTTGATTGTATGCCTTGTCAATTTGGAAAACAAACTGCTTTACCATTTAATAACAATGTTTCTCATGCTCTCTCTCATTTTGATCTTATTCATTCTAATGTATGGGGCCCTTCTCCTATTACTTCTCAGGGTGGGTCACGTTATTTTGTTATTTTTGTGGAAGATTTTCTAGATATACTTAAGTTATCTCTTGAAATCATTTTTATTTATCAAATATAGCGCGACTTTGCAAAATGATTGAAACCTGATTTTCTAAACCTATCAAAGTAATAGGAATGTAATGACAATGCCCAAGAATATAAAGTCCATAGTTTACTTCTATTTTTACATCAATATGGTCTTGTTCCTCATTCCTCTTGTGCAGCTTCTAATAAAATGGAAGGATGAATGCAGAAACTTGTCATATTCTTAGTGGCTGTTCTTGTAGCACTACTATAAATCGCTTCTCGCTTCTGAGTTTTGGAGGAAATTTGCTCTTCTTTGGCGTTTACACCATCAATCGGTGTCCTTCTCCCATTGTTCGAGAATCAAACTCCTTATGATACATTTGTTTGGTTCTTCTCCCTCTATGAAACTTACTTCCAGAGTCTTTGGATGTGTTTGTTTTGTTCTTCTTGAGATCATGAAAGAAACAAACTTGATGCTCGTTCGTTTGTGTTGTTTCTTAGGTATGGAATTGGTAAGGTTACTTAGATTGTTATGATCCATTGCGAACGTCTTCGTGTTTCTTGGCATGTGGTCTTTTGAGAACACAAAATGTTTTACTAACTACCTCAAGTTCCTGTTTCACCTATTTCCTCTATCGATCCTTTTCATGACCTTTTTGTGAGTCTCAGCTTCTGTCGAGCATCCCCTTGGTATCCCGAGTTTCCCCACTTCTTTTATGTCCCTTCTCATGCATGCATTAGGCCTCTACGCCTGCCGATCATCGCGTGCCCAATCTTTGCTCAGTTGTGGATCCTGCCGATCCTTGACTCTCGTACGCCGCCCGTTTCCCACTTCGGGTAACTACTCTTCCTTCTCATCTTCGTGACTTCCATTGCTTTTCTGCTCTTGGCTCTCCCCAGGAACCTCAGACTTTTCGTGAGGCTTCCTCTAACCCTTTATGGCAACAAGCTATGAAAGAAGAGTTGGATGCATAACATAAGACTAGGACATGGGATCTGGTTGATCTTCCCTCTGGAAAATTTGCTATCGATTGTAAATTGGTTTATAAGATCAAGACTTGGTCGGATGGCAGCGACCAGTTGCTCTGAGGCTTGCCTTGTTGCCGGGAGTTTTGCGGAATTATGAGATTGATTATGAGAGACTTTTGCTCCAATGGCTTGACTTTCTTGTCGGGACTCTTGTGCCATTTACGCGGCTCATGAGCGCTCTTTTAGATGGATGTCAAAAATGTTTTTCTTAATGGTGAACTCTCAGAGGAAGTCTATATGAAGCTTCCTCTTGGTTATTCTCACCCTCCGGGGTTCCCTCACAGAGTATGTCGACTACGACATGCACTCTACGACCTTAAACAAGCTCTAGAGCATGGTTTGCAAAGTTCAGTTCTACTATCTCTTAGCATGGTTTTTCAGGCAGTTCTTTTGATACAACTCTTTTTCTATGACGGTTTGATCATGGTATTACTATTCTACTATTGTTTGTCGATGATGTGATTATTACAGGTGATGATATGCAGTTACCTTTACGATCTAAAACACTTTCTTGGTCGTCAATTTGAAATGAAAAATCTTTGCCCTGTTAATTACTTTCTTGGTCTAGAAGTTTCCTTTTCTGCAGATGGTTATTATCTTACTCAGGCCAAGTATACTTCCGATTTGATTTTTTGAGCTAAGTATCGCGTGGCAAGATGGTGGGCACACCTGTAAAGTATAATTGTCGCCTCGATTAAATGATGGCGGAGATCATTATCCCGATCTTTACTACATAGAAACTTGTTGGAAGTCTAATCTATCTCACTGTTACTCGCCCTAATATTTCCTATGCAGTTCATGTAGTGAGTGTCGGTTATGGGTTTGCCTTAGATCTTCTCATTATCTGCATTACCGAGAATTCTTGATATCGAAAGGCACCATATTTGATGGTCTTCATTTTCTTCCCATTCCTCATTAACTCTTGAGGCATATTGGTCTGATTAGGCGGGTGATCCACGATCATCGATCTACTACAAGATATTTTTTCTTCACAGGTGATTATCTTATATCTTAGAAGCGAGAAACAAACGATCGCGTTGCTCGTTAAACCTTGAAGAAGAATATAAGAGCAGCTACTACGGTGAACTTATTTGGTTACGTTGGTTCACTGCGGGATCTTGGTGTTGATTGTTCCACTTTGTAATTAAACTTCTTGTGATAATCGAAGTGCTATTCAAATTACTCATAATGAGTATTCCATGAGCATTACTAAGCATGTGAGATTGATTATTCTTGTTTGTCGTCATCTGGCGGTACACTCACCTCTTGATCTATTTCTCTCGGGATCAGTTAGCTCATGCTCTTCACCAAACCCCTTCCTCACAGGAGCTTTTCATTTAGGCTTTCTGGCTGAATGGTTTACTCTTATTCTGTGAGTTTGAGTTGGATGTTAGATTATATGTATATGGAAATTGTATATTTTCCTTTTTAAGTTTTGTATGGCTTATCTTATATAAGCTTTAGCCTTGTACCTGCATGGACAAAAATATCAAGAAATATCATCGATATGTCGACGAAATATCGTGTATCGGTCCACATCGACACAATAACTAGCACCGATTATTGTTTATACGAAAAATCGTCAATATATCGATAATATCATCAATATATTGGCGAAATATCGGTCGATAGTCTTGCGCATGAAACACACACGCCCCCATCCGAATTTTGAAAAGAAGAAATTTATGCAAATCTTGATAAAATTTCGAGGAAATTTCTGGTGGATGCAACCAAAATGATGATTTTAGGTAAAATATCACATAAATGTCGTTGAAATTGATGGGAATTTTAAGTAGAAGATAAATGGAAAGAATGGGAAGGAAAAAAAAAATTTAAACAAGAAGGAAAAACCTGGATTGAAGTTTGAGTCATTAGTTAGAGGTGTTGACAGGTTGTTGAGTTGTTGCTCTCAGGCTATCGAAGGCTCATGCTAACTTTCGATAGTGAAGAAGGGGATGCCGACAATGAAGAAGGGGATGGAAGACAAGAAATAGAAAGAAATAAAAGAATAAGGAAAAAGGGTTTGGAAGAAAAGTCTCGAACATGACGAGGCTTAATTCTTGTCATAACTTTTTATAAAGTTAATAATGTGCCACCAATGACCACTAAACTTATAAAAATATAACATGGAAAAAATACTTATATCAAAGTTTAATATGGAAAAACCCTTATATAGTTTTTATATTAAAATTTTAAAAAATCATAAAAATATTATATATATATATATATATATATATATATATATATATATATATATATATATATATATATATATATATTATTTAATTCAACTTAATTAAATTAGAATTTTAATATTTAATATATCATTTCTTTCATTAATCATTTTCTTAAAAAATTACTATCACTTTGTTTTTTATTTTTTCACATTGATATTTTCAATTTTAAAAATACTAAAAAATATATTAATTAAAATTAAATAATTAATCAAAGTTATAATTTATAAATTAAAATTAATTTGATAAATAAAGTATATATATATATATATATATAATTTTCAATTAGATAAAGTATTAATTTCATTAAAATTAGATAAAATATTAATATAACCTTTAAAAATATCAATTTTAGATAAATCAATTATTAAAATAAGTTAACCAATAATATAAAATAGTCATAGAAATATATATAAATTATACAGAATTAGCAATTTCTACAGATAATTTTCAAATAACTGAATTTTTATAAATTATAGAAAATTATATAATTTTTAAAGTATTTTTATGAATTTTATATAATTTGATACTTTACTGATATTTATTTAAAAATATCCATCGATATATCTCCGATATATCCGTAAAATCCAAGTATTGATATATCGTCAGCTTGGAATATTTTATCGCTTTTATATTTGTATATATTTTCCAGTATACAAATTCAAATTTTAATTGTCAAAGAAAAACATGTACAACGGTATTATAGTCAAATCTATCATAGTACACAATGGTATATATTATATAAATTTTTTTTTATTATAACTCTCTTAACGTAACGTCTAGGACAATTAAATTAAAAAAAAATTACATTTCAACAGAATTTAAGCATAATATAATAAAACTGATAAAATAATATTTTGTAATATTCAAACTCATGATCTATCACAAACGAAAATTTTATTAACACGTTAAGTTTAATATTATATTCATCCAAAAAAAGTTTAATATTATATAAGATTTAGATTCATGATCCGTCGGGATTCGGAATGAAAACTTAATTATCACGTTAAATTCTTATTTTTATTCAAGTATTTAAATAATTAGATTATAAATTGATTGATGCATATACAATTGATTTAGAATAAACTAAAAATATATACTCTTCGCTTCAAAACTAAGCCATGAGTCATATTAATTTCGGCGTGTACGAGAAGTTTATTTTGTTTTCATTTATCGCTTTTTATTTTTAGATTAAAAATATATAGAATAAAAAACATCTTGCTCGATTTGAAAATAAAGTGAGATGATATAAAATGAGAAATATATGATTCATAATATGTTAAAGAAAAATAATTATATTTTAAGTTGAAGTACTACCTAATCCTTTACTTAAAATTAATTAAGGTAGTACATATAGTTAATTAAGATAGTACTTTCACTTGAAAGTCAATTATTTTTTCATAACACGTTCCAAATCATATATTTCCCGTTTTTTTTTTATATATTCTTCACCTTTATTTCCAAATCATTAATTAGTCTTTATGTGCAAGTAGAATTACTACCTTAACAAATTATTTAAAGTTGAATTTATAGTTAATTAAGGTAATATCTCAAGTGATTAAGCTACCTCCACCTCAAATATAATTATTTATCGTTTATCATTTATTTTTTCCAAAATGGAAGTAGCATTATACATATTTTGCCCCTTCGAGAACCTATACTTGGTGTACGAATGGGGATACAATTTTTACATATTTTGTTTGAGGTATAATCGTATTTGAATCAAATTCGTGATGATCGGTATAACCGGTTAATAAACCGAGTTATATTCATGTCAGCAGACATAACATGAAATTAACTGTTAAATTATTATATAAATTAATATTTAACTCAAATCCAACTTGTTTAGTATATTATTTACGTATATATGGATGAATTAATTATAAAATTATATAAATTTAAATGGTGAATTAATAAATGGGTTATCTTGTGTTGTATCTATATCAAATTATTGAAAGACGATTATTATTAGATATCTTGTTTGGGTTATCAAACATAGTAGAATACTTGTATGTTAAACATTTGAAGACAAGATAGGATACGAATCGCCTAGTGTGTTGTGACTCAACCTTTGACTTTTGGGGGATGGGGACAGTCACCAACTCCGTAACTCCATTCCGTTCATATTCACAACGGCTAGTCAAAGTCAAAAAGTCAACCTCCCAATACACATTTTGTACACGCCCTCCTTTCCGATCTTCTCCATCCTCCATTATTATATAAGTAAACTTTGATAAGCTTTTCTACCACAATCACCCTCGATCACACATTTCTCTCTCTCTCTCTCTCTCTCTCTCTCTCTCTCTCTCTTTTCATTACGCCATGGCAATTCTCAACCACAACCCAATCCTTCTGTAGGAATCCTTCTCGTCGGGCAGGTGGCTCGGAGCTACGGCTGCACGACTTGACTATGTTGTAGCCGATTAAGTCACTGGCATCGGCGGCGACAAGCTGCGGCGATGGGTTTGCCCGATCCGGTCCACATATTCCACGCCTACGCGATGTAATGTCGGTGGCGAGGTTGTGAGCGTTCTTGTGGGATGTCGATCGAAGCTGATTAGAATTTGCGGAAGAACTGCGCGGTCGGCTCGCCGGCGCTGGATTCGTATTCCCAGGTCGAGACGGAGGGTGTGGGAGGATTCTGCGTGAATCGCTGACCTTCTTTGCTCATGTCACCCGTAGAGGTGGGCGTAGGACATTATCTTCTATCTGCTATTTATGTTTGTTCCTTTCTACTTTCTTAACTTTCTTTTCTCCTTGCAGAAAAAGAAAAAAAAATGTAAATACATGAAATAAGGAAGGGCATTTTTGTCTAAAATGAATCATTAATACACTTTAGTTTCGAGATAGTAAATTGTCTCAATTGAACCTTGAACTTGGGACTCCTTCCTATGCCCTTCACCTATTTTTGTAGAGATTATGACTCTTGACTAAAATCCTTAAAAAAAATTCATTACCTTGTACCGTGAAATTTTTCGGATCAAATCAAACATAATTTAAGTCATGCAACTCTAACCTTGATGGATTAACCTGAAATTTGATGTATGTGCAGACTTTTGTTACATAGAGGAGATAGATGGTGCCTCTAAAGACTATTATGATGAGGACAACACGACAGTATCCATGTGTATCAGGAGAGAACTACGATTATGGACCCGCTAGGTATCCTTGGAACTACAACTATGGGCGGTAGGAATGGCATAGGGTTTGATGGTTTGAACAATCCTGAAATCGTAGCCACAGATGTCGACATTTCGTTTAAGGCTGCCTTATGGTTTTGGATGACGAATGTGCACTCTGTCATAGGCGAAGGATTTGGAGCTACGATTCGAGCTATTAACAGTATCGAATGTGATGGTGGAAACACCCACTAACATCGATGCTCGAGTTGAGTATTACATGAATCTTCTTGATCAACTTGGTGTTTCGACTGGGGATAATCTCACTTGTTAAGGCAATGGATTCGTTTATGTTATATATATATATATATACTTTAACTCTTTTGATATGGAACATCATATATATAGAAGCAATAAAAGATGGTACAATATGAATTATGAAACCTAGTTCTAGGGTTTGTTTTTTAAGGAGTGATATTTGATTCAAAAGCAGACTATTGAAAGCCCGATATTGGAAATTTGATTCTCCATTGATGTTTGGCATGATTATGAATAAAATACCCTTTTGTTTTCTTGTAAAAGTAATCTCTCCTTTTAAGAGATGATGTAAATGCATGAAATGAAAAGGGTATTTTTGTTGTTTTTCAAGATTAGAATCATAAATTTTGAATTATTTGATGTCTTTTGAGAAATTGATTTAAAAGGGAAAAATTCAAAAATAATTTCCAAAACTAACCTTGAAAATGTTCTATTTTGGACAAAAAAATACCTCTAAAAGTACAAAGATAAAATTAAGCATGATAACTAAATTCATGGACATTTTAATAAATCCCATCTATAAGCCCCAATCACCAGAGCGTTTATGTCGAAAATGTGTATTTTTGTACTCATGTTTGGATTTCAAAGAAAGAGGTTAATTTTGTAATTTTTTTTTGGATTTGTTCATTTTAAACGGTTATCCTTGTCTGCTAACCAAATATTTAATTATAAATGGGTGCCTAAAATTCGAGTTTCGGACATATCTAGGTTATTTTGAAAAAAAAAATTTATGAAAAAGTTGGGGTGAAATAATGCCCAAACCAAGTGTGTCTTTCACTTAGAAATTTTTAAAAGTTATGTGTAGTCGGTGATGTGACAATTAGCTTGGAATTTTAAAACATTTCTAATACATGGTCATTAAGCTGACGTTAACTTAAAAAAAGAAAAATTCAATGCACCGTAACAGTAATTACGGCATTCTTGTTTATCTTAGTTTGGACATTATTTTGATTTTCAACTTATATTAATAAATTTTTTAAAAAAAAAAAAAAAAAACCTATTTATGTCCAAAGCTCCTAAAATTCAAGAGGTTAACTCGAGCCTTATCCAAATTTAAAACTAAAAAACCTAACCAATCTTAGGCCCAACTGGAGTTAAAAAGCTTCGAGCCCACTTCTATTTAAAGGCCCAATGAAAGCCCATCCATACGAAAGACAGAAAATGGGCCTGTGGGCCGCTATCCTTATGTTGGACCGGGCTTGACCTTTGTCACCATAAGTCGAGCCCAAGTTCATCCCATTTCCACCGTAACAACTATGATCCAAAGAAGACAATGTAAAGGAAAAGTCAATATCATCTTTAAAAAAAGGATGGTCAATGGTGTCCTTATCTGGGGTGTGGTGGAATTACAGTCGGAGTCGGTCGATCTGATAAGCTCGGCTGACTGCCTAAAATCGAAGCTTGAGCATTTCGAGATTCAATTGACTTTTTTTTTACTAACTTCGGATGTTGAAGCTTGTGAATTTCGAAAAATAGTCCATTCACTGGCTCGACTTGATTAATAAAATAGTAAAAATTCGATTAAAGCTGAAGCGAGTGAATTTGGTATGATACTCGAACTTGACAAATTACTTGAACTCGAGGTTGACTCGATTAACTTTGAGTATTCTAGCTACAAGTCAAGAGTACTCATCAAACATATCTTTAATTATATATCAACCATTACACATACATAAATCCTTCTATGTGGATAGACCCTATCTAGGGTTCTTCCCAAAGTAGTCCTCACAATTAAAAAAAAAAAGGGATTTTTTTGCTAGAAAACTGATGCATAGAGTTTGGATGTACTAAGTCGTTTGGAACCTGGAAAATACTAGGAAAAGAAAAAAATTATAAGAAAATGATTTTTACCGTGTTTGGTTTTATTATGGTAGTAGAAAATATAACGAGAGAAAATTAAATATAATCAAAATTATTTAAAATTTGACATATTTTAAATTTCTTAGTCGCTATATAATAGAGGAAAAACAAATAAAATGGTTTGAATAATAGGATAGAAAAAGTATTAAGTTTAAACTTATTTTTACTTTTTCAAAAAATTTCCTTTCACTTTTCCTCTATATTTTCTTTCCTTAGCACTTTTAGGTTCCAAAGCGATGCCCCTAAATATATAATTCACTCCTAGTTGTGTAGATAATACTGTTTTACAGGCCTAAATAGATATTCTGATCACTTTAAACACTATATAAAGTATTAGAAAATTAGCTTGATTTGAGCTCAAAAGTTCTATATAATGTTAAAACATGTTAACATATCATAATTACTTTTGTATGATGATGTGAAAGCTCTTTAAATGAAAAATTAACAATATTTAGGAGTATAAGGTCATTACATTTAGACTAAATTTTGGGTGGTAGATTGTTATTTAAAAGGTAACATTAATATCTACTAGATAATGTTGGGACTTAGCTTCCACAAAACCCATATTGAATGAAAAGTGTTGTCCCACATCGAATAGAAATAAGAAGGGAGATGAGTTTAAATAGTTGAGCCTCTCAAATGGGTTTGGGCCCCGAGGGCACCTACTTTATGGAAGGAAGGGCTTATCTGTGATCGGTTCCTCCTGTATGAGCTGCCTCCATTAATTTATTCGGTTCGGTTCAAACGGACACATTGTTGGATCATACTTTTCAAACGGACATGTTTGTTTATGGGAATGACCACGAACATTTATAACTCCCGTTTTTCCCATTTTTTAAAATATAACAAAAAAAATTCTCCTCACTTCACTGCATATCATTCATTTTGTGCTATTGTTCTGAAAATAATTGAGTTCGTCAGAGTCCTCAGACTACGTACCGCTTCGGAGGAACTGGTCTGGATTACATCGCAGGATCTGAGTGTCATTTATCGCCGATACAAATTGAGGGGCCAAATTCGTCTTAAGATTGTGGTCGTATGTGTTAGCATACCAGAAATAGGAAAAACAAACTTGAAGCAGCAGTACAAAACAAACAAATGAGAATGTTAACCCTTGACCTTCCTCCTGGTAATGAGCTATTCTGATGTAAATTGGATTTTCGAGAGGAAAATAAAAGCGGATGAATCTTCGATGATAAATATAAGGCTAGGCTTGTAGTAGGGGATACAAGCAACGAGAGAAGGTCTTGACTATTTTGGTACCCATTCTGTTACTAGACTTACATCTATAGGATGCTAATTCTTTATAGCATCGGATTGTATAAACTTGAAATCCATGAATGGATGTGAAAGCGGCGCCCAGCGAGAGATTTGGAAGAAGAAATATATTTGGAACAACGCGAAGGATTCATTGTTACGGAATGAGTAGAAAGTATGTCGGCTTATCAAGTCACTCTATGGATTGAAATGACACCAAAACAATGGCATGCCTAAATTCGCGAAGTCATGTTGTCGAATGGTTTCAAGATTAATGAGTGCGATAAATGTGTATATATTAAGCAAACTGAGTACTTTGCCATTTATGTCTATATAGATGATATGCTTATATGACTGAGTGATGGTAGAGATTATTAAGAAAATCAAATGCTTGCTTGCAAGTAAAATTTAAGAAATAGAAGATATGAGAGATTCGGTGATGTTATTTTAGGAGTTAAAATCCATAAAACATACGGAGGATTAGCTCTATCACAATCCCCATTATATTGAAAGCGATTCTTGAAAAGTGCAAGAATCTATATATTATACTAGTAAAGACTCCGATAGATGTTAATTTACATCTTTCTAAGAATACTGGTGAAAACAAAGCTCAAAATGAGTATGCTAGTATACTAGGTAGTTTTATGTATGTCATGAATTGTACTAGGCGAGACATAGCTTGTGCGGTTAGCAAGCTAAGTCGATTTACAGTTAGTCCAAATGAAAATCATTGGAAAGCTATGAAATGTTTATTGGGCTCGCAAGGTATGCAAGATTATGCTTTGCATTACAGGAGATATCCGGCTGATACTTGAAGGATCTTGTGGTGCAAATTGGATAACCGATACTAAAGACACAAAATCAACAAGTGGATATGTATTCACACTTGGTGGGGCGGCAGTGTCTTGGAAATCATCTAAACAAACTTGTATTGCTAGATCCACTATGGAATCAGAATTTATTGCTTTGGGTAAAGCCGGTGAAGAAGTCGAGTGGCTTCGAAATTTCTTGGAAGATATTCCTAATTGGCACACAAACCGGTGCTCATTTGTATGTATACATTGTGATGGTCGGCCCCGATAGGAAGGGGGCCAAGTAATGTCATGTATAGCAGTAAGTCTCGACATACGTCGAAGACATGACGATGAACAACTTTATAGTGGAATTCATGAGTGACTATGTAGTCAAAGATAATATTGCGGATCCCGTTGACAAAGGCACAACTAGAGAGATGATTGCAAGAAACATGTCAGGGAATGGGTTTAAGGCCTTTAAACAAGTCATCATAGGACTTCCACTGGATTATTTGAAGTCCCGGGATCTAGTTCAAAGGGACAACTAAGGACTATGAAGACGGTGTAGAGTCTTTATTTTAATTTATTTTACCCATCCCCGGATAAAGACAATATTAATATGTGAAGGTTAATAGCTTTTAATGATTATGAAACTATATGTTCAGAAATCACCTATGTGAGTGTGAAGTGAGGGCAGCACGTGAGAATTGCCAAAGGCGAGATTCTACAAGAAACACTAATGAGACCCGAGTAGTGTTATTGGCCAAGAACGAGCAACGATAGTGAGAACCAATTTTGTTCAAGCAACGGTTATTGTGATTTCTATTGTCTAGGCTTACGAAGGTCAACGGTTTAAAGACATCAAGTTTGCGATTGGCCAGGAGTAAGCCGGAATAGGTTTCACTAAGGAAAGTTCAAAGTCTCGGACTATCAGATGCAATGTTTTCTCATGGAATAATCGCCTTTGCATCTCATGCATACCTGCGGGAGTATTGATATCGAACTTTTCTAAATTACGTGGGGATTGTTGGGACTTAGCTTCCACAAAACCCATATTGAATGAAAGTGTTTCCACATTGAATAGAAACAAAAGGAGATGGGTTTAAATAGTTAGGCCTCTCAAATGGGTTTAGGCCTAGAGGGCACCCCACTTTGTGGAAGGAGAGGGACCTACGAAGCTAAAGTCGGTTTCCCCACGGCCTTGTATCCATCCATCAGGCGGTTCGAGTTCAGCGTCACATGTGTTGGTCATGCTTTTGAGCAGACGTGTTTGTTTGTGGGGACACTTCCTAGCTTATTTATACTCCGTTTTCCCATTTTTTAAATAACAAAAAACTATTCTCCTCACTTCCTTTGCATATCATTCATTTTATTGATTATTAGAAAATAATTAAGTTCGTAAGTCCTCGACTACGTCTTTATGAGCAGATAGTTTATCTGGGAGACAATTGTCCACTATCAGGCGGTACAAATTGAGGGCCAAATTCGTCTTAAAGACACTACGGCGTTGTTTCGTTGGGCTCGGTCGACATTCTCGATACATTTGTTTTGTCTTTCTTTGCTTGGGTTTTGTTTTATTGTTTTACGGTATGCAAACACATACGACAACAAATAACACATAAAATGCCAATAGAATCCTTAAAATATAGACTCTTTAATTGATGTACTTCAAGAACTAATGTTCATAACCTAGTATGATTAGATTTTTTAATCCCAAAAATTTATTAGTTTTCATCCCAAACTTCAGTTCAATCTCCATAATTAATATATTCTTGCATAAGTAAAGATACAAAGCATAAACTAATGAGATTTGTCTCAATGGTTAAGGGTTGAATATGGCATAGGAAAGAAATCGGATTCTGAGTTTTAATGAGAACATAATACTAATTACAATGTTGTGATTCGAATAAAGTCTTAAAAAAATAAAATAAAAGAACCACGGATCATTTTCCTACATTGAGATCCTCATGTTTGATAATGAATTTTATTATCAATTTCACCATGGGAATTGCATGAGATAGAGATTTAAATAATTAATTAAGGTCCATGCATGCATGATGTTGCACCATCTGTGGAAGAAATGCCCCAGGTTTATTTATTTTTCTTTATTTTTTTTTACTAAAACCCAAATGGATAGGCTAGCTCATTGTGTTCATAAATAGCAATTTAAAAAAAATATTTTAATATGCTTTCATAAGAAATTTAATTAATTACCTCACAAAAGCATTAAAGAACATTTCCCGACATTGGATGCTACTATTTTGAATTTTGACTCGAATCATTGTTGTGCTTCAAACATTCATGTTTTATTATCCAACTCCGACCAACGATCTTCATTTCCAATATAACTAGAAATAATAAAATATTTTATTATCATTGTCAAAAAATAATTTTAATAAAAATTAAATAATTTTAAGAAAAATTTTAAATTATTAAAAATAAATTAATATAAATGAATATAATAAAATCATTTTATTATATTGTAAGTAAAAAAATAATTCTAATTAATAAAATAATAAATAATAAAAATAAAAATATCTTTTTTAAAGAAAAATAATTTCATTAATTCAAACTAAGCAAATAAATCGATGAGAAATATAAAATCAAAATTATTTAAAAATATGAAAGGATGAAGCAATATCTAGATTAATAGCATAATTGTAAATGACTCAAGGCATACGTTTGATAGTTGAGTGCGTTGATATTCTTATTGTGACTTGAATATGTGACTCAAGTTACATAAGCGTATTGGCCCATTATTGATTTGATTCTCGTCTTTAATTGTATATCTTTCTTCGTCGAATCGCACAAATACAAATAAACGACACACTATGATGGCTAGCAAGCGTATCTTGAGGCAATACTTGATAAACAAATCCTTGTGAAATGAGCAAATACATGTGCTTGAAGGTGTGATAATTCTGCAGCACAAAAGGCGACAACAATCTGCATCACGAAGGCAACGGCTAAATCACAACGAATAAATCTAGATTTGCCATGGAATAGCAAGCTTTATTGAGAAAGAAAAGATGAGAAAAGGTGTAGGGTGAATTGGTAGAGGTTAGCGAGAGAAAAGTTGAAAGAAAATAATGTTAGGGTTTAGAGAAAAATTCTATTTAAAAATAAAAATAAAAATATCTTGAAAATAAAAATATATTATTAAAATAATTATTTTATTTTTATAATAATAAAATAATGAAATAATAATAATATAATAATAAAATAATAGAGGAATAATATTTATAAAATGGGAGTAATAAATACAAATGCTTTATATTTAAAGATGCGAATAGTAATCTCAAAATATGGAATACGCTACTCATATATCATTTAAAGATGAAAATAAGAACTATTATAATGTAGTTTTTCTTATCAAAATCTTTATATATAGGAGATAGAGTAAAAATGAAGCTATTTGTGGAGATGTTAACTAGAAAATCTCTTCTAATCTTGTAAATGCTAGAAAATCAGATTTTCCGGAGGAAAAGGTAAACGATAATTTCGGTTAAAAATCACGAATGTTCTGAATATTGTTGAAAAAAAAATGCACGAGATTTGTGGCGTCACACTTAATAGGGTTATTTTTAAAATGACAAATGACAAATGCAACATGGCAGCATGTGACACTTATAACAATCCATACACAATTATGTAAATATTGTATTTTTTGAGCATAACGCGTATGATATATATATAATATCAATCTAATGCGTTTTTAAAATGTCTAAACTAGTACTTAAAATTATAATTGGTAGTATGGTTTCTTGAGCTTAAAGCGTGTCGGCCATTTTATGATTTCGCTTGAAAAAATTTAAAATTGTGGTCGATAAGCTATGATTTTAAACTTAAAAATATTTAAAGCTAGTTATAAATCGATTATGATTTTGATGAGAAGCAACGTGGTTTAGGATATTATTTTAAAAAACGAATTACATTGATATTTAAAAAAAAAAAATTATCTTGGCACAAAACTCTAAAACAAGAGATATAGAGCCAAAAACTTCCCCCAAACCGATGGTGACAATACTTGACAAGATATAAATTTGTATTGTGAGGTAGCTTTCAAGTGCCTCATCAATCTACAAGAAAAAGATCCCTAAAGCATATCTGATTTTGTACAGTTTGATGATCAAAGTAATTTATTTATCTCATTTCCTCCAAATCTTTGAATTTCACACCAGAAAGTAGGAATTTCCATCATACAATTTTTATTAGTTTTTGATACAGAATAATATAGTTACAATATTGAATCTATTGAAAACGTTAGGAATTGAACTTATTTTCTTTCTTTTTATTTTGAAAAAAGGTAAAATTTTGTTATTAATCAAAATGGAAAATTTGTTATTTTAACCGTCTTTCTTTAAAGCTTTGTTGGCATGAAATCACAAGCAAGGAGAACATAAGGAGTACATGTGGAAATGTCTAACATTGCGAGGAAAACTAAAAGCACTTAAGTTACAATTGTCGATGACTTGCTTGTGCATTTAGTTCTTATATACTACTTCCTCTTGTGGTCGATCGGTTGTGTGAGTTATAATCTTTGAAAAGGATAAATGGACTTTGAATGAGCTTATTTCTCATTGTGTGCAAGAAGAGGAAAGGATAAAGAAAGATAAGACAGAAAGTGCTCATTTAGCATTAACTTCTCAGAAGAAGAAAAGGAAGAGAGCTAAAGACTCTAACAAAGACACTGCGAAGGTATATGAGCGAGAAGGAAAGACCTTGAAGATAAAGGAAGTCACTTGCTATTTACGTAAGAAGCGGGCCACTTCGAAAGAGTGTCCTAAATATGTTGCTTGGCGTATTAAGAAGATCTTTTCTTCTCGCTCTAGTTTGTTACTAAAGTTAATTTAACCTGTGCCTAGTCATACTTGGTGGGTGGGTGCGGTGCTACCTCTTTCATAGTATTTTCTTGGGGTTGTCTTTGGGCCCAGGCCGCCAAATGATACTGAAAGATTCATCTATGTGGGCGATGGGAAAACTGAGAAAGTAGAGACAATAGGGACATTTATGTTGTTATTAAAAACTAGTGTTTATTTAGATTTAAAGGACACTTATGTTGTGCGAGTCCTTTAGACGAAGATTCCCAGTTTCAATTTACGTATTGGACAAATCCCCGGATGTGTGTTCATTTTGGAAATTCGAAATTTAATCTTTCTTTAAATTCAAATGTAATTAGTCTTGGTTTTTATCTATGCATGACAACCTTTATTTGTTGGATACTGTTGCCTCATTTAATGAAACCTTGTATACAAGTATACGTGGAACAAAACGTAAATTAACTGATAAGGATTTTGTAATGTTATGGCACAAGCGATTAGGCCATATCTCTAAACAGAGAATTCAAAGGCTTGTGTCAGATGACATTCTTGATTCACTCGATATGGCCAGTTTTCAAGTTTGCATTGAGTGCATTAAAAGGGAAGAGCAAAATAGAGAAAAGAAATTGGAATTGCCAATAGATATGCAGTGTCTTAGAACTAATTCATCTTACCCGGAGTATATGCGGGCCATTCCCATAGCTTCTTGGAATGGTCAACGGTATTTTATTACGTTCATAGATGACTATTAGTATGGGTACTATATTTGATTCATGAGAAGTCCAAGCTTTGGACTTGTTCAAGTCTTTTAAAAGCGAGTTGAACTCCAACTTGACAAGAAGATTAAAGGTAATCGAAATCGTAGGTAGTGGGTGAGTACTATGTGGTAGATGTGATGGCTCGGGGAGGGAACACAACGTCTAGGACCTTTCATTATCTTCCTAAAGAGGAATGTGGGATAGATCCCCTGATACACAATTCAGTGGCTTTAGCATGAATGGTGTTGCGAGGCAATCGAATACTTGGGACATGGTGAGAAGTATGATTAGGTCATTCTTCTTTACCTAAATCACTTTGGGGGCTTGCAAGGCTGCGTGTACATTCTTAACTTGAGTGCAGTAAGCGAGTAAGCTAAAACCCCTTGAGTTGTGGTGGAAAGAAGCCTAGCATTAGGCATACATGTTTAGAGTTGTCCGGCTCGGGCACGGCCTTATAGGCCAAATGAAAGAAATTGAATGAAAGAACGATTCGTTGCTACTTTGTTGGATTATCTTAGAACGCTCTTAGGGCTTCGTTTTATAATCCCACTATTAGATCATTTTTTGAGACTGGAAATGCAAGATTCTTTGAGGATGTTGAGTTTGGAGGGGAAGATAACGTAAACGTAAGGAGTGTTGTTTTTGAAGAAGAACAAGAGAACAATCAGGATCAAGTTCTCATACCTGGTGTTGTTTTTTATCCTAATATTGCTCTTGACAATTCTCAAGCTATTTTACCTAACATTGTTCAAGATGTTATTATGGTACAAGACAACAATGAAGTTCTTTAGGCACAAGACAACATTGATCAAGTTATTTTACCCGATACTGTTCAAGATGATGCTTTCGCACAAGACAACAATGAAGTTCTTCCTCAAGAACCTATAGTACAAACTCAACTTGACCTCGAAGTGCCATTAAGAGTCCTGAAAGGAGAAGTGCGATTCAGATGATTATATACGTATTTCTTCAGAACATGAGGTTGATGTAAACTTAGTAGAAGATGATCCAATCAATCTTCAACAAGTTTTACAAAGTTCTAATTCTCACAAGTGGATTGATGCCATGAAGGATGAGATGAAATCCATGGAAGACAACGGCGTTTGGGATCTTATTTAATTGCCTAAAGGATCAAAACCTATTGGTTGTAAATGGATATTCAAAACCAAGAGGGATTCAAATAAGCGATGTCGAAGATATAAAGCTGTTTAGTCATGAGGTTTGGCTCAGGGAAGGCGTAGGCTATGAAACTTTCTCTCAGTTTCTTGAAAGATTCCTTTAGAACTATAATGGCACTTATGGCTCATTTTGATTTAAACTGTCGAGATGGATGTAAAGACAAAGTTTCTCAATGGTAACATTGACAAAACTATTTATATAGTACAACCAGAAACTTTGTATCTGGGGATCCAAAGTCGATGGTTTGTAAATTAAAAAAATCCATCTATGGTCTTAACGAGGCTTCCGAAGTAGATAGTATACAAGTTTCATCAAGTTATTACCTCAATGGTTTTGAGGTAAAATTTGGTTGAAGTGCGTATATCATAAGTTCGGTGGGAATAAATTTATCTACACGATTTTATATGTCGATGATATTCTACTTGCTAGTAGTGATAGGTTTATTGCATGAAGCTAGAAATTTCTCTAAAGAATTTTGAGATGAAAGATCTTAAGAGATGCCTCTTTTGTAATGGGTATCACGAGATACTACGAGAGATCACTCAAAGGTATTCTTCGATTATCACAAAAGGAGCTATATCGAAAGGTGTTGAATAGATTCGGCATGAAGGATTGTTCATCGGGAGATAAGCGGTAGCTAAAGGAGACAAGTTGGTCTCACTCGGTGCCTAAAAATAATCTTGAAATTGAAATGCAAAAAGATTCCTTACGCATCGGCCGTAGGGAGTCTTCTGTATGCTCAAGTATGCGGCGATCAGATATTGCATTCATAGTTGGCATGTTGAAGCGGATATAGGTAACCACAGGTTGACCATTGGAAGCTGACTAAGCGGGTCATGCGATACTTAAGAGAACAAAAGATTTTATGCTCTGTATCGGTCGGATGGTTTAGAGATCTTTGGGTATTCGATTCGAATTTTTCTTTGGATGTCAAGATAACCCAAAGCGATCCACATCGGGTTATGTTTTCATGCTAATTGGAGGAATTTATATCTTGGAGGGTGCAAGCATGATGTACCTGCTTCCTCGACTATGGCGTGAGTTTATAGCTTGCTATGAGGCCTCCAACCATGGGATATGGCTGCGAAACTTTGTCAGGGTACGTGTGTGGTAGGAGTTGAAAGACCGGTAAAATTATATTGTGACAATAAACTCGGTGTTATATTCAGCTGTGAGCTCTTCGAAGTCGAGCACATTGACATCAAGTTTCTTGTTGTTAAAGAAGAGTTGAGTGGCGGGTTGTCTATAGAGCACATTGGTACAAACTCTATGATTCTGATTCTCCACTGAGTTGCCACCCAAGGTTTTTCATCAATATACTGCTAGTATGGGTGTCATATTGTACGAGGATGTCGGTTTAGTGGGAGTTTGTATTTGAGATGCTTATGTTATAGATATATTTCCAGATATTTCAGTTGTAAATATTTTTTGAGGTTTTATGTTCTGCAGAATTTCAGTTTCTTGTTTTATTGATACTCTGAACTAATTTTGGTTTGATCTTACTAAAGAATAAAGTTGGACCAGTTGGAAATAGGCATGTTAAGATCACATCATGTAATTTCCATGCTACACATCCACATTGTGATCTTTGTCATTCAATCATATCAATACATGTGACCATTGATGAGTCACAGTAGCATGAGTGTGACAAAGGCTGCTTTATGATCTGTGTTGATACAATTGATGGACTGGATTGGTTTCTTGATGCATGTTTTGGGTAATAAGGTTTGAGCTCTTATGTTTATTCATTTGCAATACATAGTATAAGGTTGTATATAGCCCAAAGTGGGAGATTGTTGGATTATTTAACCCATTAGTGGGCTTATATGTAACATTATGTATTTGTGCATCAAATAATATTTTAAGCCTTTATTTTAAGTGATCTATCATTTTTATATTTTAAAGCTAGAACTTGTAAATGAGGATTTAGATGTAGTCTCAAATAATGTGTAGAGACATTTTGTTTTTCTGTTTTGTTAATGGGCCAAAACAGAAAACAATAATAGAGAAGTGACGCTTGGTGAAGCATCACTTCCCTAACATAAAAGGGGTCTTGGTCCCCAAATACAACGCTATTCCTTTTTATGTAATCACCCATTCATTCAGAAAGAAAAGAGAGAAATTGAGAAAACTCTACAGAATTTGCGTTGTAATTTGGAAGGCTAATACCAATCTTGTTGATTTAGGTTCACTCATCTCCAATGGATTCAGGTATGCTTTCATGTATAAATGTTTATAATTCTTAATGATTATGCATAGTTGATCTTAGGGTTTGATCAGTTTAACTTTTCTACAAACATATCATAATTACTTTTGTATGATGATGTGAAAGCTCTTTAAATGAAAAATTAACAATATTTAGGAGTACAAGGTCATTACATTTAGACTAAATTTTGGGTGGTAGATTGTTATTTAAAAGGCAACATTAATATCTACTAGATAACATATAAAATGCCAATAGAATCCTTAAAATATAGACTCTTTAATTGATGTACTTCAAGAACTAATGTTCATAACCTAGTATGATTAGATTTTTTGATCCCAAAAATTTATTAGTTTTGATCCCAAACTTTAGTTCAATCTCCATAATTAATATATTCTTGCATAAGCAAAGATACCAAGGGTTGAATAGGGCATAGAAAAGAAATCGGATTCGAGTTTTAATAAAAACATAATACTAATTACAATGTTGTGATTCGAATATATGTAAAAAAAAAAAAACCACCTATCATTTTCCACTCCATTAGATCTCATGTTTGATAAGTAGGTTTTATTGCTCCAAATTTCAACATAAGAATTGCATGAGATCGGGGACCAAAAATTTCGGAGAATTCGGTCGATTTTTAAACCGAAATTTACGTTTTGATGCTAGTGGAAAGAAAGTGAGTGGAAAAATCGTTTGAAAATCGTGGAAAAATCGCGAGAAAAATAAATTTTTGAGGCGAAAAAATCGGAAAAATCCGATTTTTTCCCGAAAAAATCCGATTTTTCCCGAAATTTGGGGTAAATTATAGTTTAGGTCACTAAGGGGAGAGAAATTAAAAAACGGGGCCAACCAAAGCTTCAGAATTAAAAAAAAGTGTATTTCTGGGAAAAATAATTCATGTTTGGTGCATTAAAATAAATTATATTTTCATCTCTACTTTGTCTTCTTAAAGCTCTATCTTACTCTCCCTTTGGCTCTCTCCTCTCTTACCGAAAAATGCCGAAAATATTATCTTTTAAAATTTCACATTTCAAAAATATGAAAAATTTATTTTGAAGGGTTTAAACCAAGTCAATGCAGGTGTCATTACTCCCAACTCTGCGTAGGTGATTGCACTTATTATATATGGTGCAAACTTTTTTTATATTATTTTATTATTTATTTGTTCATAATCTTTTTATAATATTTTATTTTATTTTTATTTTCACATTATAAGCTTTATAATATTTATAAATCGAATATTAATTTTGAAAAGGAAAGAAATAAAATAATATCATTTTAAAATTTAAAATTATAATATATAATATTTTGAATCTCCTCATTATCTACATAATATTTATAATAATAACAAAAACAAATAATAATATCTCTTTAACATAATAATATCTAAATAATATATTAAATATAACATATTTAATTTAATAATTACTAATCAATTTGATTTTAATATACCTTAATTAAGATATGAATCATTTCTCATAATCTATATAATTAAATATAAAAAAAATTTAATAACCTGATATTTTGTAAAAATATGTGAATCTTCTGAATATTTCAAATAATTTTAGATATTTCGATAAAATCGATTCTGCAAATATATCGAGTGTTTCTAGATATTTTGATCCTTGCATGAGATAGAGATTTAAATAATTAATTAAGATCCATGTGCATGATCATTACTCATCTGTGGAAGAATGCTAGTTTATTTATTTTTCTTTATTTTTTTTTACTAAAACCCAAATGGATAGGCTAGCTCATTGTGTTCATAAATAGCAATTTAAAAAAAATATTTTAATATGCTTTCATAAGAAATTTAATTAATTACCTCACAAAAGCATTAAGAGCATTTCCAACATTGGATCTCTATTTTGAATTTTCAACTCCAAATCACTATTTATTCTTCAAACATTCATGCTTTATTATCCAACTCCAACCAACTATCTTCATTTTCAATATAAATAGAAATAATAAAATATTTTATTTTATCATTGTTAAAAAATAATTTTAATAAAAAATAATTTATTTAGAAAAATTGTAAATTATTAAAAATAAATTAATATCAAATGAATATATTAAAATCATTTTATTATATTGTAAATGAAACATAATTCAAAATTAATAAAATAATAAATAATAAAATAAATAATATACTTTTTTTAAGAAAAATAATTTGTTGATTAGTAGCGATACGTCGATATAAACGCAAATCCAAAATTGTTAAATCACGCGAAAGGATGAAACAACATCCGAGGTTAATAACATAATGAGCGATTAAGCACATCGTTTGATGGTTGAGTGCGTATTTGATATTCTTATTGTGGTAGAATACGTATGAGCTCAAGTTCTGCGACATACGGCGACCATTGATTTGATTTATCGTGCGTTCGTATATCTTTCTTTGTCTGAATCGTCCAGCAGAATAAATGTCGTGACGAAAATCGAAGCCAATTGTGCGAGGCAGCCAACGATCATTATGCGTATCAAAATAGCGACAATCAGCATCGCATGAAGCGCAATAATCCTTGCTTGCTTAGCGTGAAAGCAGCAATAATCATGTCTTGTCTGAAAATGACTAAATCACGAAAAATAGATAAATCTAGATTTATTTGGAATAACCACTTTATTGAGAAAGAAAAGATGAGAAGAGGTGTAAGGGTGAATTTAGGCTGAGTTATGAGAGAAAAGTTGAAAGAAAATAATGTTGGGGTTTAGAGAAAAATTCTATTTAAAAATAAAAATAAAAATATATTATTAAAATAATTATTTTATTTTTATAATAATAAAATAATGAAATAATAATAATATAATAATAAAATAATAGAGGAATAATGTTTACTAAAATGGGAGCATCATTATCTTTATATTTAAAGATGCGAATAGTGAATCTCAAAATATGGAGATACACTACTCATATATCATTTTAAAGATGAAAAAAAAAACTATTACAATGTAGTTTTTACCTTAAAATCTTTATATATAAGAGATAGAGTAAAAAATAGAGCACTATTGAAGATGTTCTTAGAAAATACTACCATAAGAATCTTAATAGGGTTATGTTTAAAATGACAAATGACAAATGACAAATGCAACATGGCAGCTTGTGATACTCTAAACACAATAATTAAATATTGTTTTTTGAACATAACACTTATTTTATATATATATATATATATATATATATATATATATATATATATATATATATATATATATGCTATATACTATATATAATATCAATCTAATCGTTTTTTAATGTCTAAACTAGTGCTTAAAATCATAATTGGTGATTATGATTTTTAATTCAAGCTTGAAACTATAGTCAATACTTACGATTTTAACTTGAAAAAATTTAAAATCGTAGTTGATGATGCCTTTTTAACTGATAGCGGGTTGGAGCGCGTAGGGGTGTGAGATTGGACAGGAGTTGTTGGCGGGGCTGGGATCACGGGCCCTTTTTCTTTTGAATTATGCGGGTTGAGATAGAGATTCGTGGTGTTGGTGTTAAGGCTGAAGCTCACGGACGTTGCTCCCCTCTCTGAAAACCGAGGAAATAAGAAGGAAGTCGGCGAGTGTGCCAGCGCTCGATCACTAAGTCGATTTCCTCCTTAGAAAAGAAAGGCCGGAAAGCGTATGAGTTTTACGTTTGAAGCGCATACCTTTCACCCAGAGTGGGTGGTCTGTATTTATAATAGTAGATGTTGACAGTTCTTGGATGGTGATTAGGGGGTCCTTCCCATTTGAGGATATTTCTTATTTCGGCTTTTTCTTATTTCGGTCGGTCGAATTTGAGTGCGAGGATATAGAAGGAATTTGTTTGAGATAATCCTCCTTCCCTTATTGAGGATGATCAAGCGCGTAATCACATTATTTTCCTTAAACGTGATAAGATTTGGTTGGATCGGCGAGAATAATATATTCTTGAGGTTATTATTTTACGCATGAGCGATACTCTGTCTGATCTGCGGGATATGAGAACTTCAATTCATTGAGTTGTCCTTTGGGCTGGCCCCTGGGCCTTGATTTGGAGCGGTACTAAGGGCACAGGTATTGCGTTGGGCGCATCACCTCTTTGGTTTTGATCGGTGGGCCCTCTGAGCTAAATATTTTCAAACCACATAAGTTGCCCCGACCCTTGTGTACGTTGGCGTGGGCAAGGGCTGTAATTCTTCTTGTATCGGTTGTAGTTTCTACGTGTCTGTTCGTGGTTGGGTCAGTTAAAGCCTTGTCGCGCCATAAGTCTTGTGATAATGATGACCTTGGGTTTTCGCTCATTTCTCCCATTTCCTCCAGTTTCATACATTTCTTTTGTGGATATCTTTCGTCATATGCCTTAGCCACAGTGTATTGTGTTAGTATCGTTTTGGTTTCTTTTCGATTAGTACGACGAAACACTAGGGTTTAACCGATTGGCTTTTTATTTCTTATTAAGCTTGTCTAAAGTCATGGGTCAGATTACAACTCTTCTTCTTTGCGGATTGGTGGTGACTCCTCTCTGGAGTTTGTTAATGAGCAACGTAAAGTGGAAGTACCTTAATTTGTTAATTTATATCGATCCGGAGCGGCTAATGACGCCTCCTCTTCCCAGATGATAAGGGTAAGAGAAAATAAACCTAATTACACATATCTGGGGGTCGAATACCTTAAATCTTGCCGTTCGGCGTCTTTGTGAATGTGGGACCCGGTAAGGTCGACGTAGTATGGGAGTACCTTTGCTGATGTGCTCGACCTCCCGCTTGCTAATCAGTATGGGTCCGTCACCCAACCTTTATCGGCCTCAATTGCCTGGGATGGTTTGTTTTGAGGTCGCCTTTGTGATGGCCGTTTTTGCTCATTTGCACCATTTCATGAAGGGTGCTTTTAAGCATTTCAACATTTGTCCCTCCAGCATCGGCGGTTTAGAGCGGCGTTTTGAATGGGGTTAGTAGCTTTAGGGATAAAGGGCTCGGTGTCCCTGCAGCCTTGACTGCCCATCTCTTCGTAGCTTGAGACCAGAGGCTTTCTTTATTTTTCGGGCGTTTCGGGGCTCTGCGGTGATCTCGACCCTTCCCGTCGCCGCCAGGTCATGGAAGGGACATTATTTCTTCGTTAGCGGTTTCAATTGGGATCCTTAGCGGGGATGCAACACCACAGGTGTTCCACGACTGGGCTCTGATAACATTCGTGAGTATTTGTCGCATTTTGGTATGACTTGTCACGAAGGTGGTTGGATGTTTTACGATTTTGTCTTATCTGTTTGTTTCCCGGAGGCTCGTTTTGAACTTATGGCGAAAAGACAAATCATAGCCCAGCGTTGGCCGGAATATCCGCTCATCGCCCTGAATTGATAAAGTCGGACATTCTAGGTCCATCTAATCTAGATGCACGTTCCTGCCCGAGTCTTTGCTGCTTCTTCTCACAGGATCTCTCTGTTGGGTTTCTTTGCTAGCTCCTACCGAGAGATTTTGGTTCATTTAGAGGGCGCGTCTGGAAGCCTCGGGTGTAGGAAAAAACCGAGCCTCAGTTGAGGCGGCCGGTTTCGACAAAGTTGTTTGAGGAGCGTCTCACGTGTCAGGCGGGAGGCGGACATGATCCTCAACCCAAAATGAGGCTCTTGTAATTTCAGGCCCCAACATCTGGCTTTGGCAAGAAGGGCTAAGAATCCTTTGATTAAGCCCACTTGAAAGGCGGTCGTTGGTGGTATCACCCTATAGCCATCTGAATCAGCCATTTGGAAAGTCAAATGCGCCTCCTCAGCGGGCGAAGAGAAAAGCAGAAAGCAGAGTCGGCAGGGACTCTTTGCTCTCTAACTGCCCAGGAACTTGTGGCAGGTCTGGTCTCCTCCATCCTCGGGGACTCGACCTTGGGAGGTGAAGGCGTGCTTGTTAAGAGGCTTTGTGCTTATCCCTTGAGGGATTATGTAAGTAAGTCTACGATCGTGCTTGCTTCCATGCTGCCTCAGTGTTGGGCGTTAACTTCATGTTTGATATCGTTAGCCTCATCTGAAGGCTGGCCAAGGGAAAGGCCAAACTAAGCGAGAAGCACGTAAAATTCTTTAAAATTTATAAGCGGTGGCTTCTCTCACTTAGAACCGGGCGAGGTACAGTGACAGCGACATATAATAGAAAGTGGAGGCGACTTAAGTGCGATTTAAAACATGTAGTCGGCTCGCTCGGCGGAAAGTAGAGGCAGTCGAAGTAGCTGTGTGGCAGGCGAGCCCGAGAGGTTCGAGGTGCTCAGGGCCATGAGTGATTTGAAGGCGAAGGGCAGGAAATTTGATACAGAATGTGACCAATGGTTAGGGAGGGCTCATCACCTCCTGGTGAGCCGTGATCTGTGGAATTACGTGCGATCGATGCGATCCCGAATGATAGAAAGCGCCTTGACTCGAAATGGCTCGTCGCGAAGCTAGAGTCTTTGGTGTTGCTAGGAGGCGCTCGTCGTGAATCTTCACGAGGCTACGAATTTGGCGAGCAATTTGAGCCAGATGTGGATTACATGAGATCTTGTGTGAGTGGATTTAAATTGCTCAGAGGGATGAGGTCATTAGGCAGCTGAGGGACCAGGCCAGTGCTCATTGGGCTTCTGGATGGCTCGCTTCCAGCGGAAGGGCTGATGCATCTTCGGTCCCGAACGATTTTGGCCTCACGTGACGAAGGCGGAAAAGTCTTTTTCTGAACTATTCTCAAGGCACGGTACTCTTAACATGTGATTCCCCCTCTTCGTCGTCAGTTCCTCCACTGTAGCGTCGATCTTCTCACGTACATGTTTGCTGATCTTTGGCTTTATTTGTTCATGCTGCATATGCGCTTTCTTTGTGGGCAGGAGCTGAGACATGTGTAGCCCTTCTGAAACATATTTATATATATATATATATACCCCTTTTTTTTTTTTTTTTTTTTTTATATATATATGGTAAAACAATTATAGTATCATTGTTTTTCTCCATGATTTGTATGGCCGGATTAAGGATCGGAGCGAGATGAATAGGCTCGTCAAAATTAGTCGCTGTGGCCTTGTAAGGCGCTGACTTGTTAGTTAAATCTGTGAAGGGACTAGCTAATGTCGACCCAGTTTGGCGATTTTAGTTCGTCCATCTGTTGAGGAAAGAGTTCGATATAATTAGCCGTGAGCTCATCCATGAGCGAGGATGAGCTCGTGACCGATTAATTGTGGAGCTCGTCCATGTTGAGTGATGGGAAGAGTTCGTGAGCAGATAGTTGACGGGCTCGTCCATGTTGAGTGATGGGGCTCGTCGGAATGAATAATTTGAGTGGGGCTCGTCAGTGTTGGTGGTGGGAAGGAACGTCGGGAGGCAGAATAGTTGAGCGGGGCTGCTTTATGTTGAGTAATTGGAAGGCTGTTCAGGCGAATGGTTGAGCGGGAGGCTAGTCCGCTGTGCGGGTGATGGGAAGGCTGTCCGAGCGAATAGTTGAGCGGGAGGCGTTAAATGTGTTGGATGATGGGAAGGCTCGTCGGGAATGAATCATTGATGGGCTCGTCCATGTTGGTGATGGAAGGCTCGTGAAACCGAATAGTTTGAGCGGGAGCTCGTCCAATGTTGGACGTCGGGAAGGCTGCGTCGGAATGAATAGATGAGTAGAACCGTCCGTGTTGGAGTGATTGGAAGAGCCGTCGGAATGAATAGTAGAGTGGGCTCGTCCGTGACGGGGATGAGGTACCGTGAAATGAATGGTAAGTGGAGCTACGTCAGCCGGCCCAGGGGAATAAGGCTCGTCAAAGTGAATAGTTGAGTAGAGCTCGTCCATGTTGACGGGGAGAGCTACGTCGGAGTGGTGTTGGTGAGACCTGATCGTGGTGGGTGATTGGAAGAAGGCTGCGTCGGGGAGCGAATAGTTGAAGCGGGGCTACTTCCGGTATGAGCGGGGATGAGCTCGGTCGAGATGAATGGGTGAGTAGAGCTGCGTCATGTTGAGTGATTGGAAGGCTAGAGTCGGAATGAATGAGTAGAGTGGGAGTGTCGACGAGGCTGGGGGCAGTACACTGGCTATCGTCTTGGCGGATTCACTTGTTGAAAAGCGTCATCAGTAGTTAATAATTATGATTTTACCTTAAAAATATTTTAAAATTGTTATCATCAATTATGATTTTGACGAAAATATACTTAGATTGGATGTTATTTTAAAAAAAGAATTACATCGATATTTAAAAAAAAAAAAAATTATCTTGGCACAAAACTCTAAAAAAGAGACATACATATACAGGGCCAAAAACTTCTCCCAAACCGATGGTGATAAGACTTGACAAGATATAAATTTGTATTGTGAGGTAGCTTTCGTCAATCTACAAGAAAAATATCCCTAAAGCATATCAGACTTTGTGCAGTTTGATGATCAAAGTAATTTATTTATTTCATTTCCTCCAAATCTTTGAATTTCACACCAGAAAGTAGGAATTTCCATAATACAATTTTTATTAGTTTTTTGATACAGAATATAGTTACAATATTGAATCTAATGAAAACGTTAGGAATTGAACTTATTTTCTTTCTTTTTATTTTTAAAAAAGGTAAAATTTTGTTATTAATCAAAGTGTTATTTGTTTTATTAATATATCTCTTATTTTAATTTATAAATACAATGTGTATTCATAACTAATTTTAAGAACCATTAACCCGCTTTGCCCTTACCATCGAAATAATAAGTAACAAACGAAAATCATCTTTATTTATATTAATTTCATCAAATTGCATTTTTACAAATATAAAATCACCGAGTTATATAAACTCTAAACACCAGTATACAAATGGTTTTTCAACATTGATGAAGAATACTTCAACACAGTTCACTGCAAGTATATTAGTGCCTTGATGTACAAACATATGATCAGCGATTGCGTTTCAATAACAAGCGAACAGAGAAGAATAGCGAGTTGAAGTCAGGTGATGATTTATTATATATGATCATAATCTTGACATAAAAAAATAGAGTTGTATATTATCTTTTGATATTAAATGTATTTACAAATATTAATTAATTTATTTTGGGATTTTTGTCTTACTTTTCTTTTTTGGTTTTTAAATTTTTAAATAATCTATCTAAGCGAGGATAAATATCCATGATATTCTTGATTAAATATTAAATTGATAATATGGATGTTGATAAGTAGAAATATTTAATAAATTTTGGATATTGGTGTAAATTTAATAAAATGATATTATAAATATTTATTGATCATTTGAAACTCATTGAATGTGGTTTAGATGAGATAATAGATTGATTGAGATTTTTATTTATTTTAAAATAACTGATTAATCTAATTGAGGATTTTAGATGATTGTTTATAGCTTTGTGTTTTGGATATATCTTTTGTAGCATAGAGGTTTAAAAATAATAATAATAATAATAATAATATATAATTAATATATTAAGCTTTGTTATTTTAGCTATTTTATTTTCATTCTACATCTATATTTTATCATAATTTATATGATAATTTAATATTTAAAATCTGTACTGAAATTTAAAATTAAATAATTACATTTTTAACATTAAATATATTTTATTTATCATTAATCATATTTTAAATATTTCTGATTTCATTTTTTTATTTATCCTTTAATTTTATTCAATCATATATGTTTTTATAAAAAAAAATGAAGTTGTATGTTAGTTTATAAATTAAATTAAATTTAATAGCCAAATTATCAATATATTTTAATAATTTTATTCTTGTATATTCATTAATATAAAATAATGTTATTTTAAAATAATTAATAAAATTATATAATTCTTTCTTAATATGGACCTATCTTAGCCATATATATTTTCGAACAAATATGATATTTTATTATCTACGGTTGAGATCATTTTTGAAAAAATATTTTTTTATTCCAAACATAAATGAAATTTATGTTGTTAATATTCTAAATTAATTAATAGATTATGATAACTCAACTAATATCGAAGGATATACTTCTTTATAATGTGGAATCACATATTATTAGTGGATATAGTAAGCATGAGGATGAAGATTAGAAGTATATGAGATTTCATTTGATACTTTGAAGTTGTTTTGAGATATATTAGGATTTATTCTTTTATTGTTTTTGTCTTATTTAAGCCCCAAATAGTTTGGTGCTGGTTACAAAATATTCTAACATTATTTATTTATTTAAGTTTGTTTCTTTATTATTATATTGTTTAAAACTGTCATTTTATATATTAATTATTATTTATTTTTATTTGCGAGAATAATAAATTTGCAAAATTAATTTTGCGTTTTTAATGTTTGGCGCAACCCGTATGGGTTGAGTTGTTAGTTGAAAAGCTTAGTTCGAATAGAAATTAATTTAGATGCAATGAAGCTATTTTAGTAGCCTTGGCCCAGGAATGGGTTAACTTCGATGGATTAGACGGCCACTTTATCAGAACAAATATATATATTTTTAAATAGGGGCATTTTGGTAAAATAAAGGCGATGGTATGAGTGTGCTGGTAGGAACAGGCTCAGAAAAACGACAGTGACTGAGGTATGTGTAGCCCTTTTTAATTCTCTATCTATTCCGGTCTCTCTGTATCTGTGATTATCACTGTTATCCATTTGAAAATTTCAGTCTTGCTTATTGATTTTTTGTTCTTATGTATTTGCATTGATCTTCTCATAATCATGTGTTTCAATCTCCCTTTTAGTGGATTTCCAGTCATGGGATCTGCGCTGATAATGTTGTTTCCTGTTTGGATACTGAGTTTGAATCTGGGTTTTCCATTTTTTTTTTCTGGTTCTTGAAGTTCATGACAAGTAAATCACTGAGAATCGTTGTCTTCACACAGATTCTGTGTGTGGGTTTATATCAATTTCTTGGGGCCATGTTTAGCTTCAGGAAAATTTGAGAGGAAATAAAACGAAAAGAAAATATGAAAGAAAATTTGAACTAAATAAAAATAAGTTTAAATTTAATATTATTATATATATTTATTCAAACTCATATTATTTAACACTAAGAAATTTAAAAATACGTAAACTTTAAAAGTTTTGATTATATTTGATTTTTTTTTATATTTTTTATGATAAATTAAACGAGAGAAAATAATTTTTATTAATATTTTCTTCCCTTTCTCTTGTATTTTTCGGGTTCCCAATGGACCTTTAAAGTCCATAAATTGTTTTTTGACATCCAACTTATTTCCACTTGTATTAAGTGTGCTCGTGGATAAATATTATATCATTGTAAAAAAAATAATTTTAATAAAAATTAAGTTATTTTAAGAAAAAATTGCCAAATTACTAAAAATAATTAATACTAAATGGGCTATATTAAAATCATTACTATATTGTAATAAAAAGTAATTCAAAATTAATAAAATAACAAATAACTAAATAAAAATATTTTTTGAAATTTTTATTGATTGAAATAACAATCAATTCGATGAAACATAAAATCAGTCTTAAAAATCGTAAAGGATGAAACTGATATATAGATTGGCGCATGTGAAGCGATTCAGCGCGCTCGTTTTGATGAGTGGGAGTACATGCGTTTTGATATTCTGTAGCCAGTTAGAATGCGTTTAACTCGAAGGTTCTGGTATCACAGGTGATCATTGATTTGATTTGCTCGTTTTGATTTAAGTATAACAACATGCGGATCGTTTGCAGAATAAACGTTATCTGTGATGTATGAAAACCGAATCGTTGTCACGAGATGATACGATCTTTCAGCGTGGCGAGTGATAATGACAGTATGAAGTACCGAAGGCGATGTGATGTGTAGCGTGGGCGACAACTATCCTTGGCATGAAAGCTGATAAATCGCAGCAGATAATCTGGGTGTATGAAATAATTCTGCTATTAGAAACTAAAAAATGAGAAGAGGTGTAGAAGGATGAATTTAGGTTAGAATGATAAAATACTTTATAGGTATTCTTTAAAAAATGTTAAAAGAAAAGTTGAAAATAAGGTTAGGGTTTAGAAAAATTCTATTTAAAAATAAAAATAAAATAAATTCTTAAAATAATTATTTTATTTTTATAATAATAAAATAATGAAATAATAATAATATAATAATAGAATATGGGGGGAATAGCCTTCTTAAAATGTGAGCGCTATAAATGCTTTATATTTAAAGATGAGAATAATGCCAAATATCAAAATGTGAAGATATCTTTATTCATATATCATTTTGAGATGAAAATAGAGAGAATTATTACAATGTTTGCCTCAAAATCTTTATATATGAGATAAGTAAAAATAGAGTACTATCGAGAATCTTAGAAAATACTAATACAAGAATCTTAATAAGGTTATTTTTAAAATGACAAATGCAACATGGCACCATGTGATACTTATAACAATGCGTATGATAGATTAAAAATGGGCTTTGTCACAAAATAACATATATTAAAATATTAATGCAATACGTTTTGAAATGTGGCCAGATCTTAAAATCGTAGTTGGTAGTATGATTTTTATTTATTTTAAAGCTGTTGTCTGACGTCTACGATTTTAATTAAAAAATTAAAATCGTAGTCGATAATATGATTTTAAACTTAGAATTTTTTAAGCGTAGTCGCTAGGTATAATTTTGATGGCATTAATTTAGATATTATTTTTAAAAAATTATTAGATTGATATTTAAAAAAACCAATTATGATTTGGATGAGAATATACTAATTTGAATATTATTTTCAAAAAAAATATTAGATTGATATTTAAAAAATATATATCATTTTGGAACAAAACTCTAAACAATGTCTGAGGCCAAAAACTTATCACAAATCGATGGTAGCAAGACATTAAGATATAAATTAATTGTGAGGTAGCTTACATACTAATTTTGGATATTATTTTATAAAAAATATTAGATTGGTATTTACAAATTTTTTTTTTTTTTATTTTGGAACAAAACTCTAAAAAGAGATATAAGCCAAAAACTTATCCCAAATCGATGGTGACAAGACTTGACAAAATATAAATTTGTATTAATTGTGTGGTAGCTTTCAAGTTTCAAGTGCCTCATCAATCTACAAGAAAATATTGAGGAAATAATAGGATTTTGATTTGGTTAGTCTATGACTCTATTCTTAGTCACTGGATGGGGACTTGGGAGATGAAAAAAGATCCTAAGACATATCTTATTTTGCACAGTTTGATGATCTCAAAGTAATTTATTTATCATTTCCTCCAAATCTTTGTTCACACCAGAAAGTAGGAATTTCCCACTTCATGAATTTCATAGTTTTTGATACAGAATGTAGTTACAATATTGAATCTCTTATTTTATTTTGAGAAAAAAGGTAAAATTTTGTTATTAATCAAAATTACTACTTGTTTGTAATATATCTCTTATTTAATTTATGATAATATTATTGTCCATAACTAATTTTAAGAACCATTAAACCCACTTTACCCTTACCATAGAAATAATAAGTAAATAAACGAAAATCATTTTTATTTATATTTAAATTTCATCAAATTGCTTTTTACAAATATAAAAATCACATAAGGTTATATAAGCTTCTAAACATAAGTATTACAAATGGTTTTCAGCATCCCCAGATTAAAAGGTAAAATAATAACAAGCAACAGGTCTTTAAGTATATACGACGTGTCCGTCATCTTACTTATGTGGTAGAGCGTTTAACGTTAACTCTGACGAGATATAAAAAGGAGAGTCAGCGTATTGATCTTGCGATGAGACGATTTATTATATTGTAATTAAAATATTTAACTGTAAAAAATAAAATTGTAATATTATCTTTTGATATTAAATGCTGTTACAAATATTAGTAATTTATTTGGGATTTTGTCTTACTTTTCTTTTTGGTTTTAAACTAACTATCCCAAATTTGGATGTTCGAATATCGCTTGGTTCATGAATTGTCTTTATCTTGATTCATATAATTCATACACTAAATATCTATCAAGGTAAGAAATACTTTATTTTAGGAAAGAAAAAATAAGAACTAAAATGTTACTCTGCTCTCCTCGGAAAACCCTAGTTCATTCTATTTTTTTTTTATCCTAAGAGAAAGAAGTGATTTTTTTGGCATTCATTGGCCTATTATATATCACTTATCCCATCATTTGTTCAATTAGATATAAGCTTTATATATCAATAAAGTAGTTTATTTAATCGATGCTGATTTGTTCGATTTATCGTGACATTCTGACGTGTGATTGTATCGTTTATCGATCGTTGATTTGATAAATTGATGTTACAGTAAGCGATTGTGATAGGCATTTGATCGAGCAGCAAGAAAGTTGAATCGTATTTGTTGGTATGTTTATAAGATGCCAAATGCCAAATATTTTAAACATATTAGGATTACAAAATTATATGTTTAGATGCGACGTCTTTCTCAATCAATGAAATTTCTCATTTAAAAAAAAAAAAAATCTATCAAAGTAGTTTTCAACATTTTCTCCTGGGGACCATGAAACCGACAACACCATCACCGGCGCGACGCGGTGTCGTGGGCTGCTTGCGATGCCGTGTTGGATAGGCAGCAGCCGGGCTGTCTGGTGGTGGTGGTACAAATTGACCCCTAAATGCATTTCTAACGCTTAAAAACTAAAATATTATTCCCAATCTAAATGATTATTACATAATTAGTCGACCTTGTAAAATAAAAAATCTTTAATTCTGTTTCAGATAATCTCTAGAATGCTCATACATATACGAAGAAATCTAATAAGTTCATGTTTGGTTAGAAAACCTAATCTTATTTGCTCATAACTTTCTTAGTTATTCATATTTTTTTAAACGAGGGGTGAATTTTGATAATTATCATTGAAATCATTACGTCTACGTATTTTTTTAATAAAGTGATTATTAAATATAGATATGAGTTTTTGTTTATTTTTATGATTTAGTCGATCTTGTTATAGTGTTTTTTATTTGTGTGCGACGTGACGGGTAAAAGCGTATTGTCCCGACGAGAGATATGAATCGGATTATGGTCGTTAGTATGTTCATAGGTATTCTAGTTCTTATAATATTATCAAATTTGTAGGTTTGAGTCAATCTATTATGATATTAATTTGAATGTTGTTTCATCTTTTATGATTTTCAGCGGTTCTGTATATGTATTTCTATTGATGTATTCATAGTTTGAATCAATAAAACTATTTTCTGATATAAAAAACACATAAACGAAGGAAAGACTCGTCTTTTAAACCCGAGTATGAAAATGAATTTTGTCATCGATATCATTGTTTAATGTTAAGTTCTCAGTCAAACAATATTAGTCATACTATTATCAATTAACCTTTGCCATAATCAAATTTTAGTCTTTGAATACTCAGCAAAGACTAGTCAACCTCTCAAATCAAGTTTGGCAATCTTCTATAATTCTATTTAACCTCTTGGGTTGAATAGAACGATATATTCGTGTATCAATGGAAATAAATCACACATATGCTGCCTAAAACAGCCGTACAGCGATGCAACAATAAATTATTGTATTTTTTCTTTGCATCAACCCACATGCAATTCAATTGGTCAAGAGAATCAAATATGGTGATAGATGAATCACAGCAGCGGTGTTAGGAATTCCATCCAGAGGCATAGAATGACAAACTTGGAACAGTAGGTGATGTTTGTTTTGGCTGTCTTTGAAATTTAAATAAACTTAGTATTAAGTTGTTTGTTTAAAATTTTATTTATTGTTGAAATTTTTAAAAAAGTTATCGATAGAAAAAGTGAAAATGTTGTTTTTACACATTTAGAAAAAGTCGTTTAAATGAAAATAAGAAAAACTGATCGTTGTCGACGAAGAAGAGCCCCATGATATATCTCTTGGGATGACGGGAGGGTTTTGGGATGAGTACGGTCAAGTCGTCCAAACTGGTTTATTTTTTGATTAAAGGTATGCATTTAAAAAATTAAGCAGTAGGGTAGAGATAGGAGAAAGAATCCTGGCTAATAGTTGTTTTATTACATGATTTTGTTTTTAATTTTAATTTTTTAATATTTGTTTTTATTTTGTCCTATTAAAGTATAATATTTTTCATAAGAAATAAAAATATTATGAATTTTATCAAAGTGTTATTAAAAGCAGTATATAATAATAATAATTATTTATATTAAAGTATAAAATAAAATAATAAAAATTATTTTAAAATATAATCGGGCGAGAACACATTATTATAATTATTTTGGATACTCTGTGGTTATGTGCTTTATTTGGGTTAGATTCTTTTATACCAACAATTTATTTAACTAGTCCTTTATTTTAAAATGAACTTAGCGTAGTTTCTAGCTTTCGAGTTTTAAGTAAAAATGCTGCGTCGCAGAAGTTCTTGTATTTATCGTTAAAAAATCAGGAAAAATTTGACATGCCGGAATTTGTGAAGCATTCTGAATTAAACAGATTTTTCGAGGCCAGGTTAGCAGCCTTGATCCAGTTTAGGTAAATAGAGATACAGAAAAATTACAAACTTCGCGAGCACTTCTCTTAATTTATTATTTTAGTAATATTTTATCGTTTTGAAAATTTACAATTTTAAGTTCTGATGTAATCGCAGAAAGCCGTACCGGATTTGAGAGAAATAAACTCAAACAGATTAAAACCAGTTAAATTAAATTAAACATGTGCATTAAGAGGCGGCGGAGACGAGGAACTACAAAAAATCGTCCAGATTCATGTCCTCTTCTTATCTAATGTTAAAAATATATGACGAACATCTTGAATCTTTATTAATCTTATTCTAAATGATTAAAATTTAAAAAAGTTATATTCGCGCGTTAAGTAAAAGCAAGCAGCATGATCACAACTAGTATAGGATGGACGATAATGAAGGATGAGGGTAGGTTTGGCTACAAAAGAATTTTTTTTTGCAAAAAATTTTTTTCCGAGGGGCATATAGGCTAGCAACGGGTGATACACTTGTTCTTTGGATTAGATACGGATCCAAAAATTTAATTCAGGAGAGGCATATATTGACAGACTTAGAATGATAATTTAGTGGTATAAGGTTTTAGAGAGCATAATTAAGGACGAGGGTTCAACTATAAGTGAGAATTTTTTTGCAACAAAAAAATTTAGAGAGAATTATATAGCCCCAGGCTAAAATTCAAATTACGTCACTACTTTGGATGATAATGCCGAAGATAAAAAAAACTTTCTATTTATTACAAGTATTTCTTTCTCAATAGTTTTTATATGCTTCTTAATTATCATTAATGCAATGCTATTTGTGAGACAGCTAGAGAAACATGCATGTATGTTCGAAATAAGAAAGTGATACTAATGATCATTTAGGCTTTGTTAAAATAACTATACTCACAAAATGTTCTTAAAATTTGGAAGTATGCGCCCATTGTATATCTGCTCTTCGCTCAAAAACAGTTGTTTTTAGTTCATCTAAAAGATGTTTTTCAATTTCTAAGCATGCCTCAAACAATTATTTTATCTACATCAAATGATTATTGTTTAAGTACATTACAACAACCATTATTTTATACCTCGAAGAATAATAGATACTGAGAGAATTATATATGCTGTGGTGTGTGATCTCCTTATCGCCTGAGAGTAGATAAACAGAGGACTTCATGAATTCAACATCATCAAGCTGTTTTCTTGGGCATAGGCTCAATAGATAAGTAAAACCATTGTAGAATGTGAAGGTTGTGTGTGTATCATTATAGTCTTGAACTCGATAATATCATACTGTAGGTTGTGTCGATACTTATCTTAGTAAATCAGTTACTTTAAATTTTAAGCATGGTACTAAGAAAAATAAAGTAAATTGCATAGTTATTTACTGATGGAGCTAAAATGGTTAGGAATTAATTAATCTTCAAATAAAATGAAATCCAAAATCCAAAACATGCCATATACAATAATTGTAATGATTGAACATTAGTATAGATATTGTTTGATTTGAGCGGCTTGTCTGGCGTTGGGTTCGGATCGTGAGGAAATGTGGCGTAGATTATGCATTAATCCGCTTTTGACCTTGGAAGAATTTGGCTAATTATCGCGTGTTTATCTTGAAGATCCTGGTTTTGGAAGGCACGTAGTCACGAACACCTTAGAGCGCCCCGAAACTAAAATCACGTCTTAGATTAAGATGAACTACTTATATATTGTTAGAAACTTTCTTTTATATTTGATGTGTAATGTAGTACTTATTTCGGCAAACCTTGGCGTTCTTGTTGTGTCCCATGAGATTCTTAGGCAAAAAAACAATAAGCATAAATACGGAATGCATAGGATAGATACTACGTTAGAACAATGATCGGCTTTGATATTATTTTTAATGAATATGACCCCTGATTGATATGCAATATTGTCGACTTTGAATTGAAGAGGCCTGAACTTTAAGCAAATAACCACAGATTGAAAGAAGTCGCTTTACTTTTTATATAATTAAGCGCTCAGTATCGATATAGGATGTGACAATATGGCCAAAGAGCAGTTGTAAAGATCTTGACAACTAATAGCCAAAGGGCAAGTTTGTAATAATATTAAAATTTGTTTAGTTCATATTTTTGAATCTCTGAATTTACTCAATGTTTTCTAAATTTTATTGTTGTTTGTGTTTGGAATCTTTTTCCATAACCACAAAAATGAACCAAATGTGTTTCCTCCTCCTTATTTTTCAGAACAAAAATGAAAAAACAGTTGTCAAAAATTGGAACCAAAATGTGCTCTTTAACATCTCTTCTTCATGACCTCTCCTTTCTTACCTATAAATACCCCTTCCATGCAAGTCCCTCTTCATCACATCACTCATCCTCCATTAATTCTTCCCTTCCACAACAACCTACCTCCCCCCCCAAAAATGGCAGCCAAGCTGCTAACATTCCTTCTTATTGGAGTCCTCTATTTCGCAGCCATATTGCAGGGCTCATCAGTAATAAACTCCAGAACTGGAATTTGCACCTCAACCTATGTTGCAGCAAGTACAGCTACACGGCACCAGCAATGCCTACTGCGGCGACGGCTGCCAATCTGGGTCCTTGTTATAAGCAGTCCCTCTGACTCCCTCCGGCGCTTGGTTCCTCCGTTTTACTATCGTGACGCAGTCGTTTTTCGACAGGATTATCAATCGCTCGCCAGGAATTGCGAAGGCAAGCGTTTCTACACCCGCGCCGCCTTTATCAGTGCCTTGAATGCGTATTCTGGCTTTGGCCAGGGTGGTTCCGCCGATCAAAATAAGCGCGAGATTGCCGCTTTCTTCGCCCATGTCACCCACGAAACCGGACGTGAGATCTTCCTCTTCTTTTTTAATATATTTACCAACCCCTTAAATTCCAATTATCTGAATTAATTTTTTTAATGTTTTAAAACTTTTTTAACATGGTTTTTGAAGTAACAATGATATAATCACGGTGGATTGTTCACTGGATCTAAGGTCATGGGTATACCCAATAGGGCTGCAATTTGGATGGGTCAACCCGAGCTAACCCGATGTTTGGGCAGGCTTGGGCACCCGATGTTCGAGTTTCTTTAAGGTTATTGTAGGATTATTCGAGGTGCGCACAAATTGGTTTGAACATTGAGTCCCTTGGGGTATGATCTTGGTTCTCTTGTGTGCTCATATCACCTTTTAGCACTTGAATCAGATCTCAAGGACAATATGATTAGATTACACTTAAAATTGGTTTTTCAAAAAATACATTTAAGATACAATTATTCAAATTAAAGTTTAAATCATATGTTATTATTAGAGTTGGGGATGACAAAAATTTTGTTCAACCTGATCCAAAAAATCTCGTACTACATTATGAATTTTTTTTGGGTTCGATGGTGATAGCAAAGAAATTGAGCCAATAGGCCTATTCTTGTAGCCCACCACTAATCTAATTGGAGGGTCAACTCAATCTCTTCGCTACCATCCCTACTGATCCTATTGGAGGATGTGGGGTCTACTCTTAAGGCATGGACCTGCTCAAATTTGGTATTCATATAAATACGTTATAGTCCAAGGTTTTTGTGCTTTTCTATATATTAAACGCCACAATACTTCAAATCTTGTACTCAATTTTAGAATAGTAGATTTCTCCACCCCTAATCAAGGGGAGTTAGATAGGGCTAGAGGGCCCCTTGAAATTTTGGAAAAAGCTTTGAACCTTCCATTTGAAGAAAAATCATATTACCATAACGTTATGTTGTTGACTTTGCCTTGTTAATGCCCCTCAGAAAATAATCTGACCCATTGAGTTTATTTTATGACTCAGTAATTAGTGTTAGAGTCAGGATTTGGTTTTTGTGGGGATATGTTTAAATTGCGTAAGTTTGACAAACATTAATAAATGAGGCTATATACTGTGGTAAAGGGTCCAATGGTTTTTCAGTAGGACACGCCTTGCTCTGGTCAGAATCTCCTTGGATTGTCTGCATGTCTCTCTATCCGTTGTTTTTTTTCCTACTTAACTATCTGTGTTTCACCTTTTCCTCTTTTTGTTTATTTCCATTTTTATATCATATGTTATATAATGGATTCTCGTCAATTTTCGATGAAATTAATAAATAAAATCGATTTGTTCGTGCAGACTTTTGTTACATAAACGAAATAAAGGCTCCTCTCATAACTATTGTGATATTATAACACCCAAAATCCATGCACGTAGCTGGGCAGCAATACTACGGCCGTGGACCACTCCAAATATCATGGAACTATAATTTTGGCCCCGCCGGGAGTGTGGGTTCAACGGCTTAAGCAATCCTGGAATTGTTGCATCCGACGCTGTAATTTCGTTCAAAACTGCGTTATGGTTTTGGATGAACAATGTTCACAATGTCATGGGCCAAGGTTTTGGTGCTACAATTCGAGCCATAAACGGTGCTATTGAATGTAACGGTGGAAACACTAATGCAGTTAATGCACGTGTTAAGTATTATAAGGATTACTGCAGTCAATTTGGGGTTTCTCCCGGTGATAACCTCACCTGTTAGGGCAAACAAGTTATTATAAACAGTGTTTTAAAAATTGGATTTAATTGATCGGTTTGATCGATTGAATTGTCGATTGGTGACCTTTTTAGTCGGTTTAGTCGGTCGATCGTAGTTCGATTATCGATTGGAGATTTTAGCATTAATTCTTTAATATGAGGAATATAATGATATTATGTCAGCTAGCTATAAGAAAAATAAGAGACATGGGTATCAAATCCTATTTAGGATTTTCCAATGTCTTTGAAGTAGCTAGCTTTGAGAACGTGAACATGATTTTTGTCCTAAAATCATGTTGGTGTAATGCTATTCTATTAATGAATAAAAATAATATAGTTTACTAGTATACAAGGTTTGGACTTGTGAATTTCTGGTTTAATAATTAGGAAAAATCTACCACCATAAGAAATTAATACCTCAACAAAAATTTAAGATTCAAGTGGAAAACAATGGTGTGATGTACTATTGAAATAAGTGAATTCAGGTTATCCACTCTCTATGACATTGGGGGTATTATTACAAATGGGACAATGTCTTGTCGGATAATAAATAGGGTTGGAGAAGTAGTTTAATGACGGATGAGGTATACAGAAGGTAGGGGGAATAATGTGAGTGGTGAGAGTAGGTGGACTTTTCCCACTTTTACCATTAGTTAATAATATATGCTTCTTAATTATCATTAATGCAATGCTATTTGTGAGACAGCTACAGAAACATGCATGTATGTTCGAAATAAGAAAGTGATGCCATTGATCATTTAGGCTTTGTTAAAATAACTTATACTCACAAAATGTTCTTAAAAATTTGAAGTATGCGCCCATTGTATATGTATCTTCCGCTCAAAACAGTTGTTTTTAAGTTCATCCTAAATAAAGATGTTTTTCAATTTCTAAGCATGCCTCAAACAATTATTTTATCTACATCAAATGATTATTGTTTTAAGTACATTACAACAACCATTATTTTATGCCTCGAAAGAATAATAGATACTGAGAGAATTATATATATGCTGTGGTGTCAGTCTCATATCGCCCTGAAAGTAGATAAACAGAGGACTTCATGAATTCAATATCATCAAGCTGTTTTCTTGGGCATAGACTCAATAGATAAGTAAAACCGTTGCAGGATGTGAAAGTCGTGTGTGTATTATTATAGTCTTGAACTTGGTAATGTCAGGTAATGAGTTATGTCGATACTTATGCTTGGTAATAAAAATGAAATTGCATAGTTATTTACTGAAGGAGCTACAATGGTTAGGAATTAACTAATCTTCAAATAAAATGAAATCCAAAATCAAAGCAAGTATCATATCACAATAGTTGTAATGATTCGATTAATAGTATAGATATTGTTTGATTTGGAGCTGCTGTACGGGATTGGGTTGGTCGTAGAAATGTATGGAGTGTAATACGTCTAATCCTTTTGATGCCACAAGGCTGGCTCATCCTACGCAACATACTCGAAGATCCCCTGGTTTTGGAAGGCACATGAGTCACGAACACGAAGGCGCAGGCTTTAAAAATCACGTCTCTTAGATTAAGAGGATTCTTATATAGTATTAGAAAGCTTTTATCGCATATTTGATGTGTGATGTGACAAGCCTTGACAAAACCTTAGGCCAACGACGTCGCTGTTGTGCCATTGGATTAATAGAAATGAGCAACAATAAATCTGGGCCAAAGCGGAGCGGACCTCTGTACAGACAAATGATCGAACTTTGATATTATTTTAATGAATAATGGCTGAATCCGTAGTGTATATATTGTCGAGCTTTTTGGGTTAAAGGGCCTTCACGACTTAAACATCTTTAGATTGAAAGAAACCCAAATACTTTTTATATAGTGGCTCAAAAGTATGTCGATGTAGGATGCTTGATAATGGCCCAGCAAGTTTGTAATAATCTTAAGACTTGTTTTGTTCATATTTTTAAAAATTGTTATAGAGAACACCATTTTTTTTAACCCAAAAAAGTGAAAAGCCCTTGTCCATGTATCCAGTTTTTTTTTTTTGAAAAATAAAGAGAATACAAAAAATAATATAAAAAAACCCCTAAAATTATGTTTTGTTTTTTCAAAAACTGTTATTAAAAATAATTTTCAAAAACATAAATCAAACATATCTTAAAGGTTTATTTTTTGTTCTTAAAAATAAGGAAAACTAGAAAAAAAAATGATTTCTAATTTTTTTTCTTAAAATCATAAAAAATATAAGTAATACTAAATTTAAATAACAGCAAAAATAATATTTTTTATATTTTCAAAAAATATACTCAATATTTTTAAAAACCATAATCAAGTAGTACCTTAAAGTCATATTCATATTCAAATTCCTCCCCGAATGTTAAGTCATGTTAAGTCAAGACTTAAGGACAGGAGTAGGCCTCCCCTTTCTTTAAAGTTGAATTGGATTAACGCGTCACGCGTCGTATTCATTTTCTAAATCTTTTATTTTATTTTTGATAGGGTTTGAAAAATAGAAACGGCATCTTGCATTCATTAGGCGAGAAGAAGCGAGCCAAGTAAAACATCAAGCGCTGGTCTTAGAGCTGAATGAAAGCGAGTCAGCCTTGGCTCAGGGGCGGAATGCGTGGGTAATGGGAAGAGTGCTTACAGCCAATGGATTAAAGAAGATTTATAAACGGACAGGTAAAACGCTAGGGCTCTGACACAGACCAGCAGACGATTCATCCTCTTCGAGGGCCGATGCGCGGACGAACTAAGAGCGTATCGCATCAAATCAAGCCTGAGTCAGCCGATAAGGGAAGTAGGATAATTCACAATAACTGCTTATCTTGTAAATCAAACCAAATGTCGATAAGGGACGTGGGATAGTTCACAATAGCTGTTTATCACATGGAAATCAAGCCGTCTACGTCGATAAGGGAAGTAGGATAATTCTGGCAGACACTCACATTTATCATGTGTCGATAGCGATAAGGAAATCCTCCAGCCGGATAAGAAGAATCACTTCACGCGTATCGATTGGGAAAACATATGCTATAAATGCGGGCCACCCCGCCGGTGAAAGGTGCGCGAAAACATTAGCGCCGCGGTTTATGCTGCCGGTGAGCTGACTTAGGCATCGGGCGGCCCACGGCGAAGCCTGTGGCCAGCATGCTGCTTGTTTTTGCGGAGGTGCGCGTCGAGCACAGGGCCAAACCCGGCGGTAGTCCTATCTCGGCGACGATCCAGGCGAGACCAGCCCAATAGCAGTTCTATCTCCGGCCCGATGACCTCAACACGCTCCAGCCTAGTCTGGTTGAAAAATGCATCATCAGTTGGCGCCGTATGTGGGAAGACAGTTCCTTTACAAATAAAGCGATCCAACGATTCTTGATGATATCAACCGGAGCCTTGGCGGGAAGCGGCGCCCGATCCTCGAGATGCGGGGACCCGACGGGGCGTAGGCGTGACCTCGTTGCGTTAAAGCGTCGCGAGCTGACACGAGACGAAGTGGGCGCCGCTACTCCTGACAGCGCGCGATAGGAAATTCGGCGGCACGGCGGATCTGCCGCGATCACGAGAGCCGCGACAAACTCGAGAAGGTCCGTGCGCTGCGTCCACGAAGAATGACCACCTCGGCACTCCACGAGGTGCTGAAAGCGGGCGAATCCCGGCGACGAGGCCACGAGACCACCTAACCCTTGGAGAGGGGAGAGCTGACAAGCGCGGCCTCGGAGGCACGACGGTAACGAGCTCACGACCCCCTCAGCGAGGGTGGACGATCATGGGAAACAGAGGTTCGAGAGCCTCAGTAAGAACTTAGGCTGCGTGAAGGAAGTTGTAAAGACCTTTTTGGCTCTATGGGCCACTGGTCGCAATGGCCCAGGAATCCTTGGTCATGTGAAATCTTCAGCTTCCTAATGAGAAGTTAGTCATGAGTGGAGCGTTCGTGGTGCGAGAGGTCCGCGTCGATCGTCTCGACAACATAAGAATCGAATGGAATTTCGTGGGTATCGGGACCACTGTCGATCTGCGGATCTTCGCTATCACATTAAAAGGTGACCTTGTCTTGATTTAACGAGGGCAGCGCCGTCGTCTCGCCGATTCGAGAGAACTATACATTACGTTCATCTCGGCCGTTTGGAGCTGGAACATCTGAGAAAGCGAGCCTTCTGCATTTGCTAGCCTTGGCGAGCTCGCAGCAGTCATATGTCCATAGGTTGATCTTAGGAGTCACGGTAGATACCCGACGAGAAGTTCGCGATCACGCATTCATCATTTGGATTAAGTGCGGTTAGAAGACTTGATGTTTTCCATCTCAAAAAAACCCTCGGTAAGCATGGTAGGGTGCTCGCTAAACGGAGAATACGTGCGTTGAAGAAGCCCTCATATCGAGAAAGGCTCTTGACCATAAGGGGAGAAAGCGGGACAGCCAATGACGAGGACGGGCCACTAAGAGGCAGAAGTGGAAGGTCCCCGAGGCCAGACCAGGAACGGTCCTCGACAAGGCGGGGAACATCGGAATCGCGGGGGACCACCGGCTGAGCTGCGGCCTCGTGTACACCCCTCCCCGAAGGCCTCGATATCACGGTCAAGCGAAGTGCAAGGTGAAAGGTTCTGAGGTGGCGTCAGGATAAGTCGAGACCATGAAGGGCCGACGGCTCATCTTGTGAGTTCTGCCCGGGGCAGGGACAGAGCGATGGCATCCCGGTAAGAAGGAGATTGAATACTTGATCAGAAGCGTGGACACCTTAAGGCCGTACGTGGCCACTGAGAAGGGCGGGAGCGGGATCAGCCGACCACCACCTCGTCGACCCGACCCTAGTTCGACATGGCTGCCCAGCCCTTAGGAGAAGTCCGTGTGCCAATCTCAGGGTTTGCGGGAGGTGGAGAGTCGGCTACGGCCATAAGGTCACCAGCGCCCGGGGCCAACTGACTCGGGTTTGACTAGCTCATTTACTACGCTCGGTAATGCATTTCGAGAGTCGGATCATTTCAAGCGGTTTAGCGTAAGGCCGTAGCGCGAGCCAGTGACTCGGTTGAGCTCGACTACTCTACTCGGGCGTACGGCCCGAGTCGGATCATTTCGGTATTCAGCCCGTAAGGCCTTAGCGCGGGGGCCCAGACTGGTTTGATGGGCTCGACTACTCTACTCGGGCCATGCGACCCGAGTCGGATCGTCTGGTATTGACCCGTAAGGAGCCTCGGTCTTGGGGCGATGCAAACTGGTTGTGGTACCGACCCGCTACCTCGAGGCCATCTGACCCGAGAGTCGATTCGGCTTTCGAATTGTCGGCCCATGGAGCCTCGGTGCCGAGGCCCGATGGCTCGGTTTGTGACTCGACTACTCTGCCGAACCATGCGGTCGAGTCGGTCGGCGAAGCCCGATTTAGCTCATAAGGCCTCGGTGCCACGAGCCCGTATTTCGGTTGGGGCTGTGGCTACCGGCTTCCGGGCGCGCGGCCCTAGCGAGTCGATTCCATTTCGAGCGGTTAGCCCGCTGGAGCCTCAGCGGCCCAGTTTGAAGAGACTCCGGCTACTTTCGGCTCACATGACCCTTCGAGTCGATTCGGCTCAGGCGTCCGCGAAGCCTGCGGCTTAGTTTGAAGCTCAGCTACTCGGCTCGAACCCGCGCGGCGAAATCGATTCGGCTGACCAGTTGGCGAAGCCTCGACCCGGTTTGAAGAAACTCATTTGCTCACCTCGGTACATGTAGCCCGAAACGATTAATTTCGAGCGGTTTTGCCCGTAAAACCTCGGCGGCCCGGTTTTGAAGAGCTAAGCGTTGCTTTCGCCTCGGCCGAAATTAGCCTGGAGCGAATGCTTCGATTCGAGAGCAATGATGTAGCGAAAGCAGCGGCTTCGGTGACAGGCCATGTAGCCACGGAGCGAAACAACCGATTTATAAAACATCAACTCGAAGGCCCTCGGCACGAAGCGCGTGCTTAGTTCGAGCTTATCATTTCAAGAAGGCACCGGCGCGAAGGGCAATGCTTCGATTCGGAAAGCGTGGCGGCTCGGGAGCGAATCTTTCGGTTGAAGAGCATAAGCATTTCGGGAAGCGGGAATAGCCCGGGGCGATGCTTTCGGTCCCTTGAGCTTAACAACTCGGGGAAGGTCTTGGCGCCGGGCCGGCATTTCGTTCGAATGAGCCGTATGGCCAGAGCTGGCAACTACAGTAGAGCTTGCTCCCGGCTGGGAAGGCCTCAGCGCCCGAGAGCGTGCTTCAGTTCGCGAGCTTATCGGCTCGAAGAGCCTCGGCGCCGAGGCAATGGCTTAGTTTCTGAGCTTGCTCGGCTGAAGGCCTCGGCGCCGGGCCCAGTAGCTCGGTTGAGCCGCAGCGGCCCGAGGGCTTGTGCTTAGTTCGGAAGGCGTAGAGAAACAACTTCGGGAGCGGGAACCAGCCCGGGACGTGCTTCGGTCGCGAGCTTAATAGCTTTCGGGAAGGTCTTAGCACCACGGTCCAGCTGACTCGGTTATTAGGAAGCGCCCGACCTGGGGAAGGTCTTAACGCCCCCGAGCCAACTGACTTAGTTTCACAGAACTTGCTGCTTAGGAAAGCCTCGGCGCGGGAAAATGTGCTTCAGTTTTAAACATAAGCTGCTCGAAAAGGTCTTGGAACCCGGAGCCAGTAAGCTCATATTACAAAGCATACTTTGCTTTCGAGAGGCCCAGTAGTCACGGGCAAGTAGCTCAGTTCGAAGTAGCAATCAGCCCAAAAAACCAAGCGGCTGGAGTGGCGGAGACAACGAAGAGCGATAAAACTAATCGAACCCTTCTAGTAGCCATGTGGATATCACGCACGTCCAGAAGCGATACAGCCCTTACCCACGCACACAGTACAAGAGTAGGGGCGTGATAGGGTTTGAAAAATAGGCGCCCTGACACACTCTCGCAGACCCCGAAGAAGTAATGATAAAACATCCAAGCTGGCCTTGGCCCAAAATGAAGCCCGGTCACTTTTGAAATTTGATAACATGGAGTAATGGGAGGCCCACTCCCGAGCCCAGTAGGATAAAAGAAGATTTATAAGCAGGCCCGATCGCGGGCTCTGGCCCAGCGGGAGCCCGATTCATCCTCTCGAGTAGATAAAATTGGGCTGACTTAAAGGCATATCCTGTAAATCAATAAATCTCTGATAAAGTAAGGATAATTCCTAATAAGCTGCTTATCACATAAATCGAGCTAAATCTCACCCGATAAAGTAGGATAATTTCTAATATTTGCTTATCACAATAAATCAAACAAAATCTCGCCGATAAAGTAGGATAATTCACAACCTTGTTTATCACGTAAATCAAACCAAATCTCATCAATAAGGAAGTAGGATAATTCCTAATAACTGTTTTCCAATTATCCCTTATTAATCTGACAATGATAAGGAAAGAGAAAATCTCCATCCAGTAAGAAAGAATCCTTACCACCGTCGATTGGGAAAACATATGCTATAAATACGAGCCACCCCGTGATTGAAAGATGCAGCAAAAAATATTAAGCCCTCTGGCGGTTTATCTTACTGGCGGGCGAGCAGCGTCGAGTGAAGCGGGCGAAGCCGTAGACCCACCTTCTTTCTTGTTTTTGCGGAGGTTTCACATGCGAGCACAGTAGACCAGCCCGGCGGCAATCCATCTCGGCAAACCGATCAGGCTGCGGGCCAGGTCGATGCGATCCCCATCTCGGCGACGACCTCGACCACGCTCCGGTGATCAGGTTGAAAAAGGTATCATCGATTTTATTTTTTGATATTTTATTTTATTTATTTATTTGTTTATTTTATCTTTTTAGAAATAAGACAAAAAAAAGCGAAGATGCTTCCATATTCACCATGCCCATTGATACCTGAGACAAGAAAATTAAAAAAACAAACAAAGAAAGAATAGCGGAGAAAAGCGAAAGATAATGAAAGGCTTAGTAACGTCAAAGTAGCGCCCGATAAAATATCTCCTCATAGCCTTTTAGAAGAGCATTTGGTGCCTAATTAAAAACACTTAAAACGCGTGCTTAGAAAGCACTTCTAAAGCTGAAAACACTTCTCACTTCTAAGCGTTTAAAAAAAAAAAGTTTGATGAAGTAGAAAGTGTTGGCTATTAATCCTAATGAAGCTGATATAGAGCAGAACATAAAGGCGAATAAATAACACTTTTAATCAAAACAATTTTATAACATATCGTTATGTACATGAGATTGTTTGGGAAAACCAGAATAAAAATACCTGTTTGCAGATCAAGTCTTGTGTTGGACATAATCTCCTGAAGACAATTATTGCCCTCGTAGTGGTGCTTAGAGGTATTGGCAAGTCGTCTCCCAGGATGCAATGATCTCCCAACAGTAAGAAAACACTTCCTTCTTGTTGGATGTCGAACCAGAAATGTGCAGAACTCGGATGAATCAAATGTATGCAAAATGAGAGGAGATGTGTAGCTATGCCATAAGGCACTCATGTGTCGGTATAGTCATGAAGCTTGGGGATGGGTCGTGTCTGTTCAGTTCATGGCGAACAAACACATTCGCGTTTGCATGGAGAAGATGCTTCAGTCCAATGGTAACCTACGGCAGCCGGCAGCGAGTTTTGATGCCCGAAAAAATGAGTTTAAATTTGTCAGGAACACGGGTTCGGTGAGGGGTGGGGCGGCGTGCTCGAGTGTGGTGAACCAAGCATGAGCTAGGTCCTCCTTCCGCAAAATGGGGTGCCTTGGGGCCCAAACCCAGCTTCTGGTAGGTGTATATATCTACTTTAAAGTCTTGTTCCCATCAGGTTGGGACCTGAGTTTTTCCTGGCTTAAACGCTGATTACCATTTTAGGGGTGAGTTTGGAGGCAATTTCTAATTCACTCCTTAATGGTTGAGGCAGCTCGATATATAATATTCATCTCCTCATGGAAGAACACATTCCATGTGGACCCACCAAAAAGGTTTGTGGGACAGTTTGGCAATTTTAGCTCAAGATAGCTAATTTATTGTGCTAAAATAACCTATTTTCCAACAATCCCCATGAATGAAATTAGTGAGAATTAGCGAATGACATGCGACCTTTAAGAGAGAGAGTTGAGTTGGAAATTTTACCGTATAGAGGAAGGTAGCTTGTGGCATTGAACCTTAAAGCGTAAATCTTTATCGGGGGTTGCGATTGATCGGTGAACATGATGTCTTGAAGCTGTTGATCATTTGTGTAAACCAGGAACAATAGCATTCCTGTGGTCTTTCACGACACGGTCGGTTCTCACGGTTCACTTGGCCAGGTCTATTTCGCCCCGAACACCCCGGTTTCATGAGTGCCCTAGAGAATTTAGCCTTTATCATTCTCATAGAACCGGCCCGCCTCCTACCCAGGTGACTCTCTTATGAAAGATATTCCTCGCTATACCCCACTCCTGGTCTCTTAAACAAGACATAAGAATCATTAAAAGCGTGGCTTACCCCCGTTCCAACGCCGTTACATCACTATTCGATTTATAGAAACGAGAGGAGATTTAATTCTCCTCAGATTCTGAATGAGTCGCCACAAAATCTGCTTATCCCTTGGAACCCGATCTCGATCTCCAAATACTAGGTTGCCATTCTCGTGACTCCTTTAGTGTATAGCCTTTAAACCCATTCCCTGATGATTTACTTACTTGCCTTCCGGTCAAACCTTGGTTAGCTGATCCGCAATGCCCTTGACCTATGCGTATTCAATGGTCATAATCATTTGGAGTAGTTGTCTTATTTAGATATGTCTTCGATTTAATATGTCGTAGACTTCTACCGTTATATATATACGAATTTCATGCTCTTCAAATTGTTGATCGATCATCGCAATGAATGCGCATAGCAGTACAAGTCAGGGCCATACTGGAATATCTTCTAAGAAATGACGGCCACTCGCTTCTTCACCAACTTTATCTAGTGCAATATACTCGCATTCCATCAGGATCTAGCAATGACGCTTGCTTAGAAGATTTCCAAGACACCGCTTCCACCACCATGTAAATAGATAGCCACTTCTGTGGACTTCGAAGTCTCGCGCCGATATCCACTCGCTGGCCACAAGATCCTTCAAGAACTGCGGATATTTTGAGTAGTAACCATAGTTTTGGGTGTATTTCAAATACTCAAAACTCTAACTATTGCCTCCCAAATGGTCTCTGACCTGATTACTTGTATCTACTAATTTGCTGATAGCATAAGCTATGTTTGATGGTAGCACATTTACATACATCAGCCGCCAATCGCCAGGTATATTCTCATAGAAAGGCTATTATTATTTTTGGATAGATGTAGATTTACATCTACAGGTGTTCTCATTGGACTGCTATCATTTTTGTTTAAATTTCTTGAGAATTTTCTCAATGTAATGTGATTGAGATAATATCAGTCCATCTGATGTTTTAGCGATCTTTATCCCAAGTATAACATCGACAACACCTAAGTCTTTCATGTCAAACTTATTGTTGAACATTTCCTTGGTAGTTTTAATGACTTCATTATTGCTACCCATGATGAGTGTATCATCAACATAGAGACAAATAATGACAAACCCATGTTCGGTGTTCTTGACATATACACATTTGTCACACTCGTTGATTTTGAATCCATTTGTCATCACATTGTCAAATTTCTCATGCCATTGCATTGGTGCTTGCTTTAATCCATAAAGGGATTTAACAAGCCGACAAACTTTCTTTTCTTGACCTGGAACAATAAACCCCTCGGGTTGTTCCATGTAGATTTCTTCATCCAAGTCACCATTTAAGAAAGCTGTCTTTACATCCATTTGATGTATCTCAAGATTGTGTATAGCTGCAATAGCTATTAACATTCGAATGGATGATATCCTTCTAACCGGTGAATAGGTATCAAAATAGTCCAAACCTTCTTTTTGCTTGTAAACTTTGATAAATCCGCTTTGGCTCTTATATTTAATAATAGATCCATCCGCTTTCATTTTCTTCGAACATCCATTTATATCCTGAGGTTTTGAAACCCGTGGAAGATTCACCAGCCCACGTATGATTTTGCAAGATGGATTCTACTATCGCTTGCAGCCTATTTGGCCAGGGAGCTTCAAGGTCTCGACATAGCTTCCCTTAAAGCTTTGAGGCTCATCTTCTAACAAAGACGTGCTATAGGAAAACTGACCAAAAGATTTCGACGTTTCTAGCTTCTTTCACGCGCTCAGTTCATCATCTCGTTAGGCCTCGACCACGCTCATCGCAAAGATCATGAGTTCCTTTACTCGAGTTCGACCCTGTAGGATTTGTAAGGAAATACATTTTCAAAGAAAGATGCATTCCTTGATTAGATAATAGTGTTGGCATGCATATTGATAATTTCTGATTTATGAATCAGAAAACGATATGCACTACTATTATGTGCATATCCAATGAAAACACAATCAACTATTTTTGGTCCTATTTTAACCTTTTTAGGTACCACTTTAGCTAGACACCTCCACACTTTTAAGTATTTGTAAGAAGGTCTTCGACCTTTCCACAACTCATAAGGGGATTTATTGGTTTTCTTGTGAGGTATTAGGTTGAGAATATAATTTGCGGAAAGAATTGCTTCCACAAATTTTTTGAGGTAGTCCAGAACTTAATAGGTACATTCATCATTTCTTTTAAAGTTCTATTCTTACGCTCAAGAACCCCATTTTGCCGAGGTGAATAAAAGAGCTCGTGTATTATACCAGCGTTGTGAACAAAAATCACCAAAAGGTGCCTTATATTCACCCACCTCTATCACTTCTTATTACCTTGATTTTTCTATCAAGTTGTTTCTCCACCTCATTCTTGAAATGTTGAAACATTTCCAATGCCTCATCCTACTTTAATAGGTAAACATAACAAAAGATCTTGTGTAATCATTAATTAATGTAAGAAAATATTTACCACCTCTCGCTTGAATAAATTCTCATCACGTATATCCGAATGTATTAACTCTAGGGGTTCACTACTTCTTTCAATTGATTGGAAAGAAGTTCTCGTAAGTTTAGATTCCACACAAATCTCACATTTATGATTTGATCTATTTTTAAATTTAGGCAAACATTCCATATTGATTAATCGCAATGTATCATAGTTAACATGTCCTAGTCTACCACGCCTACACACATTTGAAGATTCAAGTATATAAGGTATGACGTGGTTCTTGCTTATTAAAATTCTTTATAGAGGTACACTGAGTATTACATTCATTTTGAAGAGCCCATTGCTCATGTAAATTCCTTTCCTACATACATCCCATTTTTAGAGGATGGAGTTTCATTGAGACAAACACTAACTCATTCTTTCTTACTTAACAATGATCCGCATAATTATTCTTTCGAATTTCTAGCACATGCAAATACATCATTGAGAGTAAGTTCCTGTCCGATGTCATCTTCAATACTACCTTCCCTTAGCCTTCAACCTGAAGAAGAGGAGCTGCCCATAAAGAGTTGTTCCATTATCTATGCCGTGGTATGATGAGAACATCTTCTTGGTCTCGAGCAAACACACAGGCAACCCTGTGTCCACCCACAATTCCTTGGGTATTTCTACTAACCAGGTCTCACCGAGATTACGGTTGAGAGGTTCATGTCTGAGACATAGTCTACTTCAGTCACATTGGCTTGAGGGCGTTTCTTCTTCGGATTCACTTGTTCCTTGCGACTATGACAGTCCTTAGCACGGTGCCCTTGCTTGTTGCACACATAGCACTTGCCTTGGAACTTTTTCATTGGACCTTGCTTAGGACCGTTGCCACTGTGCTTCCTCTTCTTATTATTGTGGGAGGTCTGCCCTTGTTCCACAACATTGGCCTTGGATTCCATGATGCCCTTGCCTGCCTTCTTCTCAAATGCACAATTGTCTTCCTCTATTCTCAACCTCACTATCAAGTCTTCAGGTCTCATTTCCTTCCGCTTTATGCTTCTTTGTGTAATTTCGATTCTTTCCATGGTGACAATTTTTCAATAATTGCAGCCACTTGGAAGGATTCACTTAGAGACATCCCTTCTGCATGTATGTCATGCAGAATCACTTGTACATCTTGAACTTGCGTATCACTGCCTTGAATCAAGCATCTTGTACGCCTAGGAATTTTCCCACTACAAACTTCTTGAGCCCCAGATCCTCGCCTTGTACTTTGTCCAAGGATTCTGCCAGCCTCTATGATTGAAGCACACATTATACAATGTGTTGTCCAGGCCATTCAGGAGGTAGTTGTGACACAAGAAATCAACATGCTTCCATGCTTCCACAACGGCAACTACTTGCCTATCAATTTCATTTTCCTTCAATGCGGGAGCATCCTCTTGAAAGAAACGGGCCAAATTTAAGGTAGTCAGGTAGAACAACATCTTTTGTTGTCATTTTGTTGTCACCTTTTGAATTTTGTCCCATTAAACTTTCCCGGCTTCTCTCCATGACTCACAGTCATTGGCGCCATAACAGGCGTTGGAGGAGGCACCACGGTAGGAGTAGAATTAGTAGTCATTCTACTGAACCGAATTATGTTTCCAGAAACAATATATTAAAAAATTAAATTAAAAAAATGACTTCTTAGCTAAATGCCTAATAAAACCGCTTTGAATAAAAGTGCTACTGCTCACTTAAAACAATATCTTAAAATTAATAAATATGACTTAAGCCAAATATGAGCACAAATAAATATATTAAAAACAAACAGACATCGCTTTTGCATGAGATCTTAAAAAATAAAATATGGCTCAAAATTAAATTTGAGTAAAAATAAAATATATTAAAACCAAACAGATTATCGTTTTTCAGAAATGATCAATAAAACAATATTAAAATTGATATGTAAACTGATATCAGAACCGAATTCTGTTAAGTAAAACTGATATATAAATTGATATATAAACTTATATATGTAAACTATAGTAAAAGGTGCTGTCTATATGTAAGAACAAAATAAACACAGTGCAGTAATTCCTGATATCTATATTTTAAAATAACTAACTCGTTGTATTCCAGAACCGTAGTTCAAATCTATAATAAAATAATGTAAATCCACAGCCGCTTTGTATTCCGCAATCCGCATCGATATCTATATTTAAAAAAACATATTTTGTTTTGGCAAGATTGTTAGCTACTAATCCCGGGTAGTCGACATGCAATGCAACGTAAGAGACCGAATAAATGTCACGCGAACCAAAATAGCTTTGCATAACTCTAGTATCGCGATGTCTATGAGGAATTGTCGCATAGAAAACCAGAATAAAAATACCTGTTTGCAGATCAAGTCTTGTGTTGGACACAATCTCCTTAAGACAAATATTGCCTTCGCAGTGGTGCTTCGAGATATTGGCAATTCGTCTCCCAGGATGAAATGATCTCCCAACAGTAAGAAAACACTTCCTTCTTATTGGCTATCAAACCAGAAATGTGTAGAACTCAGTCTCTCAAAACGAATGAATGAGTATGAACGAATGAATCAAATGTATGCAAAATGAGAGAATGTGTGGCCTATATATAGACCTGCTCATGACTGTTCGGTACAGTCATGAAGCTTGGTGATGGGTCGTGTCTGTTCAGTTCATGGTGAACAGATACAGTCGCGTCTGTGTGGAGAAGACGCTTCAGTATGAACGGATGAATCAAATGTATGCAAAATGAGAGAATGTGTGGCCTATCTATAGACCTACATATGACTGTTTAATACAGTCATGAAGCTTGGGGATGGGTCGTGTCTACTTAGTTCATGGCGAACAGACACAGTCGCGTCTGCATGGAGAAGACGCTTTAGTCCAATGGTAACCTACGCTTATCGAAAAACGACAGCGTTTTGATGCCAAAAAATGAGTTTAAGCTAGCTCCGAACCCGGCTCGGTGCGGGGTGGCGCGCGCGCGTGTGGTGAAGCTAGGTCCTCCCCCTTCCATAAAATTGGGGTGTCCCTTGGGGCCCAAACCCAACTACAAGGTATGTGTATATATATCCTTTAAAAGTCTTATTCCCATCCGATGTGGGACACAAACTTTTTCACAAACTTAAACCTTTAGTTACCATTATTAAGGGGTGATGTTTGTAAGCAATTTCTAATTCACTCCTTAATGGTTTTGAGCAACTCAATATATAAAATTCACCTCCTCATAGAGGAGAACACATTCTCATGTGGACCCACCGAAAAAGGTTTGTGTGACCCATTGTAATTTTAGCTCAAAGATACCTAATTTATTGTGCTCAAACCCATTTTTTCAACAGAAAGTTGCCACGTTTTATTTATATGAAATGATTTAGACATGGAAAAAGATTCGATCAATTAAAAATATCATATTATGATCGTTATAGGATTAATAAGGTGTGCATAAATGAATTCGAACACCCACGAGTTAGTCAAGTAAAAAAAGAATCTTTGAAATTTTCGGTAAGCGCGTTTTTGATTTAGCGGAGCATGCTTCCAGTTATTCTCTCGTGCATTAACCTAAATATTATTTTTATTTTTATTTTTCCATTTCCTACCACCAATCACGGCCACGCTCATACTCACAAGTGAAGCAAATCTTAATGGTAGAATCAGTGTTTTTCAAACCTACGACTTCTTGGATTCCCATATATATATATATATAAAGATATTTTCAAATACTAAAATAAATTGGAAAGTACTTTCAAAAAACAAAAACAGAAGTGGTTGGAAGCACTGTCATATGTGCTAAAGATGATTTAGTGGGTGCTTGAAACACTAAAAAAATACATAATTCTAAAGATAAAATCTCTCTCATCTTATTCTTGATTGCAATGAAGACTTGAGTAGCGCTTTTTTTTTACTCAGTAGAACAAAATAAAATATTTTTACATTTTTATCCAGCCAAAAAAATCTATCATTTCTTCTTTTGTTTCAAAAAAAAAAGAAAAAAAAGAAGCTAAATCTCAAATGATAAAATCTTAATAATATCTTATAAGTCATACATTTTTTATAACTATCTTATGATGAGCTTTCGTTTAATTTAAAAAAAAAAAATCCCGATTTAAAAACAATTTTCTATTTTTTATAACTATCTCTTCATGCTTTTCGACTTTTCAAAATTCTTTGAAATCTTCTCATTAAAACTAACAAATAATAGAGAAAAAAGAGAACACCATAACCACAAAAAGGAACAAAATGTGTTCTCCTTCTTTTCCTTATTTTTCAGAACAAAAATGAAAAAACAGTTCTCGAACCAAAACGTGCTCTTTAACATCTCTTCTTCATGACCTCTCCTTTCTTCCCTATAAATACCCCTTCCATGCAAGTCCCTCTTCATCACATCACTCATCCTCCTTTATTTCTTCCCTTCCACAACAACCTACCTCCCCCCCCAAAAATGGCAGCCAAGCTGCTAACATTCCTTCTTATTGGAGTCCTCTATTTCGCAGCCATATTGCAGGGCTCCTCAGTAATGGCTCAGAACTGTGGGTGCGCCTCCAACCTATGTTGCAGCAAGTACGGCTACTGCGGCACCGGCAATGCCTACTGCGGCGACGGCTGCCAATCTGGTCCTTGTTATAGCAGTCCCTCGACTCCCTCCGGCGGCGGTTCCTCCGTTTCTTCTATCGTGACGCAGGCGTTTTTCAACGGGATTATCAATCAAGCCGCCGGGAATTGCGAAGGGAAGCGTTTCTACACCCGCGCCGCCTTTATCAGTGCCTTGAAATCGTATTCTGGCTTTGGCCAGGGTGGTTCCGCCGATCAAAATAAGCGCGAGATTGCCGCTTTCTTCGCCCATGTCACCCACGAAACCGGACGTGAGATCTTCCTCTTCTTTTTTAATATATTTACAAACCCCTTAAATTCCAATTATCTGAATTAATTTTTTTAATGTTTTAATACTTTGTTAACATGGTTTTTGAAGTAACAATGATATAATCACGGTGGATTGTTCACTGGATCTAAGGTCATGGGTATACCCAATAGGGTTGCAATTTGGGCGGGTCAACCCGAGCTAACCCTATGTTTGGGCGGGCTTGGGCACCCTTTCATATAACTCGGATTGGGCTCGGGCCAATGGCTCGGACAACCCGAATCTGAATATATATATAAAACTGTTATTTGCATTTTATAGTTGTGATTGTCATTTTTCTTATATTTGTAAGCAAAATCATGTGCAATTGTCAATTGAGTATTTATCTCATTCTTCTCGAAATTCATTAAAAATATTAAAACCATATTCATACCAAAGAATATCTCTTTATCTGCGTAATTTTATTAATTTTTCTTTCTTTCAATGCTGTTTTTGGACCCAACCCAACCCAACCCGATCTCAACCAGAGCTCAACCCAAGTTGAATAAATTCAATTCGGGTTACATGTTTCGGGTTGAAAGTCGGGTTGGGCCATACTTCGGGTTGGTGTATTTTAAGATCAGGTTGAGCTCAGGTTGGCTCTCAACTCGGCCCAACCCGCCGAGTTGTAACCTTAATACCTAATGATCACTAGTTCGAGTTTCTTTAAGGTCATTGTAGGATTATTCGAGATGCACACAAATTGGTTTGGGCATCTCAATTTGAGTCCCTTGGGGTATGATCTTGGTTCTCTCGTATGCTCATCTCACCTTTTAGCACTTGAGTTAGACGTGAAAGACAATATGATCAGATTGCACTTAAAATTGGTTTTTCAAAAAATACATTTAAGATATAATTATTCAAATTAAAGTTTAAATCATATGTTATTATTAGAGTTGGGGATGACAAAAATTTTGTTCAACTTGATCCAAAAAATCTCGTAGTACATTATGAATTTTTTTGGGTTCGATGGTGATAAAAAAGAAATTGGGCCAATAGGCCTATTCTTGTAGCCCACCACTAATCTAATTGGAGGGTCAACTCAATCTCTTCGCTACCATGCATCCCTACTGATCCTATTGGAGGATGTGGGGTCTACCCTTAAGGTATGGACCTGCTCAAATTTGGTATTCATATAAATATGTTATAGTCCAAGGCTTTTGTGTTTTTCTATGTATTAAACGCCACAATACTCCAAATCTTGTACTTAATTTTAGAATAGTAGATTTCTCCTCCCCTAATCAAGGGGAGTTACATAGGGCTAGAGGGCCCCTTGAAATTTTGGAAAAAGCTTTGAACCTTCCATTTGAAGAAAAATCATATTACCATAACGTTATGTCTCTGACTTTGCCTTGTTAATGCCCCTCAGAAAATAATCTGCCCCTTGATTTTATTTTATGACTCAGTAATTGGTGGTAGAGTAAGGATTTGGTTTTAGTGGGGATATGTTTAAATTGCATAAGTTTGACAAACATTAATAAGTAAGGGCTATATGCTAATGGTAAAGGGTCAATGGTTTTTCAGTAAATGTGTTTCACCTGTTCCTCTTTTTGTTTATTTCCATTTTTATATCATATGTTATATAATGGATTCTCGTCAATGTTCGATGAAATTAATAAATAAAATCGATTTGCTAGTGCAGACTTTTGTTACATAAACGAAATAGGAGGCTCCTCTCATAACTATTGTGATAGTAGCAACACCCAAAATCCATGCGTAGCTGGGCAGCAATACTACGGCCGTGGACCACTCCAAATATCATGGAACTATAATTACGGCCCCGCCGGAAAAAGTATTGGGTTCAACGGCTTAAGCAATCCTGGAATTGTTGCATCCGACGCTGTAATTTCGTTCAAAACTGCGTTATGGTTTTGGATGAACAATGTTCACAATGTCATGGGCCAAGGTTTTGGTGCTACAATTCGAGCCATAAACGGTGCTATTGAATGTAACGGTGGAAACACTAATGCAGTTAATGCACGTGTTAAGTATTATAAGGATTATTGTAGTCAATTTAGGGTTTCTCCCGATGATAACCTCACCTGTTAGGGCAAACAAGTTGTTGTAAACAGTGTTTTAAAAATTGGATTTAATTGATCGGTTCGATCAATTGAATTGTCGATTGGTGACCTTTTTGGTCCCGGTTTAATTCGGTTTGATCGTAGTTCAGTCATTGATCTGATTTTTAAAAATATCATCATACTGTATGAGGAATATAATGATATTATGTCGCCATTATAAGAAAATAAGAGACATGGGTATCAAATCCTATTTAGGATTTTCCAATGTCTTTGAAGTAGCTTGCTTTGAGAACGTGAACATGATTTTTGTCCTAAAATCATGTTGGTGTAATGCTATTCTATCAATGAATAAAAATAATATAGTTTACTAGCATACAAGGTTTGGACTTGTGAATTTCTGGTTTAATAATTAGGAAAATTCTACCACCATAAGAAATTAATACCACAACAAAAATTTAAGATTCAAGTGGAAAACAATGGTGTGATGTACTATTGAAATAGGTGAATTCAGGTTATCCACTCATTTATTGGGGTATTATTACAAATGGGACAATGTCTTGTCGGATAATAAATAGGGTTGGAGAAGTAGTTTAATGACGGATGAGGTATACAGAAGGTAGGGGGAATAATGTGAGTGGTGAGAGTAGGTGGACTTTTCCCACCTTTTACCATTAGTTAATAAAAAAATTACATGAAGATAGGCATAAATAATCCTAAATCTAGGGCTTGTGTATGGATAAAGGGGTGGGATGAGTTTACAGAATTTGTTTGAATATAAGAATAACGTATTGTATTGATGTAATGTAAAGGGAATAGAAGTAAAAAAAAGAAGACATTTTCTAAAATTTTCAAATATTTGAATTTAAATTGAAAATGTAAAGTAATACTTTCTAATTTAAAAAAAATTTACTATACATGTGTCAATTCAAGAGATAATTTCTATTATTTTAAAAGGTATTTTTAGTATAATATTAATTGATTTTAAAATAATAGAAGTTGTCTCTTTTAAACATCCCTTAGTTCTGCATTTTTTGTATCTATATCATAAATCGCGAAATCCCTTTCTTCACTTGATATTCTCATTCTTTTTTATATGGGATGTTTCGAGAATCCAATTATATATTTTTCTACCTTTGTAATATTCTTTATCGTATAGTGGAAAAATTCTCTATCATTTGTAGATATATGTATGATTGGCCAAACCACGTTAAAATCTCGTACGTCTTTGTGTGAGTTATTTTACCATTTTGCTCTTGAATTCGTATTATCTACATTAAAGCTTCTACTGACACAACATAGTATATTTCAATTAGTTTTTTTTTTCTTTCCTCTTAAGAAAGATAAAATAAAATGAATCAATAATAGGTTTTGTGATTCTAGGAAAAAAAAATTTAGTAGAATTTTAGGGCATGTTTGGTAACGGTTCTTGAGAACAATTTTTTATTACATATGAAAATTGTTTTTGTTATTTGGATTTAGCGTTTTCTATGTTCTTTAGAATAGTTTTTGAAAATACATGAAAACTGTTTTTGTTATCTGAATTTAAGAGCATCTCCAGAAGATGGAGCCCACTTTTTTCACTTTCAACTCCAATTAATAATCTTTAAATTCATTTTTAAATTACTATTTATATATACAAATATTTAAAATTTTTTTTTAGAGAATAGTACTTTATAGTTCACTTTTTTATTGTTATAAAAAAAGGTGAATAGTGTAACATCCAACATTATACCCTAATAGTTTTATGACATGTTTAGGGTATAATGGAAATCAAATTTATGTTTTTCGGAAATTTAATAGTTAATTGTGAAAAAGAATATAACTGGAATTATTAAAGAAGTAAAGAGGATAACGGTAAATTGTCAAAATAGGGACTTAAAAGACATAAAACAAGAAGATTATATGCCATTGTAGAATTTTGATAAGTAGAATTGCCAATAGATTGTAATTTGAGGACTAAATAGCAAAGGGGAAAAGCTTGAGCCAAATCCCTTAAAGACAAACATTGTCTTCTAAGAAGGGGGATTTTTTCCATTTTGGCTTGGGAGTTAGGGCATCCGGTTTTGGGGAGAAGAAGAACTAGTTTCTAGGTTGCTATCTCTTTATTTGGTAGGGCTCTACTTGTTCAAGTAAAGAGGAAGAAAGGGAAGAGAAGAAAAGGAAGGAAAAGGGAAGCTAGGTTGAAGATTTCAAGACATCAAGGTTAGGAAAAATCCTAACTCTCCCTATGTTTGTGTTTTTGGTTGGTTTGAGTTGGGTTAATTGAGAGTTGTTTTGATTTAAAAATTGTCCGGTGAAAAGGGCAAGAATATGACATTTATGTCAAAGCCGACGCCCTTCGCTTTCCGTCTCTACGCTTAGGCCGCGGTTTTGCCCGCCTACACGAACTTGAAACCCAAAATTTGCCCAGTCTTTGCCTCACCTCGGTGAACCTGAAGTCTCGTTTTTCCCCCTTCCTTCTATTAATTTTAAAAACCATTACTCCTTTGTTAGGACTCTGATTGAGGTAAACGACAGGCATGAAATTGGATTAATTGACGATTCTAACAAGTGAATGAAAGGGTTCGTACATGTATACAAGTTATATGTTATTAATTACTAAATAAAATGTACGTGACATGGATGATTCAATATGAATGAGGGAAGTGTAGTCTTAAGATTTGACCAAGTGTATAACATGGATATTGGTAAGATCAGTGCGAAATGTTGTGAATCGCATATAATTGTATGCTTGCCTAAGACCGGATAGTAAATGAATAGACACATTTGTTTAATGCTTCGACACTCTTGTCTAGTGCTACCTAGCACTTTTGTTTCGTAGACAGTATTGACTGCTTAGTATATGACACTTCTCGCAGATAGTACTACGATACTCCCGCATAGTGTTGGTCTTAGCACTTCGCTTCGTGACGTACACGTTTGTTTAGTGCTATGACACTCCTGTATAGTGCTACAACACTCTTGTTTCGTGGTCATACACGTCCGTTCAAGATCAGACAGACTTGGTACCTATTGTGTCAAGGGCCCTTTCCCATTCATTGTTACCGGTCTATGCGCATAAATACTTATACAATGTGCATCCGAATAATGAATAATATGAACACAAATGTAATCACCGATAAGGCATGTATTCTCGTTATGTATCAGAGTGTACCTATGGGTACCTTATGTTATGAAATTTCTGATAAGTACTCCTTCAGGAGAGATGAATAATATGATATGTGGAAATAATTATATGTGCTTATATACTAAAATTGAGGATTAATGTAAGCGGTTATACATGTCATTTATGTCATACATGTTATATATATATATATATATATATATATATATGTATGTATGTTAGCTTGTTTTTCCCACTAAGTTATATGCTTAGCACGGGTGTTTCATCCGTGTATGTTCTGAAGAAGTCGTCAAGGACATCCCGCACCCAGCAAGACCAACACAACTTTAGGTGTCTCCTTTATGTGGGTCCATTGCCCCATATCTTTTGTAATAGTAAATGTAAATGTAATATTTTTTTATAGCAAAACTTGTAAGTAGATAAGTTGTCAAAGACTCAAGTATATTTGTACAAGACATTTTAAACACCACTGTAGTGGTAGTTTCACAAGTTATGATTTGTAGTCTAGAATTTTCATAATTCTAGCTTTTGAAACAAGTTTGTATCAATTATGAATTTATGCTTGAAATGGTCTCCAAAAATGCCGGAAATTCAGGTTAATAGGTCTTTGTTATGTGTGGCGTCCCCACGCTTGCTGAAGACAGGGGAAGGGGCATTACAATTTAGTTAGTATCAAGAGCCTAGGTTTAGGCATTTCTGAAAAATTATTAGGTTAAAAACGTACCTACATAGTATTGTGTTGGCCTAATGCAGATGTCCTTATTTTTGTTGGTTTTTATATAGTGAATTGGAACGGCCCCAAGACACTGAGGAAAGGCTGCAAGTGTTAACCCCAAAAGATCAGGTCCATCACCCTATCCTTCTCGCGAGCGCTAGAAGTAAAACATGTGTCAATCGAAGCGTTGTTAAACATTTCTCAAGATATGACAAGGGTCTTAGTTCGACTCATGGCCCCTAGAGCTTCGATTGATTCGGTAAGAAAGCATGGAGTAGAAGAATTTCATGGTACAAGTCTGGAAGAGTTTGATAAAGCTGAGTTTCGGCTTGAGAAACTACAAAGGGCTCTAGACGAAGTGAAATGCTACCCTGAACAGATGGCCAAATGTGTGGTCTCACTTTTTCAAGGTGCAACTTATGATTGGTGGAAGCTAGTTCTAAGAAATCCACTGCTTCCAAACCCAATTACATGGGATCTCTTTGTCCAAGAGTTTCAGACGAAGTATGTCACCGTTGATTATAGAGAGACCAAGTGGAAGCAATTCTTGAATTTGAAACAAGGGCATTTGACAGTGGCGGAGTATGAGAAAGAGTTTAGCCGCCTTAGTAAGGATGCACTAGAACCCGTTCTTACTGAGACTTTTCGATGTAGACAATTTGAGGATGACCTAAAGGAGTCTATAAAAAGTGCACCTCATAGTCAAGCATCATTACAAGGGTGAATTTCTATCACCGTGCAAGCGGCTATGAAATTGAGAAATTTAGATAAGCTCAGAAAGAAAACAGAGAAAGTTCTCTGTAGTTCCTCAGAAAGAACTAGAGAGTCTCAAGTTGAATCAGTACATAGTTCAACTACTAGAGGTAGAAGGCAAGGACCTATAATGACATCAGGTTCCGATTAAGGCACTTCAACCGGACAAGGAGAAAAAATTGAATGCCTGCATTGCCACAAATATCATTCTGGTACTTGTAGACTAATAACTAGGGGTTGTTTTTTATGTGGAAGCACATATCATCTCTTAGGGAACTGTCCGCGAGGATATGGAATTTCTAGAAATCCTCAAGAAAGTAGCAGAGGAGGATCAAATGTACTTCTACTGACTCGTGATAGGGGTAGGGGGCGAGGTAGTTCAGGGCAACATAGAAGAAGTATTGCATCAGAAACAGTAAATCACCCTAACACTACAGTCCCAGCACGAGCCTATGCTATGAGGGCTCGTGAAGATCAAGATGCACTAGGGGTTATAACTGGTATTTTCTCTTTCTATGACATTGAAATGCATGCTTTGATAGATCCTGGTTCTACACATTCTTATGTATGTGCCGAGAACTTTTTTGATAAAATGCCATCAGTAGAACAATTGGCATATATATGACATGCATGTTACTAGTCCCCTAGGGCATAGTGTCAGGGTCAACCGAGCGATAAGAACTGGTCTCTTCAGCTGGATCCGTGATAGAGAGTTCTGACATCTAATTGCATTGCCTTTTTCATGAGTTTGAATTTGATATTGGGGATGGATTGTTATTCAAACATTGAGCTATAGTTGATTGGTGATAAGAAAACAAGAAGGTTTAAACGCTCGACTTGTCGAGGTAATCGTACATGGCATTCGGATCCGACCAATGTCAAATGTAATTTCCGCTATGCAAGCTCAGTGTTTTCTTAGAAAAGGTTGTGAAGCCTTTTTGGCCTCGGTGTTTGACTCTAAGAGGGGACAGATAAATTTGGAAGATATTCCAGTGATAAAGGAATTCCCTTATGTGTTTCCCAAGGAATTATCGGGTTTACCACCTGAAAGAGAAGTAGATTTGGCTATTGAAGTTTTACATGGGATAATTCCTATTTCTAGGGCACCTTACTGTATGGCTCTAACTGAACTAAAAGAGTTGAAGACTCAATTACAAAAGCTATTGGACAAAGGATTCGTCCGACCTAGTGTTTTGCTCTGGGGTGCGCTGGTTTTGTTTGTCAAGAAGAAAGATTACACTCTCCGGATGTGTATTGATTATCGAAAATAAATAAAGTAACCATGAAAAATAAATATCCGTTGCCGAGAATATAAGATATTTTCGATCAGTTGAAAGGAGCGAGTGTCTTTTAAAAAATAGACTTACGATTAGGATATTATCAACTTCAGGTGAAAGATGTTGATGTTCCTAAAACAGCATTTAGAACTCGATATGGTCATTATGAGTTTTTAGTAATGCCATTTGGGTTGACTAATGCACCGACCGCATTCATGGACTTGATGAATAAGGTATTCCACCCTTATTTGGACCAGTTTGTAGTGGTATTCATAGATGACATCTTGGTGTATTATAAGGATGCACAAGAACATGAAATTCGTTTGAGGATAGTGTTGCAAATCCTTAGAGAAACATTGTATATGGAGATTTGTATATGATGGAGCCTTGTTAGCTCAAATAAAAGCTATGCCGGATCTGAAATAGATGTTGATAAATGCTCAGAAAAATGATGTCAAGTTACAACAAATGGTACAATTAGTCAAAAATGGAGACAAAATTGATTATTCTATCAAAAGAGATGGAGGTCTCTATTCCAAGAACATATTATGTGTACTAAATGTCCAAGAACTGAAAAAGAAATTGATGTATGAAAGCCACAATACCGTATTCACCACGCATCTTGGGGGTAACAAGATATACCAGGATTTGAAGTAGTACTATTGGTGGAGAGGGATGAAAAAGGATATAGCAGAGTATGTATCTAAATGTCTGACTTGTCAGCAAGTAAAAGTTGAACATCAAGTAACGTACGGTCTGTTAAATCCCATTCCAATTCCACAATGGAAGTGGAACAACATTACTATGGATTTTGTGTCCGGTTTGCCCCTCACCCAAAAGAAACATGATTTAATATGGGTAATTGTCGACATACTTACAAAGTTTGCTCACTTCTTACCAAATCTCATCGGGACTATTCCAGGATCAAGACATGAGATGTGGCTGTGGAGTGAGATCAGTCTCTACAGAAGGATCCCCACTATCAATAGTGTCTGATTGAGATCCATGGTTTACATTAAGGTTTTGGAAAGAATTACAGTCAATCTTGGGTACTCGATTGAAATTTAGTATAGCCTTCCATCCACAAATAAATGGACAATTTGAAAGAGTGATTCAAGTGTTAGAGGACATGCTTCAGGGTTGTATGCTAGATTTTCCCGGAAGTTGGGATATGTATATTTCTCTTATGGAATTTTCCTATAACAACAGTTATCAGTCAAGTATTGGCATGGCTACCTATGAAGCTTTGTATGGCAGGAAATGTAAAACCCTGTATACTGGACCGACCTGAATGAGCATAAAGTAATTGGCCCTGACATAGTAAAGAAGACAGAAGAAAAAGTTCGGGTCATTCAACAATATTGTTTAAAAACTGCTAGTGATAGACAAAAGTCGTATGTAGATCTGAAAAGAAAAGACATAGAGTATGAAGTAGGAGATAATGTTTTCTTGAAAGTATCATCGTGGAGGAACATACTCCTGTTTGGAAAGAAAGGAAAACCGAGTCCAAGGTTTATTGGACCTTATGAAATCTTAGAAAGAATTGGACCAGTCGCTTATCGTTTGGCACTCCCTCCGGAGTTGGCCAAATTACATAATGTGTTCCATGTCTCAATGCTTCGGAGATGCTATTATGATGAATCGCACATCTTGCAGTACAAGATGTATAAGTGCAATCAGACTTCTTTTTTGATGAAGAGTAAAAGCCATTTTAGCTCGTGAAGTGAAACAATTGCGAAACAAACAAGTCCCTTTGGTAAAGATACTTTGGCAACACCACGATATGGAGGAAGCAACTTGGGAGCCAGAATCGACAATGAGGGCACAATACCCGTAACTCTTCAGTTCAGATATGAATTTTGAGGACGAAATTCTTCAAAGGGGGGAGAGGGGGAGAATTGTAACATCCCAAATTATACCCTAGCAGTTCTATGATATGTTTAGGGTATAATGGAAATCAAATTTGTATTTTTCGGAAATTTAATAGTTAAGTGTGAAAAAGGATATAACCGGAATTATTAAAGAAGTAAAAAGGATAATGGTAAACTATCAAAATAGGGACTTAAAAGACATAAAACAAGAAGATTATATGCCATTGTAGAATTTTGATAAGTTGAATTGCAAATAGAATGTAATTTGAGGACTAAATAGCAAAGGGGAAAAGCTTGAGCCAAATCCCTTAAGACAAACATTGTTTCTAAGAAGGGATTTTTCCATTTCGTCGGGAGTTAAAGGCACATCCTGACCAGCTTTCTAGGTCGCTTATCTCCATTTGAGGCTCTACTTGTTCAAGTGAAGAGGAAGAAAGGGAAGAGAAGAAAAGGAAGGAAAAGGGAAGAGAAGAAAAGGAAGGAAAAGGGAAGCTAGTTTGAAGCTTTTAAGACATCAAGGTTAGGAAAAATCCTAACTCTCCCCATATTTGTGTTTTTGGTTGGTTTGAGTTGGGTTAATTGAGAGTTGTTTTGATTTGGAAATTGTTTGGTGAAAAGGGCAAGAATATGACATTTATGTCAAAGCCCGATGCCCTTCGCTTTCCGTCTCTACACCTAGGCGAAGGTCTTGCCCGTCTATGCGAACCTGAAGCACAAAATTTGCCTAGTCTCTACCTCGCCTCGGCGAACCTGAAGTCTCGTTTTCCCCCATTTCTTTTGTTAATTTTAGAAACCATTACTCTTTTGTTAGGACTTTGATTAAGGTGAATGATAGGCATGGAATTGGATTAATTGACGATCCTAACAAGTGAATGAAAGGGTCCGTACATGTATACAAGTTATACATTATTAATTACTAAATAAAATGTACGTGACATGGACGATTCAATATGAATGAGGAAAGTACAGTCTTAAGAATTGACCAAGTGTATAATATGGATATTGGGAAGATTAGTGCGAAATGCTATGAACCGCATATAATTGTATGCATGCCTAAGACCGGATAGTGAATGAATAGACACATCTGTTTAGTGCTTCAACACTTCTATCTAGTGCTACCCAGCACTTATGTTTCGTGTGACAGACATGTATGTTCAATTCTACGGCACTCCTGCATAGTGCTACGACCCTCCCCTCGTTTCGTGGTTACAGCACGCCCCGCTCAATGCTTCGCACTTATGTTTAGTGATCAGATCAGACCTTCGGATACCTATTGTCTCGTGATCTCTTCGTCCATTGTTACCGGGTCTATGTAGGCAAATACTTATATAATGTGCATCTGAATAATGAATAATACGAACAAAAATGTAATCAGCTCTGATGCTAAGACATATCTCTGTTCTGTAATCTCTAAATTCATATTCAAATTAGTGTTCACATTTCCAAATATTATAAAAAATTGAAGAATACTACTTTAAAGTTTACTTTTTTCACTTTTTTATTATTATAAAAATAGAAAATGATGAATAGTATCTTACTATTCACATTTTCAAATTTGAAGATGAAGTTGGAACACGATTGGAGATGGTTTTTGGGGGGGTGAAAATCTTCATTTATGGAAATGAAGTTGAAAATGGAGCACCGTTAGAATTGCTCCAAAAGATGATCAAGATCAACTGAAATTCTTTATCATATATATGATTAGATGAATATTAAATTCGATTTTTGTGACTCTAAAGATATACCAAACTTCAGTTCAATCTCCACCTAAAAAAAACACATCATATTCGTAAGTCAAGATCATATCAAGTAAATTAAGACTGTCTACCACATGCATGTTCGAGAACCGAATTTTGTTACTATCCTAATTTAATGTAATTTCTTGATACATGACCTTTATTCTTGTCAGTACCCATTAAGTTCAAATTTAACGGCTCTAATGGAATTTTAGTCCCCAAGAAGTTAGCAACGATTCTTGTCCCAAGTTTGGCTGATTTCAATCCAAGTTTGTCCAACCTTTCTGCGTTGAATAGTATGAAAACATTCTAGGAACTCAAGTATATCAGATAAAACAAAGAGTTATCCTTTTTTTTTAAATGGAAATTTTATTGATTAAAACTAGTAATGTATTCAATTGAGACACATAATCAAATTCGTTAAAAACATTAAAGGATGATGTAACATCCAAGTTAATAACACTAACATGGTGACTCGGCACAAAGCATATACATTTAAAAATTCTATGATGACTAGAATTCATAATATTTCACTTTTATAGTATATTGACGACCCTGATGATTTGAATTGATGTCTCTGATTAAATATGTTTTGTCGTCTCAATTGCCTAAAACACTAGTACTTGTCGTAACAAGCTGGTGAAAGCCAACAGAAAATAACACGTTGTAATAAGACGACGATAAAAACGTGAAAAAACAAATAAATGAGAGATTTATATGGAAGAACTACTTTATTGTGCAAGAAAATGAAATAAAAAAATGCTGATGAGTGATTTTTTGGTAAAAAATTACCTCTCATTATTTGAAGAAAATGGGTTAAAAAAGAACAAAATGGGAGAAAAGAAGGAGAGCGGCACAAAGAGTTATCCTTTTCAAACTCTCCATGTAATCACTTTAGCCAAAGATGGTAGTTGTGGAGGCAAAAATAAAGTTTCTCACACGTCATTTGATTGACAAAATCAGATGCCGTATGAAGAATTTTATTCCATACATAACAAACATATAATATATATCCTTATCAAACATAGTTACTAGGGGTTTCTACATTCAAAGTTAGGCAACGTCATTTGCCACATATAGAGAAACATGATTACTTGACTTTGAAAAATCAGTCATAGATACAATGTACATGAGAAATGTGGATAAAATTAGATCGCATTGATCTAAAACGAATTATTTTTAAGCATGCTCGAATAATTAAGTATGATAATTATTGATAAAATTAGTTCTGTAATAGATCCCAAAATAGTTAAAGTTTTAACATTGATAACTTATAATCCATTCATAATAATATCATAAACTACAATCAAATGGTATAAATGCCTAGTTAAAGAGAGCGCCATTTTTAGGTTTTGAGTATATTTATGAAAATATAATGAAATAGCATGTATATGTTTGGTTGGATGCCTCCATCAGAAGATTTTCAGAACTCTTGAAAAACATGATATTCATATTAAATTTAAACCCAAATCCTGCAAGTTTAAACTTTTATGAAAATTATTAATTTAACATTATATTAGAGCTTGGTTTGAGAGAAGGTCATGGACTCGAGTCTCTTCTCTGCGATTTGAATATTTATTTCCCATTGGGTAGCATTTGCATATCGATGCATTTAATCTTGATTGAAAATGACTAATGTCCCCAATCCAATCAAATAACTAAGGCGGGGTTTGATTTTTTTGGCTTTTTGCTAAAAGCAAATTGCTTTCAACATTTAGCCCATTTGTTTGTTTAATTGTTTCATGATTTATTGCTGATTTTTTAATTTTTTTTAGCTAAATAGAAAATGTCAAAATGTTTGGCTTTTTAGTTCTTTCTTAATATTTTTTTTATTAAAAAAAACTAGATATTAAAATATAAGAAAATCATATACTTTATAATCCAATTGAAAATCTCATAAATCCTTTAATGCTAGTTAAATAAAAACATATGTATTTTTAAATTTTTATTTAAAAAAATTATTTTCTCAAAATTTAAATAAAATAAAATTTTGATTTTAATTTTAGAAAAAAAAAAAAACTAAATACTTAATCATATTAAGCACTATGGAGAACAAAACTTCTATTTAGCATTAACTAAAAAATAAACTAAAATCAGACTGTCACAAATACCAAACCTGACAAACCTTCTAGACAAGCTACCCTTTCCAATTTTCCACACTGATGATCCATTCAGTCAATTGCATGCCCAAATTGAATTTGAAAACACCACTAATACCTTATACTAAAACTCTCCCACCTCCACTATAAATACCTCCCTATGCAAGAATATTTCTCACCATCACTTCACCATCTTATACTAGAATTCTCCTTTCTTCTTCCTTCCACAAAAATGGCAGCAAAACTACTAACATTAATCCTTCTCGTTGGCGCCCTTTTTGGAGCTGCAGTTGCTCAGAACTGTGGCTGTGCCTCAAACCTATGTTGCAGTAAGTTCGGCTACTGCGGCTCCGGCGACGACTACTGCGGCGACGGCTGTCAGTCCGGTCCCTGTTATTCAAGCGGTGGCGGTACTCCGGCGGCCGGCAGCTCGGTTAGTGATATTGTGACGCAGGCGTTTTTCGATGGGATAATCAATCAGGCTGCTGCGAGTTGTGCTGGGAAGAATTTCTACACACGGGCGGCGTTTATTGATGCATTGAATTCGTATTCGGATTTCGGAAACGCTGGTTCTGCTGATGGTACTAAGCGTGAGGTTGCTGCTTTCTTTGCCCATGTCACCCATGAGACTGGACGTAAGATTTTCCTTTCTTAATTTGACAATTTTTTCAACAAATAATTTTTTTTTTTTAAATTGATGATGCATGCATGCATTGTAATGACCCACCTTGGATAATTTATTGGAAAAGTAGGCTTCAATTTATCAATTTAAAAATCATTGTAGGTAGGTGATGAAGAATTGGATTTATGGTATTACATTATGGTAGTACATTCAAAGATCCGCAATCATTTTTTTCTTGATAACTTGAACTATATAAATTTAATTCTTCATGACTTATGTATAATAAATTTCAAATTGATAACTTGAAATCTATTTTTTCCTTAAAATAAGTCTACTAGGTTAAGATGGAAACTTTTCCCGATTTATGATGAGATTGTAAGACCAAACAAACCTCACATTGGGAAGGCTTTTGATATTGTCTACTCTTAGGCCCTGGTGGCAAAACAAACCCCATGTGGGACCCAATTTGATATTGTCCGCTCTTAGCCTTCTTGGCTTTAAAAATGTGTTTAATTGGTTGAAACGAGCTTAGATGCTAATCATTTGTGCATAGATGTAGACTTCGGTTACAAACTTTCCCTTATCCGATGTGGGTTCAAACACATTTAATTAGTTAAAAGGAGCTCTAATATTAATCATTTATTATATATATATATATATATATATATATATATATATATATATATATATATATATATATATATATATATATATATATATATATATATATTCAAATTATACATACATTCAAATTAACTTTTGTTAAGAATTTCCCCATATCGGAAGTGAGTTGTGATTGCGAGCCCAAAAAAACCCAATTCCTATATGGGATCCGTTTTGATACCATATAAATCACCCACAACCATTACTCAAGACTTAAAAACCTTTCTAATGTATATATAGTGTCGTGAACTTTCCGAACTTTCCCTCCCTTTAATCCGATGTGATGTGAGATATGACATGCAAACTTTTGTGATCTTAAATATTAATTATTTGTACATACATGCAGACTTTTGTTACATTGAAGAAATCGATGGTGCCACTCATGACTACTGTGATGAAAACAACACCGAATACCCCTGCGTCGCCGGACAAAATTACTACGGCCGGGGACCACTTCAACTAACATGGAACTACAACTACGGCGCCGCTGGAAAAAGCATCGGATTCGACGGCTTGGCCAACCCCGGAATCGTTGCTACTAACGCCGTTACTTCATTCAAGACGGCGTTATGGTTTTGGATGACGAATGTTCACTCCGTCATAGGCCAAGGTTTTGGTGCCACGATTCGGGCCATCAACGGCGCCGTCGAATGTAACGGTGGAAACACGCCGGCCGTTAATGCCCGCGTTCAGTATTTCAGGGATTTCTGCACTCAGCTCGGAGTTTCCCCTGGTGACAACCTCACTTGCTAAATAAGTTAAAGCTCTATGAGGAGAATAAAGACTTATATTACTTGGTATGAATAAAGGGTTTACGTGACAAATGATTTTTGTTGTAAAATCATTTTGTTGTAATGTCCTTTGGTTAATGAATAAAAGTTATATTGTTTACTATTATCAAAAGGTTTAGGACCATGTGATAACGAAGGAACAAACTCATGTTGATCTTTTATTGAAATATATATATATATATATATAATTTAATTCTTATACGGAGAAAGAAAAATTAATATTTAACACAGGTTTTTGAATCAATTTTAAAATAAAACAAAGTGAGAGAGATTTATTTATCATGTTTTTTTTTTCCAAAAATTATTTCTTATTGATAGCTCCTTATTAAAAGACACTTTATATATATATATATATATATAAAAATTAGTATTTAACACAGGTTTTTGAATCGATTTTAAAATAAAACAAAGTGGGAGAGATTTATTTATGTTTTTTTTTTCCAAAAATTATTTCTTATTGTTAACTCCTTATTAAAGACACTTTTAAAAAGATTTTAATTGAATATATATATATATATTGGAAGTATTATTAATAAGAGTATATAAACTTAAATGACTTTTTCCAAATCATTATTACAATCAATTTATTTTAGACATTCAAGCTCTAAAAATAAATAAATAATGATTATTTTATATCTTTCTTTTAGTAATGATTTTGTGATGATTTTTGAATTTTTTTGGGTAAGTACTATAATCTCCTGAATTTTCTGAGCCACTGGATCGTCGGAACATCAACTTATCGCATAAAAATTCGAAACAAACAAGAAAACGGCGCATACAGAACTGCCGCTCCGACGCCTGGCCATCAGTAATCTGGGAGTGAAATAATCAGTCTTTTTTGCGTAAAGAATGTCGTACCTTCTTTGGTGTAATTCCCTTTTCCTTTATCGAGGAGGGAGGTTGTCTGCTTTTCATGGGAAGTAGATGATTTCCTTCCGAAACGGAAGGGAAAGGTGGCACTTTGTTCGTGCGTTATGACCTGTTCTTCCCTTTAGATAGCCAAATTGCCCTCATCTTCTACTCCATGAAGCGTTTGATCGGTCTTCGTGGTCATTAATGCAGACTCACGGGTGGATATTGTTCAAGCGAGAGGTCACGACCTTGCCTTCTTAAAGATGGTATTCGGCCAAGAGGAGGTCAGACTAGGCATGCGCCCCCCCGTCCTACCGGGAAGCATGCTCTGGGCTTACTTGTAACGAAGATGATCGCCCCAGAGACCATTATACCGCGGGCGCTTTGAACAGTTCATGGATTCGGGCCATTATCCCGTGGTTTCAAACGCCGGCGCCGTCAAAATTTAACACCGACACGACAATCGACACCGACAACCGCCGACAAACGGGCTCGGTGAGACCAAATGGCTCGGAAAGTGATAAACGGTCAACCCGCTAACACGCGAATAAACGGGTCGCGGTTCTGCGAGCATTGGCGCAACCGCTTATAACCCGCTTACCCGCTTTAAATAAAATTAATAAATTAATATTTTTTTTAAAAAAATTAATCATTTTTTGTTTTTTAATAACAACCACATAGAAAAATATATGTTATAATTTTTCTTAACCTAATCTTTTACGCTCCACTCCCTTGCTCCCAACTGAGTCCTCAACCCATCTCTCGGCCATTCCTCGAACCCTGGTCTCCAACTGCCGACTTTCCATCTGCAGGAGAAAAACAGAAAACAATCACATTTGCCATAAAAAATACCACAATCAACTCCTCCATGGCCATTCTATCTGCTCTAGAGATGGAACAGAGGAGCTGCCAGTGGCTTAGCCAACAGAGATTCCAACACTGGCTCTGCTTCTGGCCGTGAGTCAAGAAAGGATATTTCGCTTTTCTTATATGATTTTCCATTTTTCTTCTTTATACCCACCGCTGTCGACCATATGGAATCATACAATGCCAAAGTCCTAATGAGCAATGCTGGCAGACGTTCGTTTCTCGCGGGAACCCTGATCTTAGTCAACCTGGCCCTAATGAGGGTCGACCGTGCCCAAACCAGATCCCCAATCTGGGCGGGCCGGGTGGAAGGCGACAACGGAGGACCGACTCACAGATTGGGTCCTCATGACATGCCCGGCGATGTCGACAATGAGATACTATGACGCTTCACAATGTCGACGCCGCCATTTGGTCGTCGTCCACCACGGGCGGAGTCGATCCACGGCATTTCGGGATCCATTCAATGGCCGGTTAGTAGGTTCGCGTCGGGCGATGGGAAGGGCCACGGAAATTTTGTATGACCTTAATCGATCCGGCCGGTTCGGACTGATGAGCAGAAAGGGGTTGTGGTGCTGGATTCTCATCCTGCTCGAAATGCCAGACTCTACAGTCACTTGATCCGTGAACAAATCCTGGGCTGATATTGCCACCATTCTGCCACATTTCCGCTCGGTCGCCAGATCCCGGCCGGCCTTGTTCGTCGACGGCAGGGTATGGCTCAGCCAAGACGTGATCGTGTCGCGCATGGTTTTTGCGGCTGCCATTTTTAGTTAGTCCGATTCCAAGATGGTGAGCGTAAGAGCGCAACAATGATGGTGCCTCGCCGCGGAGGTACCGCAGCCGATTCGCATCCGGAGTTCTAATGCCGGTCCAACTGCCTGCAGAAGATTTGATCAGTGTCGCACATAGCATAAGATGTGTTGAAAACACCATTGGGGTCGTCGCCATTCCTCATCATTGGTTTCTCGCCATTCGTGTCAGTCAATCTGCTGACAAGGAAATGATTTTCAAGCACACATTGTTATTTCTGACAGCTATGATTTGTAATATGTCAGCTGTGAATTTGACATTGGATTTGGAATATTTAGATTGTAATTTGTACTTATTATAGTGGTGTGGTATGAATGATATTAAATATTGCATTTTTAAGTGTTAGTTTGTTATGTTTTTATGAAGTTAACATTTTTAAATAAACAGTAAATGGTTAAACGTGGTAGTTGTGGCATCGTGTTAAATGAACAATCATGGTAAAACAAAAATGGGTCAAAATGGAGTGGTTTATCGTGGTTAACCCCGACCCAACCGCTTGGGGTAATTAGACGTGTTAAACTGAAGCTTCACAGTCGTGGTTACCCGCTTATTAAACGGTTCGTGTTCTCAGATTTCGATTTTTTACTCCAGCTGATTAAATGGTCACGTTTACATGTTTTTCAATTGTCACCGGTTAATCCAGAATCATTTAACCCAACCTAACACGCTTGGACACCTCACCGGGGCCCAGGCCGGAGGTTTGGGCCACTACCCATGGTACCCACAATGTCCCCCTTTTCCCGGCTGGGGAGGTCATTCTTCCTGGCCTAGAAAAAGAATACTGGGACTCGCCGATGTGGGGATCAATGGACCCACACGTCGGGTGTTTGACAAGACCAAAAAGTGCTATTCGAGCCCCATATCGATGGGCTTTGAGTGCTTTTTTGCGCACTAATCATGCCAATTATACCAATTGAAGTGTTCAGGTGTTCTTAGTATCACTTATGTCGTTTAGAGATTATTTTTGGTTGTTTTGCAGGTTTTTGCGTACTTCGAGAGCCCTTCCATATCATATTATATGTTAAAACCAAGGAAGATTAACCCATTCATCGCCCATCAAACATGCCAAAAATCAAAGAAAGAATGAAGGCAAAGTGATAAAAGTTGCACTACAAGAAATTCACAGCTGAATTACAAAAAATTATCGACTTTATTAAATTCTGCTGGTAATTACCGACTTTAATATCAATTTTGTAACAAAGCATATTTTTTCCACATTTCTGCTACCATTTACCGACGTATACTTCCACGGAGTTCTACTCACTTAGCGTTCAGTAATTTTCCATATAGTGCTCAACTTTTAGGCACCATTTCATCTATCGCACCTAAGGAAAATTACTATCGACCTAAGTGTTCCGTAGGCAATTTTCGCTCTATATATGTAATAACTTAGGTACCATTTACCTACGTATCACTCTGCATTAAAATTACCGACGGAAGTGTTTCGTAAGTAATTTTTCATTTACCGACAGAATACCTACGAAAAATTACCGACGGAAGTGTTCCGTAGGTAATTTTCCATTTGATTAATCTGACACGGTACTTTAACATTAACATGGAAGTGTTCCGTGAGGCGTAAATTTTATCTTTGATACTTTTGAAATATTTATCTTAAATACTCTTGATATTATTAAATATAAGTGTAATTATAATAATATTTTTTAAATTTTATAAAATGAAATAATTTTAATGTTTAAACCTAATATATATCCAAAAGAATAAAATAATTATTTTATTCAAACTAATATATATATATATATATATATATATATATATATATATATATATATATATATATATATGCTTACTTTGTAATTAATATAACAAGTTGATGAATGATATATATAATATTTTCTAATTTATCTAACATTAGTCATCATGCTTAGATCCTCATGTTTTCCCCAAGTTCAAGGTCCGAGTTCAAACCCCTTGATGCATATTTTTCTTGATTTTGCAACTAAAAACATCGACGGACTTCCTTCCGTAGGTAAATTACCGACGTATTACTCACGAATTTTGTCAGTATTTCTCATTCCATTTTGTATATATTTTCTCAACTTTACCTACCACATCTTCCATACTTATCGACGTGAATTTCAGAGGTAATTTACCTACTGATTGGATTTTCCGTCTGCAATTTACGCTCATCTCTACGCCACAACAACCTACGAAATATAGTTGTCGGTATTCCGTAGGTAAATTTAATTACCGACTGAATTGTTTATATTACCTGGGCCGTAATTCTCTCCGTAGGCAACTGTCAATTTGTTGTAGTGTCGTGCAAGAGTTATGCAAGAGTAGATCGAAGAATTCCTGTGGAATTTCGCTTATGATTGCGGTAATTACTGATTGCTAAAATGCGAATCATAGCGAAAATTTCCCAATCCCAGCAAAATCATGAAATTTCTGCACTCCAAAATTCGCTAACTGACGGCTCCAGCGAAAAATGCGCCAAGTATCACCTGGGTACCGCAGCTACGAAATTTCGCCAGCTGGCTTAAATCGCTGCCTAGCTTAGTTCTCTCGATTTCGGCTTAGTCGCCAGGCACTTCGCTACTCCAGCTGGGCCTCTTTCGCTACCTAGCGAAATTTTCGCTGCCTAGCGAAATTGGCCTGTCCTAGCGAAATTGTCTGCCTTGTCATCCATTTGTAATTAATGCAAACCGACTTCAATTTGGTGTATTACTTCCTTGTCTCTTATTTTAGCCAAAATGTTAGGCTTTATTGTAGTTTCACATAATGGGTGGCCTATATAAACCTCCTTAGTTTTTGTAACCAAGAAGAAGAGAACTGGGGAGACAATCTTTTGGCACAAATTTTCACTTTATGTAAATATCTTTCGCAAATTTTCACTTGGGGTTTGGTTTTCTCTCTTTCTCTCCTCCTCTTCTCTCATTTTCTAGGCTGCCAACAACCCTCTTCAGATGACAACTCAAGAGATGTCGCTGCTCTTTTCTTTGAAGAGAAGGTACTAGCTTAATGTGGGCAAGCCAGTAGTCAGTTCCTCATGTGCTCAATGCTACAGTATTGTATTTATGGCTCCCATCTTCAAACTAGGGTTGAATATCATTTAATGTCATTAATTTGGCCAATACTTACCATGCTTTAGGATACAAAGTGTATACTTATTGCTGGGGATGAGACTGCGGGTTTTTTAGGATGGTCTTTACGAGCCACCGAAATGATGTTGAATGTTAGCGTTTAAAATCGAAGAGGGGTCGAGATGCATGTTACCCGTACGACTCAAATAAAGTGATTCTAGGTTAGGTTTGCTAGTTAAACAAAGAGCCTAAGTATGGTCGACTATAGGTTGCTTGTCATAATGCGAGGATAAAACCCGAGGACACTTGTTCTATGTTATCAAGTTAGTGACCTAAATCTTCAAAGTTACCTTTTCACACATCACTTTTAGTCTTTACTATTCCGGCCAAAACTACCACACTGCTTTTGGAAACAAACTAAAACCAAAATAGAAAGCCTTTCCTCTTTCACACTTATGCAAATCATTCCTAGGATGAAAACCCATCCCCGTGTTCGACCCTAGACCGCTATACTGCAGTAGCTTGACTACGGCAGTAGGAGGAACTTAGGATATAAATTTTGTTGATTCCGCTCAACCTACTGCGGGCACCTAATCAATCACGCCGCTATCGGGGATGGTGCCAAATTTCTTGATGAGTTGGAAGTGTACTTGTGATCAACATCACAAGTGAAGGTAACCTTTTTAACTCTTTGTATCCACACAGAATCGCAAAGTGTTCACTTTGCAAGAATCGCATTGTTTTTGTTTTTTTTTTATACAGTCAGTTGTTATTTTAGCTAACAATAACCCTTTTTGCAAGTTGGATTGTGCTCTTTGTGTGTCTCGGGCCAGGTACGCTTTGAGCGCAAAGATCGACGCAGGAATAACAGGTAGATTACAAAGGATCAAGACACCGGGCCGGCGACACATAGTGACAATACGTGGATCCCCTACCCGAGGAACAAATAGAGTCGCCTGTGTACCCCCAATGAATCCAACAACTCATAGATCGATGAGGACCATATTCACCCTCCTGGGAGTTAGTGCCCCTTCCCGCATCATACTCTCGTCGAAGATGTAGCTGGAGGCCCCCATCTGCACCTCTACTCCCTACATATCATGGTATGGAAAATGAAAATCCATACACTCACATAAGGGATTTTGAGGAAGTTTGCACAACCTTAAGGAAGGTATGATCGACACGGATTTGCTTAAGCCGAAAGCATTTCCATTGACCCCTAAAGGACAAGGGCCAAGATTTGGCTTAACTCACCGAGGCCTAGAACCATAAGAAATTACCGAGTCGCAGCGTGAGTTTTTAAAAATTCTTCTGCTCATAAGACCAAATAATTTGAAGAGACAAATTTACACTTTGCAAATCTCAAGATGGTGAGGTTTTATCGCTGTTGGGAGAGATTTATGGAGACCATCGCAGCCCACATCATGGGTTTGATACATGGATGCCGGTAAACCACTTTCAGGAAGGTCTCCGCCATGAGGCAAGCCTTTGGAAACCATGTGCGGAGGAGACTTGGCAAGCATCCTGACGAAGCCATGGATTTTTTAAATTATGTGGCTGAAACTTCTAAGGGTTGGGATGAGCCAAACCCTAGGGAAATGGAAACAATGAGGCCCTCAGCCAACCCTAGGGGAGGGATTTATACACTGGCAGAGGACATAGAAATGAAAGCTAGAATTTCAACCTTAGCTAGGAAGGTAGAGGAGCTTGAAGGAAAGGCTCCATGAAGTGCGTGCAAAGGATCGAAAATCCCGCACAAGCCAACCCGCACCACTCCCAATCCTCGCATATCCGCAGAACGCTGTCCTATGGCCCTTCTAATGAAGGATTTGATGTCAGATCGTGCAAATACCGTAGACAATACAAGCACCACAACCCAACGCCCCATATGGAAATACCTACAATTCCAATCGGAGGAATCACCCCAACCTTTCCCCGAAGCCCACTCCCCCGCCTATGTACCTCCGTGCCAAACCACGCTTGTTCCCAATATCACCACAACCACCACCATCCTCATCTTCCCGTGGAACGCTTCATTTTAATTGGTGCAAGGTGGTAGGCAACTTTCAGGAAGAACAAAGGGGATCAATGTGCAACTGGCACAACGATTGACACTGTAGAGAGCACACTGAACAAGAGAATAGATGGGTTTGAGAGCAATCTAAACAAAAGAATTGACAACCTACAGAACTCAATCACAAAGATCAACAATATTCTGGAGGTACAGGAGAGAGGAAGGTTCCCTTCCCAAACACTGCCAAATCCAAAAGGAGTCCATGAGATAGGTTTATCTAGCAATTCGGGAATGGATGAGGTGAAAGCTATAATTACACTAAGGAGTGGAAAAGAGGTTGATCAGCCCATGCCCAAGCCTGTTGAGGAAACTAGGAAAGGAGAAGAAATGGAGCCAGAGCATATTCTCCTGAAGGAGGACTCAATGAAATACAGCATGCCACCTCCATTTCCCCAAGCACTTAGAGGCAAGAAAAATGCATCCCAACAAGCAGGCATTCTAGAAGTCCTAAGGCAGGTAAAAGTCAACATACCTCTTTTGGACATAATCAAACAAGTCCCTGCCTATGCAAAATTTTTGAAAGATCTTTGCACAATTAAGAAGGGATTAGGTATTGAGAAAAAGGCATTTCTCACTGAACAAGTCGTTATAATCCAAAGCAAGAACCCCACAAATATAAGGATCCGTGATCTCTCGCGCATTAATTTCAAGAATATTAGCGGAATTGCATAGATAAATCATTGCTTGATTTAGAGCCGCAGGAACCTACCGTATTCTGCAGGCCAAGCGCTAGGGCTCAGGTGAACTTAAACCTACTAACATCACACTATCATTGGTCGATAGATCAGTAAAAATCCCAAAGGGGATAGTTGAGGATGTCTTAGTGCGAAGATAGACAAATTCTACTACCCTGGATTTTGTAGTGCTTCGACACTCCAGCCAATTGCAAATGAACCCAATCATGTGCCAATCATCTTAGGAAGACCATTTCTGGCCACAGCCAATGCAATCATCAATTGCCGGAATGGAGTCATGCAACTTACCTTTGGTAACATGACCTTGGAGTTGAACATATTCCATCTGAACAACAAACACAAACTGCTAGCAAATGAAAATCAAATTTCTGATGAAGTTGTTTCAAATGGTCAGTATGCAGGAAAGCTTAGTGTCCAGGAATTGCAAGGAATAGTCAACCAAGGTGAAGAAGAGATTTTGGTCCTACCATCAACACCCACTGTAGGCCAATTGCTCAATTCAGAATCTATCAGTGAGAAACCGAACAACAATGGGAAATCCAACACCAAGGATTCAGCCTGCATCCATCGCGGCTCGGCGGCATCCTCCTCGACCCTCCTCGAGTAATTTTGTGATATGGAACTGATTTGCGTTCTCACACAAACCAAATTGCAGTTCAATAAATTTTGGTTTTATTTTAATTTAGTCAATTTCAATAATTTTAGTTATTTTTTGTTTCCCTAAATTAGCAGCTTTCCCTTTTTAGTAATTTTTTTTATATATTATAGTACTTTATATTAAATTTTTAATTATAGTATATAATAATTTTTATAATAATCTTTTATTTCATATATTATTAAAATTTTAAGCTGAAATATTTGAGGTGCAGAAGGTGATGCAGGATAATCCCAAATTCGCTATAATAGCGAAAATTGGAGGGAAAAGACCCTTCGGCTACTTCGTTTGCCTATAAGAGGAGTGGAGGGGGTTTTGGCTCTTCACACCTTTTGTTTTCCCCTCCCAGCCTTTGCCGTGACTAGAAGCAGCCCACCGCTGCCGCTGTCGTGAGCCATCCCCGTCGTAGCCCTCGCGCATTCTGTTGCTTCCGTTTCGCGTACCGGCCAGGCCGCGGCGTTCACCGATCAAGCCACACCAATCGCCGGCATTTCACTCGCTTGTACCGCGGAGCGCGCATCTTCACGATCGGATCTCTCGAGCCATCGCTCGCTGTTTTTACATCTGCTCGAGGCCGTTGGTCACGCCAGCCTTTCACTACCGCCGCCGCCATCGCTAACCCTCACCGTGCTCACACTATCGCACTTCCATCTTACTCGCAGACACCATCTTACGCCGCCCATCTTACCGCGACACCATCTCACTCCGAGTATGTTCACGCCAAATGAGAGATAGGCCGGAGCGATGTGGATGCTATTTGCTCATCGCGCCTACCAGCAAACTCAGATCGAGGTCGACTTGTCACCCATGTCAGCAGCTGCATTATGACTCACCGGGGTCTTCCTCGCGGTACCGGACGTAGGAGGAGCCTACGCAAAGAAGATCCGCGATCATTGATGTTATCGCAAAGCAAATGTTAGCCATTAGACTCACCACCACCACGGAGCGAGGTGGTTAGTTTCTTTTATGATTTGTATAGTTACCAGCCTTTATCAACCCGCCAATAATTTTGATTAGGATTCATGTACAGCCATAGTAGTGTAAAGTGATATTTTTGTATGTTTAGCTTTGTATGCATGTACTAGCTATTTGGCTATATCAAAAAAGCTATTCAAGATATATATACACACTTTTTGCATATACTTTTGTGCCTCCATCTTATGTAATCGCTTTTGTCTTCAATTAGACACCGAACGTCAATCAACACAATCGCTTTCAACTTGAACAATTGAATTGCTTCATTGGACAATTGAATTGCCTTTAAATGGAAAATTTGAAACCCCCGTTTGTCACCTTATGTTAGAACAAATTCCATGTTTGATATACTTTTCGTCATCAGTTCCAAGATGCTTAACTCGAACAATTCTCCCTAAGCTAATTCACACACCGCACACCCATTGTTTCAATAGTTGCCAAATTAGTTGCTTCCTTTCACTTTGCATAGTCATTTTAGGCATGTTACAACCTAGGATAGGTTTGTGTTTCTCACATTTGAAGACCAATGTAGTCTTCCAAAAAGGAAAAGAAAAGAAAAAGCAAAAGAAAAAGAAAAAGAAGAGAAGAAAAAGAAAAATAAAGTCGTGACACTTTGCCTTGAAACTCGAACACGGTCCGAGGGGTGTATGGTGAAAACCTTTGAAGCCCGATGCCCTAAGCCTTAATTGGTTGGGAGTCATCGATTTAGTGTTCGTTACATGGGTGGATAGGTAGAGTTTAACGATTTGTAGGTGCTTGATTTTCTCAAGTCATCTTCGAGTCTCGGGGTGAAGCCTCAGAGATTTTGTGGTCAAGGATCCTTTGGCTTGATGCCCTAAACTCCACTGGTTGGGAAACATTCATAATCTCGCTACACGGACTTTGGTGAAGTCGACTTTAAGCATTGCACCCTACAATGTAGTCAACAAAAAAAAAAAGCGCAACTATCCTTATCTAGGTTGTTCAATACTTAAGGCCATGCCGTTGCTAGGTTGGGGAGGGGACACTTACAATTATTGGCTCGGACCGTTACATAAAGAACCATTAGACTTGGGTGGAAATTCCAATGGAGAATCATGGAACCAATATTGACCTGAAATTGTTCTTGTATGGTTTTGGCTCTTTCATGGCGGTTTTCAAACTTGGTGTCAATTTTTCAGTTTAAAGGTACTATTTATATGTATATACACATTTTTGAATCATAAACTTTTGAGAATCACCATGCATCTCCTTTTGTTTTCAAAGATCGCTAAGGACTAGCAACGCTTTTGTCGGGGGTGTGATTAGTACCCGCAAAAAGTGCTATTTCGAGCCCTACATCGATGGGTTTTGAGTGCTTTTCGAACACTAATCATGCCAATTATACCAATTGAAGTGTTCAGTGTTCCCAAGATCACTTTATGTCGTCTTAGAGATTATTTTTTATTGTTTTGTGGTGTTTCGCATTTCGAGAGTTCAATATCGAGACATATGCTAAACCACATGAAGATTAAACTCCATTCATCGCCCATCAAACATGCCAAAATCAAAGAAATAATGAAGGCAAAGGATAAAAGTTGGTGCAAAGAGGGGCCATGTAGTGGAGATCGCACCTAATTGGCTATGATTGCTAAAATTCGCAATCATAGCTTAAATAAGAATCCTAGCTAAATTGTGAAATTTCGTCAGACCTAAAAATTTCGCTTAACCACTGCTCCTAGCTTAAAATGCGCTGCTATATCACCCAAAAATTTCGCAGCTGGGGCCAATTTCATTAGCTAGCTAAATTGCCGCTGCCTAGCCAATTCCTCCTCGATTTCCTCGCTATCCGCAGCAATTTCCGCTACTTAGCGAAATTTTCGCTACTAGCTAAATCGCTTAGTTAGCAATTTTCACGCCAGCTTAAATCGCCTGTCTCCAGCGAAATTGTCCCCGCTTCTGTCATCCATTTGTAATTACCAAACCTAATTTCAATTTGGTGTATTACTTCCTCGTTCCTTATTTTAGCCTAAATAGCAGTTTTTTATTGTAGTTTCACATAATGGGTGGCCTATATAAACCCCCTTTAGTTTTTGTAACCAAGAAGAAGAGAACTGGGAGACAATCTGGGCACAAATTTTTCACTTTATGCAAATATCTTCGCAGCCTCACTTAGGGTTTGGTTTTCTCTTCTCTCCTCTTTCTCTCATTTTCTAGGTCAGCCAAACAACCCCTTCGAGGATGACAACTCAAGAGATGCTTGGCTAAGCCTCTTTCTTTGAAGAGGAAGGTAGCTAGCTTGGTCAGGCGCTGCAGTGTTGTCCTCATGTGTTGAATGCCATGTGTATTGTGTATTTATGGCTCCCATCTTCTCAAACTAGGGTCAATATCATTTAATGTCATTAATTTGGCCAATACTTACCATGCTTTAGATACAGCGTATACTTATTGCTAGATGCACTGCGGGTTTTTAGGATGGTCTTTACGAGCCACCGAAATGATGTTGAATGTTAGCGCTTTAAACTCGAAGTGGTCAGAGATGGCTGTTAATTGTGGTCGACTAAATAGAGTGATTCTAGGTTAGGTTTTCTAGTTAAAACAAAGAGCCAAGCTATGGCTCGACTATAGGTTGCTTGTCATAATGCGAGGATAAAACCCGAGGACACTTGTTTGCCCTATGTTATCAAGTTAGCGACCTAAATCTTCAAAGTTACCTTTTCACACATCACTTTCGGGCCTTTATTATTCGCTAAACTACTCACAATAATCGCTAAACAAATCCAAAAATCAAAATAGAAAGCCTTACCTTTTCACACTTATGCAAATCATTCCTAGGATGAAAACCCATCCCCGTGTTCGACCTCTAGACCGCCATATCGCAGCGAGTTTGACTACGCATCAAATAGAGGAACTTAGGATATAAATTTTGTTGATTCCGCTCAACCTACTGTGGCACGAATCAGTGTTCCAATGCGCGCATTACCGGGGAATTTCCTATTTTCAGGGTTACATTTAATGCAGTTCTTTGGGGCTCCCATGAAACTTAGGGTCTCTATAAGAGGCTTGTAGGGTGGCGGATTCATTTGTGCTTCTTGTTGGTGCGGATTCTCAATGGGTGAATATGCTAGACGTTGTCAGGCATAGCTCGTGCTGTATTTTTCTGATGGCTTCATGGAAGAGGCTTACGAAGGGGGCTTGGACGTGATCTTCAACTATGGATCAGACCGAAGGCTAGAAGGACTAGGCTGGGAAGTTCTAATTTACATTTTGGAGAATATTTTCGAACTTTGCATATTTCCTTATGTGCCTCTTTGCATTGTTGTGCCCTTGGGTGGTTTGAAAATTGGAATGGAATCCTATGCAGCCAAGAACACCCCCTCCTAAATCAATAAGGCTCTTTGTGTTCCTTTCCGCCTTCCGTAGGACCTTCTTTCCTAGCCTCTGCTTCAACTTTTTCTTCTTTTTTGGGCCTCTGCGGCTATTTTTTCCTCATTTGTAGCCTTTGCACTTGGTCCGAATAGATCATGTAATCGTAGTATGATCACTTTGTTATAAGCGCTGTTGTGTAATTATGAACGCCTTTTGGTGTAATTAATGAATTTACATTTCCTGAAATTTCCGCGTTCCTACACACATTGTTCTCATGCTTCCCAATTCCCGACTAGTGACAGTGTAACACCCAGGAATTTGTATAGGTATAAGTTAGGGAAAATAATAATGACAGGAATTTGTATAGGTATAAATTAGGGAAAATAATAATGACAGGAATTTTTATAGGTATATGTTATGAAGATAATAATGATAATTCAATTAGTAATTAATTAATTAATTTAATGGAAGAGGGGTAAAAAGGTAATTTTCCTAATAGATACCCTAGGTATAAATTGGAATAACAAAAGAAAATCCTTTCTATTCATCTTTGAATATCTTTCTATCGGTAGAATCTTTCGCAGAACTTACGCTTCGGTAGATCTAGGCTCGTTAACAAATTTCTTCAGGTAAGATATTCCTTATTTTATTTTTCAGATTCTTTGATGTAGATTATTTAGTTTTCTTCGCCTTTAGATCACTAAGAAATCGTGGATACTTCAGATTATATTTCATGAAATTTTCTTAAAAAATGAAATAAAAATAAGAATTGGTGGTGTCATACTAAATTACTTTGGAGTATGAGAATGAAAAGCATTTAAGGATAATTTTGAAAGAAAATAATAATAAAACAAATAAGATAAATTTGAAAAGGCCGAATTTTGTATAAATATATGTATTTGATAAGTATTTAAAGATATATGTATTTGGCAAGTAAATATTTATTAAGGAATGAGAATTTATTAGGACTAGGAATACATTAGAATAATTATTTAGCAATTATAGGAAATAAGATCCGTTATACTACTTGTCAAGCCAAGTATGACAATTGTTAGGTAAAAGGCTTAGATGAGTATTGTGTAATAATATAATTTGTAAATACATAATATTATTTCTTTCTAGTAAAAGATTTAGTCTTGGACACATATAAAAATAAATAAATTATTAAAATAAGATCCAAAAGGAATATGTGTTTTATAAAATTTGTAAAATTACCTAATTTAAATAGTTATCATTTGAACAATTGTCAATATGTTTGAGGTGAACAAGAAAATCACGTTGATAGAATAAACTTTATAAAATATTTAGAAACCCTTTAACTTTTATTATTATGGATTAAAAAAAAAATAATATAATTGTTAAAAATATCAAATTATGAAAGTTTTAAGAATAAATAAGTAACGATGATAGTTTATCCCTTATTATTTTAGGAGAAATATTCCATTGAGGTGAAATTATTCGGATTAGCTATTTCAAAGCTTTTGAGTACTCCTTTGAGGTAAGAGATATTAATGCAGATTTTTAAAAAGAAAATTGTTGTTTTTACCATTCGATTTATCAAAATTGTTTTAATCGACTACATATAATTCGTTTATGAAAATTTTACTTTTTTTATTTATTTGATTATCCATGGATCAAAAAAGTAAGCCAGATGATTGTACTTTGAGATTTGCTTTGTTACGAAAGAAAATGGAGATATATTTGCTTTGTACTTGAACTTTTGAATGAAAATATTTGACTTTGTTAGTTCGCCCGGCCAACTGAATAATAAATGACACTATTCGTACTCTTTGTCAACGGGATATAATAGTTGACCTTTACATTTTCTTGGTAGGGAATGTAATTGATTTGAACCCCAGCCTCTAGGGTTTGGTTAGAGGTTACTAGTATTAGTAGTGCTTGGTTCCATTCAATCTTAAAAGGAATACTTGCGGCTAGCCACCCATTTGAAAGTCCCACATAATTGGGCACCATTTGATATTTGATGACTAGAGAAAAATATATTTGAAATGAATTTGAATTTGGATTTGATATGAAAGTGTTTGAATCGAAATTTGATATGAAATTGTTTGGATCACATTTGATATGAAACTCGATTGAAATGGATGTGAGAATGTTTGAAGTAACTTTTGTTAATGCCCAATATTTTTGAATCAAAAGTTTGATGAAAACACTCCTATTTGTTATAAGTGCGATTAAAAAACTTTTTGATCCATGAAAATGTATTAGTATTTTATCGAAGCTTTAAGCTCACTCCCATTCGTTGAAATTTTTTCGTGTACTTTTAGTTTCGTGGGAGGAGGATGGCTAGGTCAGGGATTCATCATTAGGATTTGATTAGAACTATGTCGATCATGTTAAACTAATAAGTTCATGTTTATGTGAAATGTTGGGTTTTGAAAGTTAATTGAGAAAGTTACTTGATGATAAATATCTGCTTATATTAGTACAAAAGTTGGATTTGGGAGATTCCAAATATCGTTATATTCGAATGCAGCCTTTATATGATATGCATAATTGAGATTTGGATATTAGAAGTACTTGGCTTCGCATGAAATTTTGAATTTCGGGAGAATTTATGAATTTAGAAAGTTGCGCATTTACTTTGAACATGTGCTGTAATTTGGACAAAATCTAGTTATAAAGAAGTGTAGTGTCGCTTTCACACTTCAAAACCTTCAAAGTTAAAGGCTTGAGGGTGAATTGACGCCATGCTCCCTAGGTGGGTTTCGGGGTGTGACAGAGTGGTATAAGAATTATAGGTTTATGATCTTAATGAGAATTTGTTTAAGTTTGTCTATGGGGATAGTTGAGTGACGTGTTAGTTGATAATTCATTTCCGTTTCTGTATTCTTAGCATTCTTCACAAATGTATGTTAGATAATTGAGTTCTCGTGACTAGTTAAAGTTCACTACACTCTTTTGCCTCTCGTATTGTTTGGTTGGTTTAGTGAATATACTTCATCAATATGAATTATGATTTGAATTTGTCACTTATGGGACATGTCATTATGGACAATATGGTGGTTTGTGCTATTTTATGATGATTGGTGTTAAGAATATTGAATTGACTTAATACTCCTTAAACATTAAGGTTTTTGTTTGATTTGAGGATGAATTAAGGTGCTTAATGAATCTTATTTGTTGATTGTTTTGGGAAAATATTGTCTTTCCATATTCTTAGTTATCTTGAGTTTAGTTGAAGGGAATCATGTGGATAAATTGTTACGCATAAGCTAAGTCTTGCAAGGTAGTGATTTGCTTATAAATATTGTTAAGTCTTTTAAGTCAATGTGATGAGCGATGAAAACAAATTGAAATTTGAAAGGATCTAATATTGTTATTAAAGTTTCATGTTTTTTTGGGATTTATTGATATTACAAATAAATTATTAAGAGATCTCTAAGATTATCCTATATTTTCAGGCTGACATAGAAAGAAGTTAAGTTTGATTGGTCTTATAAATATGATGATAGCTTCACAGAGTTGAAGAGAAAATTGGTAGCAACTCTTATTTTGATTATTTCATTGGGTTCGCAAAGTTTTTTTTGCATAATGATGCCTTTCATTAGGATTTATGTTGTGTCCTTATGCAACATGGAAAAATTGATGTATACTTATAGACATTTGAAATTTTAAGATAGAGAAAACTATATTATTATGATTTGAAGTTAGGTAAAATAATTTTTGCACTTAAGATATGAAGACATTTTTTTTTTATTATGATCTACTCATAGTTTACGAGAGTTTGAAGTCTTTGTCTTCTTAAAATGATTTTTAAGCAAGAAATAGAAGATATTGATACAATTATTTCTTAAGGATTATGACACATTATTCAAGATTAATAAAAATAATGAGAATCTTGTGATTTGTGTCTTAAATAGAAAAAATTGATTCCTTGGAATCATTTAAGGTTGTCGCAAACGATTATCGTATGATTTGAGATGTTTACAAGTCTATGTTATACCTTGGATTTTTAGAGTTCTTACGTTGAGCATTATAGTGCAACTAAATTTGTTTGAGAATTAAAATCTTATAAGGAATTATTTGAAACTAGTTGAACTTTTAGAACAATTGATTGTATTTAATAAGATCATAAGATCTTGAAATTTGGGATTAGACTTAATGTCTTAAATAATGGAGAGAGACAACTTTTGAAAGGTTTATTACTTTAAGCTTACGATCTACCCTAAAAGGATGCAAAAGTATAAATATTTAAGACATAATTTTGATGGGCATATATGAAGTAAGGTATTACATTATTTGTGACTTCTGGTTTAGTGTGTGATCGTATATGGAGGTTTACATCAAAGACCTAATAGTATACTTCCTTTGCAACTACTTTATATATCTAAATGAGTGTGAAAACTTATTACCATGGATTTTGTGATAAAGGTTACTAAGAACCTTAGTTGATGACAATGTTTCATTATGATGGTTTGCTTTATGGATAAAGTCTAATAATTTTTCTATCGACTAACTTCTTGATATTATTATATTTTGATAATGTGTATGAAATATTTGATTCTATGGTATGTAATAAGAATTCTTATATTTTGTAGATTTTGATCATCAAAAAAAAAAAAAAAGAAGAAATCAAGTACTAAGTTAGTTTTGATAGTAGCTTCATACTTAAACTAATGACTAATTGAGGAAGTAATCCCAAATTGGAACATTTGTTGAGATATATCGCTTTAGACTCCTGAAAAGCAATCGTAATGAGTTCTTACTCTTGGTTAAATTTTCTTGTAGAATAGTTTTGCTAGAAATGAGATTATTTCTTCAAAAGGCGATAGAAGTTTATGATCTCCTATGTGTTATGATCATGTTGAGAAAAAATAATTAACACATGAACTTGTGTAATTGACTATCGAAAGGATAACCTGACAGTTGAGAATTTGGAAGAAAATCAAGGTACACACAAGTGTTATGTTGATAATCCCAAGCAATATTTGGTATTTGAATTTGGTGATTATGTTATCTTAAAGTTTGCTTATTGAGTTAAATTGAGATATTTGGAAGTTGAAAATCTATTGAGAAAAGAAAAACCCAGTCCTCGATTCAGGCCCGTTTTGAAATATTAGAGACAGAGGTACCTTTTACATATAAAGCAGCCTTTGTCCCCTCGTGCCCGGTCTAAGATTCATAATGTGTTTTATATTTCAACCTTGAGGAAATATGTTTTCGATACTTCTCATGTTGTGGAGTTGGAACCTATTTAGATTTTTGAGGACTTGACCTATGAAAAGGTGCCCGTTCAAATTGTGGATGTGATGGATAAAGTTCTACGATGTCATGTTGTCAAGTTGGTAAAAGTCCTATGGAGCAATCATAGTATCCGAGAGGCCACTTGGGAGTTAGAAGAAGAGATGAGAGAAAGCATCCTCAATTATTTCAAGACTCAGGTATGTCAAGTTTAGAGGACTAAACTTTATAAAGGAGGGGATACGTAACACCTAGAATTTGTATAGAGTATAAGCCAGAGAAAATAATAATGACAGTGAATTTCAGATAGGTTTAAGTTACGAAAGTAATAATGATGAATTTGTATAGGTATAAATTAGTGGAAATAATAATGACAGGAATTTTGATAAAGCATACGTTATGAAGATAATAATGATAATTCAATTAGTAATTAATTACGAATTTAATGGAAGAGGGGTAAAAAGGTAATTTTCCTAATAGATACCCCAGATATAAATTGGAATAAGAAAAGAAAATCCTTTCTATTCATCTCTGAATTTCTTTCTAGCTGGTAGAATTCCAAAGGACGTACGACTTTCAGATCTAGGGTTTGAAGAACAAATTTCTCTAGGTAAGTTATTCCTTATTTTATTTTTCTAGATTTCTTTGATGTAGATTCTTTAGTTTTTTTTCAGTTTAGATCAACCCTGAAGAAGTTAGATTTAGATTACACTTTCGTTTTTTAAAAATGAAATAAAATAAGAATTGGTGGTGTCATACTGAATTACTTTGATTATGAGAATGAAAAAGTATTTAAGGATAATTTTTGAAAGAAAATAATAATAAACAAATAAGATAAATTTGAAAAGGTTGAATTTTGTATAAATATATGTATTTGATAAGTATTTAAAGATATATGTATTTTGACAAGTAAATATTTATTTAAGGATTGAGAATTTATTAGATAAGGAATATGATTAGAATAATTATTTAGCAATTATAGGAAATAAGATCCGTTAATGTAATACCCGAGAAAATTCCAATTTATGGAAAAAGGGCAAAATTGTAATTTTGGTAAAAATCCGAAATTTTTCTAGATCTCGGATGACAAAACGAATTTCATTGTTGGAATCATCTCGCGAAATTCCATTAACATGTCGACTCGTCGACCCGAGACACCCAGATTTGCACGCTTTTTCTCGAGGGGCATCGAGCATCAAGCCGTGAAACGATATTTGATGTGACAAAATTCATATATAACATGTACTCATGTGACACATGTTGCATGAGTAGAGAAATGATGGAAATGGACGGCCGAGATAGTGCCAAATGTCGAAAATCCAAGATTTTAGGGACATGGATGAATAGTTAAATGATAATAAGGACAAACATGAATAGTGTCGTCTCTTACATTAAAAAAGGAAGCCAAAAACGTGAAGAAAGAAAGGGGAGATGCAGTGAGCTTAGTTTTTGAAAATCTAGTGAGAGAGAGTGTGACTTCTCTCTAGGATTACGGGCGATCCGACCGTCGGAATTCTTCGGGACAAGAAGGAAGGTTGTTCTACGAGGCGAGGCCTACGAATGGGCTTCGATTTTAAGGAGTTTCGACAAACTCCGTGAGGTAGGGGTTTCATCCTACTTGAGTTTTACTCTTGATTTAAGTGCTATATAATGTTTGGGTTGGTTCGAGGCCTTGAACGGTAGTTTGATCGGTCCTAAAACTTGGGATTGAATTGTTGGAATTTATGAGACCCATTGGACAATCCGTATCAGTTTTAGGGGCTGTTTTGGGTGTTTGTGTTGTAAGTTGTGAAACAAATTGTATTGTGATGTATATGAGGCCGGAAACGGTTATGAAATTCGGGTTCACAAAGTGGAATCGATATTAGTGATTGGCCGTTAACTACCCGAGGGTTTCACTGTTCACGTGAATAGTGTTCACGAAATTAATTTTGTGAGAAATTGTGTTCAATTGAGTAATTCAAATCGAATTGCTCGTGTTTGTTAAATTAGCCCATGTGAGCTAATTCTTGGTGTAATGTATTGAGAATTCATAACATGGTTTGCGGTGATTTAAATTATGTAAATGTATTAATGATGATATATTTGTATGCGTCAGGTATATATATATTGTGTGAAATGACATAATGCATTTCATACGCGACCTGCAGCAGCCTCTAGAAATTAGCGAGCGATGACATGAAAATACCAAAGAAAAACGAAAACGTTTTTTGGAAAAGGAATTTCACAGATGAATTTCTGTGAGAATGGGGTTGGGAGACGTGGTCCAACGCATCATTTCGGATGAGGACCATTAATGCTTGAAACCCTCCAACACATTCGCATCGGAGGGTAGTCCCATTTTTACCGATACTTGCTAAGATAGTTTCAAAACAACAAGAATTGTTTTGAAAAGATTTTTCTCTTACATGGCTTAGGGGCAAGGTGAGGAGTCTATGAGGACTCTGACGTATTGGTCACTTAGTGTAAGACCCGAGAAATTCCAATTTCTGGAAAAAGGGGAAAATCGTAATTTCGATCAAAAATCTGAAATTTATTCTCTAGATCTCGGATGATGAAACGGATTTTATCGTTAATCGCCTCACCGAAATTCAGCTAGCACGCCACCAGAGAATTCGAGAGACAAGCCAGTGATTGACACGTTTTTTCTCGAGGCACGCATTTGTAAAAGCCGTAAAACAATTTTCGATGCGACGAAAGTCACATATAACACCTACTCATGTGCCATAAGTGGCATGAGTAGAGAAATGGTGAAAATGGACGGCCGAGGTAGTGCCGAGTGTCAAAACTGGGAAAAGAAGGACATAATGGTCATTTTAAAGTTGATTTAATGATAATGAGACAAAACACTCAATAGTGTTTGTCTCTTACAAATGGAGAAAGGAAGCAAAACGTGAAGGAAAAGGAGGGAAGATGCAGAACCGAAAATGGTGATTTTCTAGAGTGAGAGAGTCTAACTTCTCTCTATATTTATGGGCGATCCGACCGTCAGAATTCTTCGGGACAAGAAGGAGGTGTGTCGTTTCTATCGCGAGAGGCTCACGCCAGGCTCCACTTTAGGAGTTTCACAAACCCGAGAGGTAGGATCCTACTTGAGTTTTACACTTTATTTAAGTGTATTTATGATGTTTGAGTTGATTGAGGTCGTGAGTGGCCGTTTGATCGGTCCTAAATCTTGGAATCGAATTATTAGAAAATTTTGAAACCCAAATTGTGTAGCCGTGACCGTTAGGGGCTGTTTGGGGGTGTTAATTGTATAAATTGTGCAACAAATTGTGGCTTTCAGGATATGCATATGGCCGAAAAATGATCAGAAATTCGGTTCACAAAGGAACCGATGATCTGCGGATTTGGCCTGAATAGTAACAGAGGGTTTCACTATTCCTCGAATAAGGTCTACAAAATAATTTCAGAAATAATGTGCCCGTCGAAAATTCAAATTGAGTTGCTTCAGGTTTGATCATTAGCCCACGTGAGCTAATTTTGATGTAATTGATGGTGAAATTACATGACATGTTTGTGTGATTTAAATTATGTGAATATATGCATGATTATATATTTGCATGTTTTATAAAATTTTATGGAATTGACATCATGCATTTCCATATGCACTGGGGCACCCTAGAATAATAGGAGTGAGTGCATGAGGTGACTTTCGAGTATAATGGTTTTGAGGGTTGACTAACAATAATAATTATCGGAGGGTAGTCCATATAAAATATCAATCGTCGGAGTCGCCCAATTGATATACATCGGAGGGTTGTCCACTAAAAGATCATCGGAGACGGTCCAAAAATAATTATATCGGAGGGTTGTCCACAAATAATATAAACAAATATCTTTGTTGAAAATAATGTTTCTCATACGTGGCTTAGGCAAGTGTGAGGGAGTCGGTGAGGACTCTGTAAGTATGAGCTGATCATGCAGACATTCGTGCAGACCACGATTACTGAATGTATGTTTTTCATTGAGCATTGCATATGCACTAGGGGTGAGAGTATCAATTTAGGGTGATTCCATTACTGGGCATTAGCTCACTCCCGTCGAGGGATATTTTACAAAGTACAGGATGCGGCGAGACGCTTCATAGAGGTCGAGCTCTGGAGAAGAAAACCGGTCATGGGCTTTGGGTTCATTTCTCGTGTATACATGTATTAGAATGTTTTTCATTTTAATATATGTGTTGTATAAGAGTAAATCATTAACTCTGAACTATTGTATATACTGGGAATTATTAGGATGAGTATTGGCTCAGGCCTGCATGGCCGCTTTACTCATGGATTGTTATATTGGATTGTTGGGATAGGTTATATACGTGTTATACCGAGGTAGAGCCTCCCACAAAGGAGACTTCGCCTCGATTGCGGGAGAGATGTCGGGTCACCCGACATTCACGAGTATTTCCGCGGGTTGACGGGTAGTCAACGGACCCCTGGGATTTGGGGCGTCACAGCTTGGTATCAGAGCTTAGGTATACGGCTACCTAGGGCTTGAGGGGATTTGGGCTTAGGCCATAGTCTTGAGGTGTAAGAACATCACCACTAGGTGTGGTTCGATGTTAAGTTTAGGTATGAGATTACCTAGGAAATCACGGGAATAGAACACTGCATGCATGGTGTCTCGATGCGTGACGCGTATAACATGAGTTGTATGTTATGTGAATGATGTTTATAAATATGGTTTGTGATATATTATGATGTTTGGGTGCTTAGGTAATTAGCACTTATTATGTTGGAAAACAAATCTTAGATTTTACAAAGATGTAAATCGAAATGAAATAAATTGTAATCAATTTATTTGGTTTATTGGATGACAAAATAGAATTTTTAATAAAATTTTAAGGTGTTAGAACGTTTTGAGAGTTTTATAGTGAGTAAAACTGGAAAAAGGAAACTAAATGAAATAAGTTATGCTCAATTTATTTGGTTTGTAGGATAATGAAATTTTAATAAAATTTTAAGGTTGAACACTAGGTTTAGTGTTGGATCATGAGGTTTTGAGAAATGTTTTGGACAACACGGTCCGTATCAAGAAGAAAAATAAATAAAAATAAATTTTATAATTTTATTTGGTTTAGAGGTGAAGCAAATAATTTTCTAAGGTTTTACAAGTTGTAAAATTGAAGAAAATTGAATAAAATAAATTTTTATAAATTTATTGAGTATTCTGGAAATGAAAAAAAATAATAATAATAGAATATGTATTTTTGGTATTTTCCAGTAGCTGGAAGAAAAAAAATTGAAAAAAAAAACCGAAAAAAAAAATATATTGGTGCAGATTCAAAACTGCCACGCCCATTTCCAGCATAGGAGTTGTGTCATTAATACATCCACCGTATTCATGGACACAAGGTTGGAAGGTGGCTGGTTTAAAGAGAAATTGTATTGCAAGATGATAGGTTGTATCGTGACTAAGAGGAGCAGGCTGGGGGCTGTATCGCGACACAACGCGCAGCCAAGCCCACGACACGCGCATGCGCCAAAGCGGGTGCGCAGTGTAGGCGCACGGCGCTGGCGAAAGTGGCGCTGGTGGCAAGGCAGCGGAGCGGCCGGGCGGCGCGCAAGCGGAGCGCGTGGGGCCTTGGGCGCTCGGGGCGGTCGGTGCGCGGGGCGATGGGCGCGCTGGGCGGTGGGCGCACGGGACACCGGCGCAGTATCGCTGGCGCTGGGCATGCGCTACGCTCGCGGAGCACTCTGGGACATGCCGGTCGCTAGCCAGGCCGTGCACTTGGTGCACTCACCGCTTGACTCCGCGACTCGCGACTATTCCGAAGTCAATTTTAGACACCGCTCATGAACTCCGTTCATGAACACCGCTCATCACCAAATTTTTCGAAATACTTTTTAAATATTTAATTAAATAAAATAAAATCAAATAAATTAGACAAAAATTTTGAAAATAAAATTTTCAAAAAATGAAATTTTTGTTGATAAAAATGTTTTAAATGTAGAGCATTGATTGCCTTGCATTTGTAAATGCAAGGACGATGTATGCTCTAGCGATTATGTGTATGAATAGTGTCTCGGGGTTGTGCTTGCCTTAGAATGCGTATTATATTTAAACGCCATTTGAAAATGTGTAGATGGCTAGTAGAGGGACGAGGGCGTGAGGGCGTCCGAAGTGCCCCAGTTAGACACACCGGTGTTTGATCGCGGGATTTTCTGAAATTTATTAGGTATTCTGTTGTTTGCTATTACCTGTTTGGTATAGCGAGGTGGTTAGGGAGTCCTAGTAACCTCAAGGTTTAGGGCGCATCATCCTCCTACACATTCATAGGGAGGAGACCAGATGGTGGCCAGGACCGTTGGTTGTCTGGAATAGAGGGAAGGTGTTAGAGGCTATGGAGGTACCTCGACACTTTACCAGGACAGGCTAATTTGTGTTTCTGAAACTAGAGAGGGAGGCCCAATCACGGTGGAAATGGGCAAGGACCTCCTAGAGATCTTAGGAGGCCTTGTGGGTGAGTTCTCCCCTAGGAGTAGGGCGGGAATAGGGATGTCGAGGTTGTGAGTTGGAGATCTCGGGAACTCTACTCACAGTGGACCCGAGGGATCATGGACATGGTAGAGTTCGATGTCATCCTGGGGATGGATTGACTGACAGCTTACAGGATCGTTATCGATTGTGAGCATAGGAGGGTTACCATCACAAGCAGGACGGTACTCGTGTGGTATTTTAGGGGGACAAGCTGATGAGTGCCTAAAACACTCATATTATACCCGCGTCGGTTTTTCATTTTCACGTTGTTTTTTAGTTAATTTCATAGTTTTTTGTGGCTAGACTCCTGAATTGGTGATTGGTGTGGATCTGCGAGTGCATTGTTGGAGCAAGGCGGCTATTAGGAAGCAATTTTGGAGCATAAGGAGGCATTCTTGAAGAAAGAAGTGCGGGCATTCGCAGTCAGCGTCCGCGACTTTGCGTCGTGGCGTCGGCGTCAGCGGCGTTGGAGTCAACACGTAATAGTCAACCAAGCGACAGCGTCAGCGGCGTCTCAACGTGCTGACGTTGCAGCTGTCAGACGTCGGTCACGGTTCTGCTTTCTCAACATTAAAAGCAAATGGAGGCGTGGATTTGGAGGCATCGGGAAACATACGGACTAGGGCACGGAAATCAGAGCCGCAGTGACATCGATCTGGAAGAAGAGCCCGTGATTTGTATTGTTTCTTCATTTTTGACAATAGAAAGGATGTTTTATATACACATTAGTATTTTATTAGTCAGTATGTTCTAAATTTCTACCTAGGGTGCTGTTGAACCCCGTCATATTTTCATGGATTAAAGATCAGTAATTTATGTTATTCATTTGTTTATAAAATTGTTTGCATCTGCTTTATATCTATAATTCATTTACATGGTGATGTCTGGCCAACATTAGCATGATCATACTAGAGATCTGAGATTCGAGAGATGAGGATATTCAGGGATCTGAGTAGAGCAGTCTTCAGTTGATTCGGTTAATAGAGATATTCCGATCCTGGAGGTGGTATTTGAGGGTAGAACATTTAAGCGTTTCGAAATACCGAGTTGGGGTAGAGATACACTCAACTCTATTCACGAAATAGGCAGATATACCTCGAGAGAGGATATCTCGTAACTAAGATCTCCTCACCAGCAAAAAATTATAAATACATTGAATAATATCATCTTTAATAAATAATCCATGGTAATGAGGAAACATCCGCCACTAATCTTCAATACGATAATTCATTAAGATTCGATAGTTTAGTTGAAATTCACACATTTGGTTTCTTTCTCACAATACGTTTATTCAGATAATATCTAAAAAGCACATCTTTGTATTCAATTCTCCTGTCCCCGTGGATCGATATCCGTACCTTTTGGTACACTATATTACTTGGGGCGACACGTGCACTTGCGCATATAGGCGTATATTTTACACACCACGTTTTCGGCTTGTCAAGTTTTTTGGCGCCGTTGCCGGGGATAGGTTTAGATTGATATAGAGAATAAAGCAATTAGATACTACTATGAAATTTTTTGTTTTATTTGTTATTACAAGTGCTCGTAATTTGGTATTGTTGTTTCGTGTGTGATTGCAGTTAAGTTTCAGTGAGTATATGCGGCAGTGAGACGGTCAATAACTTGTTTGATCCTGAGCGGAAAGGAACTTTGAGCACGGCGGAAACGGCGAGCAGTCCCGGAAATTTAGCAAACATGGGTGATAATGTGAAGGCGAGGATCTTAGCATTGGGCAGCGGGCCAGGAGAGGGCCGAAATGGTAATCATGGAAGGAATCAAGCACCCAGGCCGTTTATACAGCTAGATGATCCATTCATGCTGCTAGAAGAGTTTGCGTTACCACCTACTGTTGTTCAGACAGCTATAAGAAGGCCACCGATTCAAGCAAACAACCGAGTTGATGGATTTACTATGGATGCTCCACGAAACATCTTGTTCCATGGGTTGCCTCATGAGGGCAAATATGCATCTGACCAACTTCCTTGAAGTGCGATCTGATCAAGTACAATGTAGTTGCGAGGCACTCGGGTTGGGGTTTTCCACTCACTGGGTGATAGAGCCCGAACGTGTTCTTGAGTCGACCACCGATTCCATTACCTCACGGAATGATTTAGTCTGAAATTCACGACCAAGTTCCCACCCTCGAAAATTGCACAACTTGTGCAAGAGATCAATACTTTGACTGATAGAGGGGAGAACTGGCGGAGGCATGAGACAGATTTCACCCAATTACTGAAAGTGCATCACGGACTGGCGGATGGATGCAAGTCCATACTTTCTATAGTGTTAATGCGAGGAGCACTTAGCGAGCAGTGATTGATGCCTCGGCTGGAGGATCCCTGATGAAGAAAACCACAGACCAAGCTTATGAAATCTTAGAAGATGCTGCAACCAATACAAATCAGTGGCCTAGAGAGAAGGTTACACCAGTAAAAGCGGTGGGTGGCACGGATAATGAGGTCCTCAACAATCTGGTTAATCATGTGGCCTGGTGACTAAGCAGGTTAAATAGCTGACTTAAGGAGTGCGAGATGCCATCTGAGACCAGCCCATGGGAGTTGTGAGATTCTGTGGAGGACAGCTGTCTTACGGAATGTCGTCGAGAGCCAGTAGTAGAGTAGGCCCAGTGCGTGTCGAGGTTCAATCGGAATCCAATCACGGCAAGGACGGTATGGAAACAATTATCGGAATCAAAGTCAAGGCCAGGGTGAGCGCAATAATCGAATCAAAAGCGGTCGAGGAACAATCAAAGGGTATGGATGGAGGAATAATCAGAGCAGTATACTTGCTCGAACCGAGCTAGTGAACCACCTCCTGAGAAAAGGTGGATTTAGAACAAGCTCTTGCACAGATGTTAACCTCCCACTCTGCTTACATGAATGAGACCAAGGCGAATATGCAGCAGCAGGCAACCCAGTTGAACAATCAAGCAGCACAATTGAGAAATTTGGAGGTACAAATGGGTCAAATGGCAAACTTATTGACAGAAAGCGATGGGTTCCTTACCCGAAACCTTTCAGTAAACCCAGAAGAGAGCGGGAATGAGCATGTAAGCCGGTTATCTTTAGAAGTGAGTAAAAAATTGGAGACAAGGGCAATCCCGATTGTAGAGAGAAAGTAGAGGCGAGAAAGTCATCCAGCGGTCAATATGATCTTTGCGAGATAAGGAACGACAATAGAAACTTGATCGTGAGAGAACTGCGAAGCGAGGCAGCTAGGTTCCTTACCCACAACGTCTAAGAAACATAAATTTGGACAAGCGAGTTCACTAAATTCATGGACGTGTTCAAAGTTACACATCAATATCCACGTTCTGCGATGCCCTAGAGCAAATGCCCGAGTTATGTGGGGGATTTATGAAAGACATTCTTTCGAGGAAGAAGATTGGCTGATTTGGCTTGATTAACTTAAGCGAAGAATGTAGTGCCATATACTTGAGAGAAAGTACATAAAGCTCAAGGACCCGGAACAATTTCACTATCTAAGTGCACTGTGGAAATGCTATCTTTGAGAGGGCCTATGTGATTTGGGTGCCGGCATTAATCTACATTGCCCACTTATCCATTTCAAACGTTTGGGGTTAGGTGAGGCCTTGCGTCTGATCCACGCCCATTTCGCCCGATAGATCTTTGAAATCAGAGGGTAATGAAGATGTCTTAGTAAAGTCGACAAGTTTATTTTCCCAGCAGTTTCATTGTATTAGATTATGGAAGATAAAGAAATACCATAATCTTGGGTCGATCGTTTCACGGCGGCGGAGCGATGATTGATGTCGGAAGAGAGGCGAAATTGAGTGCGGAAGATGAAGTCAAGTTCAACGTGTTTAGACGATGAGACATCCAAACGAAAGTGATACTTCAACCGTAGCGAGAAATAGTAGAATTTATAGTGTCTGCAGAAGTGGTCTCAGTGACCCTTTGGAGGCCTTCAGCCTAGTGGAGAATGAGTACGAGCACGAGAGCGAGGCGAGAAGAATATGTTAAATGGATGGACTCTTTCGGACACAATAGAAATACTTAGTCTCTAGGGGAAGGAGTTAAAACTCCAGTTCCATCGGTTGAACAACCACCTAAGATGGAACAAAGGCAACTAGAGCCACTTGAAGTATGAATACCTTGGAGTAGCATCTACCCTACCAGTGATCATCTCAGCATCGTTGACTGAACTTGAGGAAGAGAAGTTATGGAGGGTCCTTAGAGATCCGCAGGCTTATGCGCTCGGATGGTCAGCAACCGATTTAAAAGGGATTCGCCCATATGTGTGCATGCATCGTATTTCTTAGAAGATGGACATAAACTAGCCGGTGGAAGCGCGAGAGGAGGTTGAATCAACAATGAAAGAGGTAGTCACGAAGGAAGTTTTAAAATGAAGCGCTGAATCTTTGGGGTGATTTATCCCATTTCAAGCTGATTGCATGGGTAAGTCGAGTTCAAGAGTAGTCAGAAGAGGAGGAACAAGCGTCATCGGGCGAAAATAACATCTGCTGCCTTCTCGAACGAGTTTAGGGTGGAGGATTTGTATTGATTATCGGAGGCCCAGACAAAGCCACTCGAAAGATCCATTTCCCATTACCGTTTCTACATCGGATCTTTGGATGGAGTTAGCCCCGGTCGTATCTGTGCTTTTTGGATGGATATTAAATTTCTGGTAATTGCCTGGCCCACGAAGATCGAGGAAGCGACGACATTCACTTGTCAGGTATGGGACATTCGCGTCGAGCGGATGCCCTTTGGAATTTATATGTCACGCTGGTACTCAACGATGTATGGTGGCCATTTTCTCCGACATGGTTGAAGACAATCGAGATCTTCATGGGCGATTTTGATGGAAGCGATTCTTTTGACAAGCGTTTGGAAAACTTGAGATGCGTATTAGTAAGGTGCGAGAGACCAATCTTGTGCTCAATTGGGAAAAGTGCCATTTTATGATCTGAGAAATTATTGTACTCGGAACGCCAGTTTGATGGGGGATAGAGGTCGTGAGCAAGGTTGCGCAATTGAAAAGTTACCTCCACCTGCGTCGGTAAAGGTTAGAAGCTTTCAGGGCCTGTTGGATTTTACGAGGCGCTTCATAAGAGGATTTCTCTTAGATTGCAAAACCGTTGTCTAACCTTACGGTCGGATCCATTTGAGTTTGATTCGCGGTGTTTGCATGCATTTCGGTGTTGAAGGATAAGTTGATCCTCGGCTCTATCGTTGTGGCTCAGTTGGTCTTTCCTTTTGAACTTTGTGTGGCATAAGCGATTTTTGCGATTGGGGCGATGTTAGAACAAAAGCGAGGAGAAAATTTTCCAAGTAATCTACTATGCCGATTAGAACTTTGAATGATCTTTCGGATTGAACTCGCCACTACGAGAGAAAGAACTTTTGGCTATTGTCTTTGCCTTTGACAAATTCGAATATATCGATTGGTAATAAGGTAGTAGTCCACAGATCATTACGCATTAAATATGATGACTAAGAAAAGGTGCTAAACCTCGATTAATCAGATTGGGTTCTTTTCTTCAACGGAATTTGATGTTGAGATTAAAGACAAGAAGGCACTTGAAAACCTAGTGGCGATCATCTTTAGCGATTGGAAGGGCCGGAGATAATGCTCCGGTGAATGAAGTTCGGATGAGAAACTCTTAGCTGTGAGGCAGAGCAGTTCCATGGTTCGCAGTTATGTGAATTATTTGTGTGTGAGTAGTGCCTCCGGAATTTAACTATCAACAGAAAAAGAGGTTTTTCGCACACTTGAAACACTACTATTGGGAGGAGCCAATTCTTTACAGACACTGCGCTGATCAGGTGATTAGGAGATGTGTACCCGAAGATGAAATGCACGTGCGAGCCTTTGTCACACTGCGGAGTGTGGTGGACATTTGGTAGCGACGGCGACGAGTGCTAATCGAGGTTTCTTGCCTACTTGTTAAGATGCTCCGTCAATTCGTTTCCAATTGTGACAAATGTCAACGAATGGGAAACATTTCTAGAGACGAGCCACCCCATGCATCCCATTTTGGGTAAAATTGTTTGACTTACTTGGGGATAGATTTCATGGGACCATTTCCCTCATATTTATAACAACTTGTACATCTTCTTGTACGATAGACTATGTCTCGAAGTAGGTTGAAGCAATTCCGACCTTCCAGCTTGATGCCAAGGTCGTGGCTCGATTTCTTCGCGTACGTATTCTCACGATTTGGAACCGCGAGCGCGATCACAGATAATGGTACTCATTTATGCAATAAGGTGATCGACAAGGTTTTACTAAAGTATGGAGTGCGTCATCGCACATCTCTTGCATACCACCCGCAGTCAAATGGGCTAGCAGAGGTGTCCAATCGAGAAATTAAGTCTATTCTTGAGAAGACGAGTTAATAGTTCAGAGGAAAGTTGGTACAAAGATCGAAGATGCACTGCGGGCATCACCTTACGGTGTTTAAAACTCCTTTGGGTATGTCGCAGATTCGGACTGGAGTGTATGGCAAAGCATGCCATCTTCAGTGGAGGTGGAGCATCCAGACTCTTGGAGCAACTCAGCGATTGAATATGGGCTGATTACTAAGAGGCGGTGAAGCGGCCCATACATTTCGATGAACTAGATGAATTCAGGAACGAAGCTTATGAAAATGCTAGTATTTACAAGGAAAAGACAAAAGCCTGGCATGATAAACACATCACCCGGGAAGGAGTTCTGATGGGACCGGGGAATTTCTATTGTTTAACTCTCGCCTAAAACTCTTCAAGGGAAGAGTGAAGTCCTAGATGGTCGGGCCTTTATGGTGCAAAGTCTTTTCACGTGGTGAAGCGGAGGTCACACATCACGAGAAGGCATTCCAGTCACCACCCAGCGGTTGAAGCGTATTTTGGAGCGGTTCCATGCGGAAGCAGTCATTCTCTGGCGCATCAGGACGAGACTCTGATGGCGGTCATAAGAGCTCGGGTCCCCGAGCACATTGAGATTCAGGGCCGTCGAGCTAACGACATTAAACATAGCGCTTCTTGGGAGGCAACCCAAGTTTTTCTTGAAATTTTTGTCTGTTTTCAGTTATATTGGTTTGCAGATTTTGCCCGTAATCGGTGTCTCTTTTTGGTTGTTACTTTGAGGACTTGCTAGCATGAGTGCGGGGAGAGATCAGTATGCGAGCATTACAAGTCCAGAGAGTCACATTTACAAGAGGGGAGGGTCACTTAGACATGGGCTACTTACTGTGCAAATTTTTTGAAGCCTTCTCTGTAACGTCGCGACGTCTCAACGTCACGACGTCAAAATTACCCTTCTCACGGAGAATCGGCGTGAGATTCAGCGTTGCGGCGTTGATTTTGGAGTGTCTGGAGCGATACGACGTTGATTTCAACGTCGTGGCGTTGAATTTTCCCTCTGCGGAGCGTGGCGGCGTGAGATATCCTTGTCGCGGTGTTGATTTTCGCGGTCTGGGCGTCGCGACGCGTGAGATTCCAACGTCGCTGGCGTTAGTTTTGCACACCTCTCTGGAGCGTCGCGGCGTTGGCTGTACTATTCTGCGGAGCGTCATGGCGTTGCCCTAGCGTCGCGACGTTGGAAAACACTCTGTGGCGTCACCGGCGTTGCCCCCTAGCGATCGCTGACGTTGCCGCATTTAAGACCACACCGGCCATTTTTGCTCTTCTCACCTGTGTCCACCCTAGCAGAACCTGGCCTCCTTTGCTGCTGGCACCACCTGGGACTGCCATACCGCGGTCGGGGGCTGGTTTGCCCTCCGACACCCTCTCTGCACACCACCGGCACTCATCACCGTCCCCTTTGCACTGCCTAGGTCACACATTCCCCCTCACACCGGTCTAGCCCTCCATGTTTAGGTCTTGGAGTTCGTCTTTAGGTTCCAGTTGGAGTCCCCAGGAGTTCGTCTTTAGGTTCACAGTTAGGTCTAGGAGTTCACATTTAGGAGCACATTTTAGTCTAGAAGTTTGCATTTAGGTCACATTGGGTGCACTCTAGGTGTTTGTGCATTTGTCAGAGCCCGGGGTGCAGGGTGCCACATTGGTGCTATTCCTCACACCACTATGTCCTAGTCTTGGTCACATGTGCAGGAAAAGTGACGCCCACCAGCGGGGTCGGTCAGGCGGGGACCGACCAAGAGTATGATGTCCGCGCAGGTTCGTGAATGAGGTGCCATTGATCGGTTCGGCACCACATATGCCATAGCTCTAAGTTTAGCTATCAAGGAGAAGGGTTTTCACCCTGCTTGATGACTTTTGGGAGGCGATCGCGGCTAAAGGGATTGCGAGCTTTGTGCTGACCACCTCGTCTAGATCGGTGTGGGTGTGGTGCGAAGTTCTCTACGCCAATCTCGCCTCCCACGTCCTTAAGAAAGTGCGCGTGGGGGAGTAGTCAGTGGCTGGTGGGAATTAGTCAATCAGCTATTATAGTGCAGATCGTGTCCCTCGGCGGATTCGATGGGCTTTGCAGGCATACGACTACCCAGGGTCATTGGGTCTTGATATGGTCGGGTGAATGTAAAATTAACAGCGAGGCCATGCGGTCCATTTCAAGGCTAAACATTTAGCCTTTATCCCTAAGGTATGGCATCGCCCGTCCACGTCCGTCGTCCGATGACGTGTGTGGTAAACATCAATGTGCCCTGCTTTCAACTATGTATCATACGGGATATACCTTTTGATGTTGGGCGGGTTATAGAGATGCTATCCTCCATATGGGCCTTAAAATGAATCAGAGCACCCTTTCCTCCATCTTTGGCTTTATACCAGGCGAAGTGCCTGACTGACAATGAGCGATGGTACACCCCTATTAGCCGCCTGTATGTCCAAGAGGGACAAAGCCCCAGTGTCATGGCACAGGGGCCTACGACAAGCCGCAGGCCTGAGGCAGGGCGAGCTTCATGACTATCGGGCTTGTTTGGACTCTGGCGATCCCGGGAGGACGTGGCGATCCTCGTCTCATCCTCACTCCTCCTGCCACACCACCACGCAGTCTAGTCCCTCACCGATCACCGGGGACCGTGCTCTCACTTCTTAGAGGCGATTTGACGCATTACAGGATGAGGCCAGGAAGCACGAAGGTCTCATCACCGCTGGGATATGGAGGCGCGGGCGTGTCGTCTTTGTGTTGGCGACAGACCACTATTCTTTAGCGTGACCCAGGTCTCAGACTCAGTGGCTGAAGCTCTTGCTTCCACCGGCCGCCACCACCCTTGGTGATCCAGGTTCTCTTTACCCTCTACTGTTCGTTTATTGCTAGTGAGGACACTGGATATTTTGTTTGGGGGGGAATATGAGTGAGTTTTGAAGGGGTGATTGTTTTCAGTTGCTGTTTTGATTTTCATATTTGTGTAGTATTTTTCTTTTGTTTAGCATGTTAGTTGTGTTTCCGTTTAGTTTAGGGTTACTTTTTCACTTTAATTTGATGGTCGGTGTTAGTTTTGTTTGCGTGTGTGTCGGATAGTCATACGTAGTGGTTTCATGTGTAGGTAGTTGTGTGTGTGTATTGCCATGTTGAGAGTCGAGGATCGCTTTTGGACCGATTCACTATTGACAGTGACGGATGCACATGATGTTTGATGCTTTCGGTAATTAGGTTGAATAGGTGGGAAGGCTTAGTGACCATAGGATAGTCAAAAACATTTCTCAGCGTACTATCACGTTCAGGACTAATGACCTTTGGGGTATTAAGTGCTGAAACCAACTACTTGGATTCGTAACCCTTGGGGGGATGCTAACCACTGAGTGGTGAGACACCTACACAAAAGAGAGTTGCCATCGAGCCCGATTAAAAAAAAAAATAAAAAAAAAAAGAAAGGAAGAAAGAGATAAGAGTATTTAGACAAGAATAAAGAGACTTCCAGTCAGGAGATCAGGGCAAGTCAGGGCGCACAAATACCTAATGCCACTGAGCCTTATTGTAGAGTCATTATTCATGCCCATTTGCATGGGACAGAAGAGTGATCTCCCATAGCTAGAGACCCTTGGTTTGTTAAGTGTTCGGGGTGAAGTTCGAGAGGCCAGATGAGGTGCCATAACAATGGTGAAGTGCAGTGATCCAGCTACATGAACACTTAACAGACTTAGAACTAGTTTGTTATTACTTGATAGCTATGGTTAGGCATGAAAGCGGTGCGTTCCTATCCTTTACGTAGTTAGTTTTTTAACTAGGCAAGTTGAACTTAAGTTTGGGGTGTCGGAACCTAGGTATACACTAGGAATCATTCATTGGCCTTTTATAGGATCAACTGGAAAGTTAAGTAGATACCATGGAATTTGGCCTGTCACTTTGCCTATTTCAACCTAGTTCTTAGAAGTTGGGCACATTGTGCATCCACAGACACCAGGCAAGCGCCCGGTGTGAGTCGGTCCAGATTTGATCCACACACTTTTCAGCATGTGCATCACTACCCTCGTGTTAGACTTTGGTACATAGAGTGGGGTTGGGTTTAGAGTGGAGTTCTTGCTTGGACGAGCAAGAAACTGAGACTGGGGAGTGTGATGAGTGCCTAAAACACTCATATTATAAAATAATGGTTTTTCATTTTCGTTTTTATAGTTCATTTCATGGCATTTTTGTGGCTGGAGCTACGGGTGGTGATTGGTGTGGATCGTTTTCCCCAGACAGGCGGCTATTGGGAAGCAATTTTCGGAGCATAAGGAGGCATTGCATGAAGAGTGCGGAGCGTCGCGGCCGTCCTGACGTCACGGCGTCCCCGTCGCGGCGTTGGCGATCCTAGCGTCGCGGCGTTGTGTCAACTCGCATTGCAAGTCAACAAGCGGCAACATCGCGACATTGCAACGTCGCGTGTAAAATGGAGGCGCAGATTTGGGGCATCGGAAGCATACGGACTAGGGCACGAAGCCAGAGCGCGGCTGACCTTCGATCTGGGAAGAAGGCGTGATTTGTATTGTTTCTTCGTTTTGACAATAGAAAGGATGTTTTATATAAACATTAGTATTTTATTAGTTAGTATGTTCTAAATTTCTACCTGAGGTCTTCATTGAATGATATATTTTCATGGATTAAAGATCAGTAATTTATGTTATTCATTTGTTTATAAAATTGTTTGCATCTGCTTTATATCTATAATTCATTTACATGGTGATGTTTGGCCAACATTAGCATAATCATACTGGAGATCCGAGATTCGAGAGATGAGGATATTCAGGGATCACGAGTAAACTGGAGTCTTCGAGTTGATTCGGTTAATAGAGATGTCGATCCACAGGTGGTATTTGAGAATTAGAACATTGGCGTTTCGAATGCAGGGATTGGGGTGGCTCCATCAATATTCACGAAATAGGCGGTCTTCTGAGAGGATATCTGTGCTTCAGAATCTCCTCACGTGGCTCAAATTATAAATACATTGAATAATATCATCTCAATAAATAATCCAGCGAAAGTGACGGGAAACATCACCTAGTGTAATACAGGTAATTCTGTTAGATCGATGAGTTTAGTTGAAATTCACACATTTGGTTTCTTTCTCTCACAATAAGACTTATTCGGATAATATCTAAGAAAACATCTTTGTATTCAATTCTTGTCCCGAGTGGATCGATCTCAGTACCTTTTGGTACCTTTATATTACTTGGGGTGACCTTGCATAGCATATAGGCGTATATTTTACACGTTTTCGACGTCACAAGCGCGATATTTTCCCTAGGCAGGTGTACGAGTCTAGGTGTCATGAACTGATTAAGCGGGTTGGTATGACCTTACCACAGGGACGGAGAAACCAGACTTAGTCCCACCTCGAGTAGTGTGCGAATATGTGGATGTTTTCAGGATGAGCTACGGACTACCTCCACGGAGGGTCGTAGACGGTGTCGAGTTACCACAGTACTTCACCCGACTCTATGACTCCATAGGATGGCACGATTGAGTTAAGGGAACTCGAGTCCGAGTTTCTGTGAGCTATTGGACAAGGGTTCATTAGGTAGAGCATATCGCCGTAGGGTGCTTAGGTTCTATTCTTCGAAAAGAAAGTAGCAAGACCCTTCGTACTTAATCTGGGCAGTTGAACAAAGTTATGATCAAGAATTGGTACCTATTACCGAGGATCGATGATTTGTTTGATCAGTTGAGAGGAGGAGTGCGAGTCTACTCTAAGATAGACCTTCGCACTGGTTACCATCAGCTGAGGGTTAGGGAGATAGATATCCCTAAGACAACGTTTAGGACGCGTTATGGGCACTTTGAGTTTACGGTGATACCCTTTGGATTGACGAATGCGCTAGCGGCATTCATGGATCTCATGCATAAGGTATTCCAACCCTATCTAGATCAGTTTGTCGTGGTCTTCGTGGATGAAATTTTGATCTACTCGGTCAGTGGGAGCACATGCCCGGTATCATTTGAGAGGATCATATTACGATTGTTAGAGACCATCGGTTAATATAAAATTTAGTAAGTCTGCGAGTTTAGCTTGTGAAATTGAGATATTTGGGACAGTGGCATCGGCATCGGGCGTGTCGATGGACTAGAGGTTGAGGCTAGTGATGAGTTGGGGAGAGGCCAAAGTCGATCTTCGAGGATATCAGGTTTCTTGGGATTGGCTAGGTACTACGGAGATTCATTGAGGATTTCTACGGTATAGCACCTAGTGAGGTTGACACAGTAAGGAAATTCGAGTTTGATTAGGATGGCCGTGTGAGACCGGGAGTTAAAGGCTACTTCAGCTCTGTCTTGATAGTCGGGACAAGGGATAGGGGTACCTGAGTGTATTGATGCCTTGGCGGAGCGAGATGTGTTTGATCACGGAGTTCGGGAGGGTAGTAGCTTATGGTTCCCGTTAGTTGAAGAATCATGAGCAGAATTACCCCACACACGACATGGAGTTGGCGACCGTAGTCTTCGCCTTGAAGATTTGGCGCCATTACCTATACGTCGAGGAGTTCGAGGTGTACTCAGACCATAAAAGTCTGAAGTATATTTTTACGTAGCGGGACCTCAACATGAGGCAACGTAGATGGATGGAGTTCCTAGACTTCACTTTGCATTACCATCCTGGTAAGGCAAATTTGGTAAACGTCGCTCGGTCGGAAGTCACGGGGAGCATTGGCTAGTATAGCTTCTCGGGAGTGGCGAATGCTCGAGATTGTGGGACAGTTTGGGCTACAGTACAACGAGCAGACTCAGGGTACGTTGGGAAGTTTAGTGGCTACACCGTCTTTGTTGATCAGGGTGATTGAGTCGGTGCGGGAGCAGAGATAGTGTTCATCGATTTGGAGTACGGTCAGTGCAATTGATGAAATTTGGACCACCCACGGATGGTAGTCTTCGGTATAGAGGGCCGGGTAGTAGTTTCCCCGGTCGACCCGATTTTGAGAGGAGATTCTCAGGGAGTTTCACTGCTCTCGATTTGCCGTGCATCCAGGTGGCACGAAGATGTACTAGGATCTTCGTCGCTAGTACTATTGGAGTGGGATGAAGAGACACGTAGGGGACTTTGTTCGACGATGTCTCACGTGTCAGTAGGTTAAGGCTGAGCACCAGAAGCTAGCAGGGCTACTTCAGCCATTGGAGGTGGCTGAGTGGAAGTGGGAGCACGTCACGATGGACTTTGTGACCCACTTGCCATGGACGTAGCAGAGGCATGACGCGGTATGGGTGATAGTGGGCTGGAACTCACGGAAATTAGGCATTTTCTAGCCGTCTGGATGGCCTTCACCTTGGAAGTTACGTCGGTTATACATTCGAGAGATAGTCAGGCTACATGGGTACCGGTATGTAGTGTGGATAGGGACCAGGTTTACAGGCGCGCTTTTGGAAGGTTCCCAGTTATGGTGGTGACGATGAGTACAACTTTCCACCCTCGGGACGGATGGTCGATCCCGAGAGGACTATCTGGTGTTAGAGAGGACATCTTCAGCGACATAAGTCTGGATTAAGGTAGCTAGAATAACACGCATGAGTGGAGTCGCCTACAACAACGAGTTATCGGCGAGTATACGGATGCCACCATATGAGCGTTGTATGGAAGGCCATGTAGGTCAGATTATGTTGGGCCAGGAATTGGGAGAGAGCTCCATCACTAGTTCGATGATTAGAATACCTCAGGAAGGTGGGGCTTGATACGACGGCGTCTTCTCCGGCTTTCCGGAGCGGACCCAGAGAGCTATCACGGATGTACGATGTCGACCTTAGAGTTCGAGGAGTTGGGGATCACGTTTTCTTGAAAGTGATGCACCAGAATTAATTCGGGTTCGGAAAGCATGGGAAGCTATTGTCGAGATTCATTGGGCCTTTCGAGATACTCGAGAGGATAGGCGTTGTAGCGTACTAGTTGGTTTTATGGCCTAGCATGTCAGGTGTCCATGAGGTGTTTCACGTCTCCATTGCTCAGAAGTATCGCGAGATCCATTATGTAGTGGATTAGGGACCCGGTCAGGGATTATTGACACTTGATGGGACCTTTGAGGAGGGACAGAGTATGTATTTTGGATAGCAGTGATCAGGTTTTGCGGCCTTGAGGCCGTGAAATTTAATGAGGGTGCTATGGAGGCATGGGTGGAGGTCACGTGGGAGCGCAGGAGCGTGATGCAGTAAAATATCCCGCTTCTTGTTTAGGGATGAAGGTATGTAGTTTAGTTGTTTAATAATTAAATGACGAGTTTACATGCATGGTAGAGTGCCCGTTGCATATGCATGTTGGTGAGTATGATTGTCCAGAATTTCGGGACAAAATTCCTTTCAGGAGGGGAAAATGTAAGACCCGAGAAATTCCAATTTCTGGAAAAATGGCAAAATCGTAATTTTGGTCAAAAATCTGAAATTTATTATCTAGATCTCGGATGATGAAACAGATTTCACCGTTTGGAATCATTTCATGAAATGCTTCTTTATCGAATTTCGTCGAATTCAAGGCCGGTTAAGTTGTCACGTTTTTTGAGGCGTCGCGTTTCGGGTCTTTATTAAAGCGATTTCGATGCGGCTGAAAGTCATAACACGCGTACTCATGTGTCATAAGTGACATGAGCCAGAAAGGATGAAAATGGGCCCAGCCGACATAGTGAGTGTCACTTGGGAAAAGAAGGACATAATGGTCATTTTAAAGTTGATTTAATGATAATGAGACAAAAACCGCCAATAGTGATTTAATCTAGCACAAAAATGAAGGAAGCAAAGCGGCGAAGAAGGAGGAAGATGCGAGGCAGAAAATAGTGATTTTCTAGAGTGAGAGAGTCTAACTTCTCTCTACATTTACAGGCGATCCGACCGTCAGAATTCTTCGGGACAAGAAGGAAAGTTGTTCTACGTGGAGGCCCTCTGCATTGGGCTCAGTTTTAGAGTTTGTGAAACTCCAGAGGTGGGGATTTATCCTACTTGGGTTTACACTTTATTTAAGTGTATTTATGATGTCTGAGTTGATTGAAGCCGTGAGTGGCCGTTTGATCGGTCCCAAATCTTGGAACCGGAATTATTAGAAAATTTTAAACCCAAATTGTGTAGCGAGTAGCGATGAGGGGGCTATTTGGGGTGTTAATTGTATAAATTGTGCAACAAATTATGTTGTGATATATAGGGCGGAAATGGCCGTGAAATTCGAGTTCACAAAGTGAACCGGGTGTGTGATTTAACCGGGAATAGTAGCAGAGGGTTTCACTATTCCGAGAATAGATATTCACAAAATAATTTTTGTGAAATAATGTGTCTGGTTGAAGTAATTCAATCCCGAGTTGCTGATGTTTGATCATTAGCACCATTGAGCTAATTTTGATGTAATTGATGGTGAAATTACATGACATGTTTTGTGTGATTTAAATTATGTGAATATATGCATGATTATATATTTGCATGTTTTATAAAATTTTTATGGAATTTGCATCATGCATTTCCATGCCTTTGGGGCACCTAAAGCAGTGGGAGTGAGTGTATGAGGTGATTCTTGAGAGAATGGTTTCGGAGGGTTGACTAACAATAATAATTAGCAATTAGTCCATATAAAATATGTCGTTGGAGTCGATGAATTGATATACATCGGAGGGTTGTCCATAAAAGATCATTGGAGACGGTCCAGAAAATAATTATATGGGAGGTTGTCCACAAATAATATAAAACAAATATCTTTGTTGAAAATAATGTTTCTCATACGTGGCTTAGGCAAGTGTGAGGGAGTCGGTGAGGACTCGGGGTATGAGTTGATCATGTAGACATTCAGGTAGGATCACGCATTTACTTGAATGTATGTTTTTCATTGGAGCATTGCATATGCACTTAGGTGGAGAGTAGCCCACTTAGGGTGATTCCACTACTAAGTATTAGCTCACCCTGTTGAGGGATATTATTTTACAAGTACAGGGAGCGTGCGAGGAGACGGCTCATCATAGAGGCCGAGTTTGAGAAAAAGAAAATGGGTTGTGGCTTTGGGTTTTCATTCGGCCTCTCTTATCTTCGAATGTTTCATTAATATGTTATATAAATAAATCAATGTTTCTGAACTAACTATATCGTTCGAGATATGGATGAGTATTGGTTTGTGGGCCCAGAGTGGCGGTTTTACTCATAGTTGTTATATTGGATTGTTGGGACGGAGTTATATCACGGGTTATGTGCGGTAAGAGCTCCCGTACAAAGGAGACTCTGCAGGTTACCCCGTGAATGTCGGGTCACCGAGCATTCCACGGAAACATTCCATGGTGTGGATGATCATGGGACCCCGGGATTTGGGGCGTCACACTTAGACATTCAAGTAGGATCACGAATTTTCTTGAATGTGTTTACTGGACGTGCGTATACGCTTAGGTGGGGAATGCTTAGTTTAGGGTGATTACTATTGGGCGATAGCTGCATACTGTCCGAGGATATTATTTTGGTGGGGAGCGTTCGAGGAGACAGCTCTTCTTAGAGACCGATTTTGAAAAAAGCCGAGTTGTGGCTTTGGTTTTAGTTGGATACATGTATTAGAATGTTCTAAAACTTTTAATATATGTTGTATAAGAGTAAATTTCTAACTCTTGGAACTATGGTATATAGTTGGTATGTTGATGAGTATATTAGTATGGGCCCAAGAGGCCGTTTTCACTCATATATATATGTTATATTGGATTGTTTGGGACATGTTTGTATATGGGTAGAGCTCCCCGTACAAAGGAGACTCTGCCTGATTTTCGTGAGAGATGTCGGGTCACCCGATATTCACGAGTGTTTCCGCGGGTTGACCGGTAGTCAACGGACCCCCGGGTTTTGGGGCGTCACAATTAATAATATTTGTTGTCAAGTATGACAATTATTATGTAAAAAGGCTAGATGAGTAATGTGTAATAATATAATTTGTAAAATATTATTAATATTATTTCTTTTTAGTAAAAGATTTAGTTCGGATTAAGAGCATAAAAAATAAATAAATTATTAAAATAAGATCCAAAATGAATATGAGTTTTATAAAATTTGTAAAACTACCTAATTCAAATAGTTATCATTTGAACAATTGTCAATATGTTTGAGGTGAACAAGAAAATCACGTTGATAGAATAGCTTTATATATCACAAATTTATAAAATATTTAGAAACCCATTAATTTTTATTATTATGGATTAAAATTAAAAATAATATCATTGTTAAAAATATCAAATTATGAAATTTTAAGAATAAATAATTAGTGATAGTTTCTCCCTTATTATTTTAGGAGAAATATTCCATTGAGGTGAAATTATTCGGATTAGCTATTTCAAAGCTTTTGAGTACTCCTTTGAGGTAAGAGATATTAATGCAGATTTTTAAAAAGAAAATTGTTGTTTTTACTTCATTTGATGATGAAAATTGTTTTAACTAAATTACATATAATCTTGATTTATGAAAATTTTTACTTTTTTATTTATTTGATTATCTATGGATCAAAAAAGTAGTTTTGTATGATTGTACTTTTGAGATTTGTTTTGTTACGAAAGAAAATGTGGAGATATGATGTTTTGTAATTTGAACTTTTGAATGAGATATTTGACTTTGGTTAGTTCGACCCTGTCAACAGGAATAATAATTGACATTATTTGGCTCTTGTCAACGGGATATAATAGTTGACCTTTACATTTTCTTGGTGGGGAATGTAATTGATTTGAACCCCAGCCTCTAGGGGTTTTGTTAGAAGGATTACTAGTATTGAAGGTGTTTGGTTAAGATCCACCTTAAAAGGAACAATTCAAGCTAGCCATCCATTTGAAAGTCCCATATGGCTGGGCACTATTCTATATTTGATGACCAGAGAAAAATATATTTGAAATGCATTTGATTTTGGACTTTGATATGAAAGTGTTTGAATTGAAATTGTTTGGATTACATTTGATATGAAACTGATTTGAAATGGATGTGAGAATGTTTTGAAGTAAATTTTGTTAATGTTCCAACTTATTTTTGAATCAAAAGTTTTGATGAAAAACATATCCTATTTGTTATATGATTGAAAACTTTTGATCCATGAAAATGTATTAGTATTTCTTATTGAGCTTTAAGCTCACTCCCATTCGTTGAAATATTTTCAGGTACTTTTAGTTTCCGCGAGGAGTGATGGCTAGGTTGGGGATTCGTCATCATTAGGATTTGATTAGAACTTTATATTGGATCATGTTAAACTAATAAGTTCATGTTTATGTGAAATGTTGGGTTTTGAAAGTTAATTGAGAAAGTCGCTTGGATAATAACATTCGTTTTTATATTAGTACAAAGTTGGATTTGGGAGATTCCAATTATTGTTATATTAAAACGACACATATGACGCCATAATTAAGATTTGGATATTTAGAAGTAAAATTTTGTCGGCATGAAATTTTGAATTTGGAGGAATTTATGAATTTAGAAAGTTGCGCATTTACTTTGAACATGTGTTGGTAATTGGACAAAAATCGAGTTACAAGGAAGGTTAGTGTCGTTTCACACTTCAAACCTTTAGGTTGAAGGCTTGAGGGTGTGAATTGACAGTCATGCTCCTAGGGTGGGTTTCGGGGCATGACAGACAGGGACTGAGTCTTATGGACGAAGGCTATGGTATTTGATAAGTTTCGAAATGGACCGATCTAGAAGTAACATGGTTGGTCGGCGCAAACGCATCGTTAGGGTGGAATAAGGGCCCATGAGCCTGGTCCATGTTCGTTCACTTTGCCCTAGTGAGTAAAGCGTCGTCAGGATTCAAATTGGTCGCGGAGGTGATGAGTCAGTGACACATTTAATGCGTCTGCAGGCTCTAGACGCTTAATATATAGGGAACCATCATTTGATTTCACTCGTTCCTGTACTTGTTTCTTCTTGGTTATCGGAACCTCTTGCTTTCGAGATTGTATCACGAACACTCTAGTGTGGCGCTCGATGGTTTGTGAATCGTTTGTCCGGCGCTACTTTTCATTTTCCAAGTAAAACCAACATTTACGTTGATTCTGTTGGAGTTCAATATCAGACAACCAGGTGACATGATGCCGGGGGGTGTCCTTGGGACTGTCAGGATGGGTGAATCCAGCGGGTTTGGTGGGTTTGTATGTGTTTTTTCCCTTTAGCATTTTGGTATCTTGGCTCGGGGTTGATTTTCATTTTTTTTTTCTTTTCTCTCCCTTATGGTGAGAGGTCGGAAGAGACTTCTACCGGTCATGCGGGTCGCGGCAAGATTTGCAGGATGCCTTCTAGTAACATCATCTCCTCTTTATCTATGGAGGAGTTGAGGGCTTATCGTCAATTTCCCGATGACATTGATGTCGTGCTGTCAGACGGCCCGACTAAAAATACTGTGGGTGAAGTATATAACACATTGTTTTTCACCTTGGAGCAACTAGCAGTCGGGCTTCGCTTCCTCGTGTTGTCTCTAGTCAAGCAATTCTTGCACTTTACACTGAACGTCACCTACCATATTCACGAACGTGGTCGGGTTATGGCCCAGGTGTTGTTCTAAACCTTCTTTACCAGCTTGATCTTTCATTAGTGGAGGTTTGTTTTGCTTATACAACGAGGGTAAGCGCAAAATTAATTTGAATCTATGTCGGTAAAAAAAGCCCTAGTTGCATTTATTTACAAGACTCCCATTCAGTCAGAGGCGAGGCGAAAGAGTGTGATCTGGTCGGGGGACCTTGGGATGAGACCTCGGGTTCCATGATCTAGTTTGATGCTAGCCATTGATGTTTTTCTAAGTGTGTATAAATGCTTGGGGCACGCTTTCTTGGTGTATTTTTGTATGCGTTTTATGTACCGCGGTATTTCGATATGGGTTGTTCGCGAGGAAGGCGGGGCCAGTGGTGCATTAGGTGGGAAGGCTAATTTTTAGAAAAAATCAGAAGGTTGTTGGAGATTTCGAAGCGGAGCGAATTACAGTCCGCTACTTCTGATTGAAAGAACATGGTTTAGCCGCTTGTCTCCTTATAGCGTTCCAATAATCCCGTGCCCTCTACCCTTAGAAATTGTGGAAGGTGAGCGCCGTTATTGCGGACCTTAGGAACAATCAGGGTGGTTCATCTGAATGAGGGACGAGAGAGCGAGAGCGGTGGTGAGGAGTCAGTGATCGACACTCGGCAGGTGCACCACTTCCTCTTGCTAGCGAGGATTCGGTATTTGAGCATTTAGTAGGTGAAGTGATCGTTTGGAATGAATTCCTTAAGCTTTAAGGGCTCTCGTCTTTGCCCCCGAATTTTTGATGAAGAGAAGGAAGGGGGCGCTGGGCAAAAATTAAGTATTTGGTGGAAGACGTCGCGGGTTCCCTCACATATCCGATCGTCCCTAGATTGGGGAAGAAGAAGAAGAGGAAAGAGGACGGGATGTCGATTTGTTCATAACTTTTCTTTGCTAGGAAGCGAAGCGAGATGTAGCTTTTGCGTTTAATATAAATCTCAGGGATAATGTCTGGACTGAGTGAGTCTGCCAATTAGTCATCTAAATTAGCATAGGAAATGTTTGGAATGATCAATTCTTCAACGTGTAGAGTGATCAGTTTCTTGAGATCAGTGTATCTCTGACGGGCGGCTGATCAAATAAGACCAAGTACACTTGGGGTGAGAGTGAGAGACCTTGCCACGATCGGATGTTGCTGGTCGTATATTCTCTCTGGGCGGCTCCCCATGGAGGTATTAGTTCCGGTCGAAGCTGCGCCCAGAGATTATCGATTGGTGGGGCCTTGTGGGAGCCGTCTTGGTGACCGATTTGCATTGTACAGTGATGCTATGGATGCACATGTTGTTGAAGCCCAGACGGTAGTAGTGCGTCTCAGAGTCCACATTGGTGCTTATTAAAGAGATCTCCAAGCAATGATTGAAGATGGGATGCAGGTTCGCAACCGCAATTTTGCCTAATCAACGGAGTTGGTAAGCTTGTAAGCGCTATATCATGTTCTAGCATTAATTCGTAGTCATTGTCATATCCTTAATATCATTTCTTCATGACGTTACGCCATCAGACATGGCCTTCCAGCGTCGAGAATTTCGGACCCAGGCGGGGATGAGAGGCTGCATACGCCTAGTTGGCGTTTTTCGACCAGAAGGCCCTGAGTGCTTCCTTAATGGAGGTAGAGTCAAATTTGAGGCGTTGGGAGTTGGAGGCTAAAGAAGCTGTTGAAAGGGTAGTTTGTGCTGAGGCGGAGAGAGACGCTGCTTGTCATGAAGTGGCGATGGCCCGGCGGATCTTGAAATTGGCGAGGCGGCTTTTTGAGCACAGTGAATCGAGTTAGCAACTGGTCCTTGCTTTAGTTTGCTTGGTACGGCGAAAGGGTGGAGTTTGGAGTTAGACCGGGATTGTGACTTTGGGCGCTCGCCCAGGAAGGCACAGCGGGCGAGTAGAGGAATAACCGTCTCGATGGATGGCGAGTTCCTTACTTCTAGAACTCGGGGCTAGCAAAGACGAGTTGTTCGCTTTCCGGGCAGAGGCTTCTAAAGAGAAGAAGGCTTTGGAGGAGGAGTTTGACGCTGGCTTTGACGTTATCTTCAATTACGGCTATGGTTGTTATGCCTTTGCTCACAATATTTGAGGAAGTAAACCTAGGATTCTAGACGGGATGTCGGACAAGTCAAAGCCATTACCTCCAGAGTTCTTTATTAATCCTTGATGCCCCCTGGGTGCTGTTCCTAATGAAGCTTCTTTCGCTCTAGAGGCGGGCATTAGCGAGGGGGTCGAGCACTCTTCTGCCGCCGGGGCTAAAGTAGGTGATAATCTTGACTCTCTGTCCAGGGTAGCCTGGGAGAGGGAGGAGCCTGGTGTCTACGGAGAGAGTTAGGGATTGCATTTTGCACTTGCTTGCCGAGCCTTGCTCCATTGCCCCCGTTCTATACTAACTAGACTTCTTAATGAAAAATGTGTTATTTTTCCACTTTGCCGACTCCTCTTTTGAATCGAGTAGTTCAGTTTTGTTTAGCCTTTGTTTAGTTTTACGACTTTTAGCTCAATCCGGACTTTATGCAGGCAGTTGAGCGTAACCATCTTGGTGGATGGGTCATTAGCTTTCTAACGCCGTCTGGACTGGCAGGCCGGTGGGCATCGACCATCTTTGATAGGATAGGTGGTAGCTTTCTAGCACCATTCGGACTTAGGAATGGATCAGCTGGGCATCACCATACTGGGCCGGATGGCCCGTCCAGGGATCGTTTGAACAGTTGCCCATCGATCAAGGAAAATCTGGTAGATTGAACTCGGACCTTGTGAGCCTTGTCTTTCTCGTTAGGGAGTTCTCTCATGTTGATATACTGTGCTATGGGGTCCATATAGGAAGGGGAGGTTTCGCCCACCTAGCTTACCCGAACAGTGGTTATCGAGGAATTCGACTGGTAATAGATAGGCAGAAATATTGTTTCTATTATAGGTAGAGATGTGGCTATGGCGGCTAAGGCGTCTGCTCTTTCATTACAGTCCCTGGGAACGTGTTTGAGCTTCCATGCTGAAAAACTAGCCAGGCGTTGTTTAACTAGAGTTACATACTTCGCCATTCGGGGATCTCGGGACTCATATTCTGCGTTTACCTGCCCCACCACCAATTGGGAATCACTCCGAATTATAAGTTTGTCATCGAATGTGCAGTGCCAGTTCAATCGGCTAGGATGAAGCTATATTTTGATTCATTGTTGCAAGGTGAAGCTGGATAACTGCTTGATCTTGTCCCCACCCGGGGATTTTAATTGCAGGCCAATGCCGACCCCTGTTTGCCGAGACGCCTCGTCCACACTGAGAGTCCACCAATTCGAACGGGCAGGGCATGTTTCAGGTTGGGGAATTTATGCTAGAAAGTCGGCTAGAACCTGTCCCTTCTTAGCTAACCTTGGCTTATATAGGATACCGTATTCTCTTAGTTCAATTGCCCAACGAGCCATTCTTCCAGATAAGTCAGGCTTGTGTATAGTGCTTCGAAGGAGAAGGTTAGTCAACAACACAATGGGGTGTGCTTGAAAGTACGGGCGAAGTTTCTTGGCTGCTATCCGGAGAGCTAAAGTGGCTTGCTTAAGGTGGCTATATCTGGTTTATGCGTCGGCTAAAAACTTACTAACGAAGAACACTGGCCTTTGCCTTCCATCCTTACCTTCTTTAAACAGGACAACGCTTACTGCGATATCCGAAACTGCTAAATACATGAAGAGTGTCTTGGAGCTTGGTGGCGAGAAATGGGAGTTCGGATTAGATAATGTTTGATTCTTTTGCCAAGGCCTGACAGTCACACTCTTATTTCCATCGGCTGTTGGCCCACAGTGACGAAGAATGGCTTTAGACGGTCTGTGAACCGAGAAATGAACCACCCTAGGGTGGCTAACCGGTCGGTCAGCTGCTGTACCCCTTTTCTTGAACTGGGAGCTGGGGATTCCAAAATAGCCTTAAGCTGGGCAAGGTTGGCTTCTATGCCCCTCTAGGTCACCATGAAACTCAGGAATCGACCGGCAATGACCCCGAAGGTGCACTTTAAGGGGTTTAGTTTCATGCTGTATGTTCTAAGGAGGTCAAAAGCTTCTTGCAGGTGCGAAGCATGATTCGTGCGCTCTTTTGACTTTACTAACATATCATCAATATATACCTCCATGTTTTTACCCAACAGTGGTCTAAACATCTCGATCAATAGTCTTTGATAAGTTGCCCCGACATTCTTTAACCCAAATGACATTACATTATAGCAGAAGAGTCCGTGTGGGGTGATAAAGGTTGTTCTCTCCGCATCGGGAGGGTACATGTGGATCTGATGGTAACCCGAGAAGGCATCCAGGAGTGACAACATCCTATGCCCGGATGATGCGTTGACAATCTGGTCTATGCGGGGCAAAGAGAAGCTGTCTTTAGGGCAAGCGTCGTTGAGGTCCCGAACAGTCGCGCCTCTCCACTTACCACCTTTCTTTGGTACCCACTTGCACATTTCCGGCCATTTCGGTGCCAGTTTCCTACGATGAACCACCTTTCAAAGGTTATTCACTTCCTTTGATTAACCTCATGTTGGTGCAGGTGGGCGCCTTACTCTTTTAATGATCGGCTGGCGAGGCCAGACGACATTTAGCCTATGAGAAGCATGTGCGAAATTTAATTCAGTCATGTCAGGGTGATTACAGCGAATACATCAATATTACAAAGCAAGACTTGTCATAGTTGTTCTTTCTCTTCCCAGACCAGGAAGAAGCTAACATAAGTGTGCTTATTCAGCCCGCCCAGGAGTATTGATTCCAGGGGACCCATAGCTAATTGTTCCCTGTCCTCCTTCCTTGCCCAGAGACATGGCGCGGTGCTATTACGGGAGTTGTGACTCGGCCGGTTGTTGGAGCTTTCGTCTTTCTCATGTCTGTCTTGACGGTGATAGCATTAGGTTGCTCATTGGCCATTAGGAGGTCAATATGTCGGCCTTGGTTGATGGCGGTTGTTTGATGGTAGGTTGAGTGTACTGCTTTCATAGTGTGCAACTAGGCCCGACCAACGATGGCCTTGTATGGCCCCAAGTCTTCGACAATTGAGAATAAGACTTGTTGAGTAACCGGCCCTACCTTGACGGGGAGAGTGATATCACCCATGGTTAGCGTGGTTGCCCCATTAAATCCGGACAAAATTATGCGGTAATTGAGCTTATCAGCGGAGCTTTCATCTGCACAGAGAATTGGAAGTTGCAACAAATTGGTAGTTCTACCGGAGGTCGACAAAGCGCTCTGTGTACATCCGATTGTTAATGCATAAAGTAAGCACAAGTGCATCGTGGTGTGGAGTATTGACCACAGATGGCGGGTTAATGGGAAATGATGTAGAGCGTCAGCCGTGTATTGCTGTTGTTATCGAGTGCGATGGTGTTCACTTGGGCTTGAATTGTGGCTGCTTGTAGCAGCTTTTTCCTCTGATGCTTGGAATGATACTGGTCATTGGTTGGGTCACCCAATATGTAATTGATGAGGTAGGCGGGCTCGAGACGAGCTCCCGAATTAGCTCTTATTTTGTCTTGGGCGGTTGTTGCCAGGCTGGTCGGCTCTCGGATATATCCTCTAAGGTGGCCAGCCTGGATTAGTTTCTTTATTAGGAGCTTCAGAGTTTGACATATGTTAGTTTCATGCCCGTGGTCCCTATGGTAATTGCACCTCAGAGATTGATTGCGTTGCTCGGGATCCGACTGAATTGGTGGAGGCCATCTAAAGTCGGGGTGATCCTAGATGAGGGGGAGGAGTTTTTCTTAGGAGATGTTCAGTGGAGTGAACTAGGGAGGTTTCACAGTCATGTCGCAGCTCCGCTGGTCGGGTGCCCACTTTTGGTCGGCTTGCTATTTTGGGGCGATGGCTCCCTTGTTGTCACGGGAGGTTGCCGAATATTGTCTTGACTTAGAGTATACGTGTGACGCCCCAAAACCGGGGTGTCCGTTGATAGCCGTCGCGCGTAAATACGTATCTGCGTTATAAGACCCGTATGTGTCAGCATTGATAGGACCCACACATGTACAACCTGAAATGTATATTTTCTACAAAAAGTGTTCAATTACAATTTGTTTTGAATACAAATTCTCCAAAACTAGGTCTTTTTCCCAGATTTTTACAAAAATACATAATAAGGCCAGTTTGGCCATTTCTTCGTCTCTACGGTCTCAAATGCGTCCCATCCTCGGGTTCACCTTCGAGTGCTGAATAAATATGTTCACTTCGGCCGAGTGAGCAATGCGAGTAGTGGAATTTTCCTACTTGAGTTTACTCCCCACCTAAATTAACAAATACTTGATAGCACCTGAAAACATTCAACACATGCTAATATATCACTCATGCATATATTAGCAAAATTCATACACTATCCACATGTCATTATTCATAGCAATAACATAAGATTAGCTCACATGGATTCGACGGAGGGGCGAAAAGAAAATACAGTCAGTTCATCTTGGAACTACCCACAAAATCACAATCAATATGTTATTCCTCCTTGTAATAACACAACATCACACAAACCACATGACAGTCCGTGGATTGTCGAAACCACCGGGGATTTTTCACTTTCGATCGAAATATTTTGGGCAAGAGCCACAACCATCACAGGCCTTAACAAATCCACATCAATTCTATATTTTAGACAAAGAGTAAAACAAGTAGGAGAAAAACCCTACCTTAGGAGTTTGTGAAACTCCCAAGCTAGGTGCACGCGTAGCCTTACGTAAAGACAGCTTTTCTTCTGCCTTGCCCTGGCCCGACGGTCCGTCATGGGAAATTTTAGAAAGTAGTGAGAGCTTCTCTCTCTAAGAGATCTCTCCCTTTAGTTCTAGTCCTCTCCCCCTCTTTTCCTCTCCCAAAGCCGGTTGGGAGACTTAATTGAAGGGACTTGTCCTCGTACCCAGTCATACATTATAAGTGGGCCCAGCTTAGATTCACGCATCCACTTATCCATCTAACTTAGATTCTAGCTCAGTGGCATGATGCCATGTGTCATGTGAGCCGCCAGGAAGCAATGTTTGACTTTCCTGGGCGACACGTGGGCGCCTCTTGAGCCACTCATAAAGTGTTGGCGTGTCCAGTCTCCCTCTACGTGTCGAAAGCGTGGGGAAATTTAGTGCGTCTCGGGTCGATGAGAAATTCGACGTGGTATTTAGATTCCTTGAGAGACGATTCGCGATTGAAGTACATTTCGTCATCAGAGATATAGAAGTTCAGTTTTTGATCGAAATTACCATTTACCGCCATTTTGGTGGATTTTCTCGGGTTCACATTCTCCCAACAAAAATTTTGTCTCGAAATTCCACCTGTCTGCTAAATCGATACCTGCACGTGCATATGTAACCACACAATCCTGCAATTGATATGCGACCTTACAGTGTAATCATGACAATCAATGGATGAATTGACACAATCCATGTCATGAATGACATCCATACACTGAGCTCTTTCTGGTTCGCCAACACCCAATGAAATTTCCAATTGGTATAAAATCTCGAGTGCTCCCAGGCTCCACATTACTCCAACTCACAAGTGCGAGTAACCACGTGTGTTTCCATCTCGAGTCGGTCCCGACTCCTATGACTAAACTCTAAGTCTCGGGTGTAGCTTATGATCGTGTTTCTCTCTCGGTGGGAACTTTTCGACTATTTCTGGCTCTTATCCAACATGCTTGAAATTTCGGATACTCCATTGGGTCCTGCCACACCCGCACAAATTTGGGATATCTCCCCGGGTTTCTTACACCCACACAAAAATTTGGGATATCTCCTCGGGTCTCTTACACCCACACAGAAATTTCGGATAACTCCTCGGGTCTCTTACACCCACACAGAAATTTGAGATATCTCCCCGGGTCTCTTACACCTACACAGAAATTTCAGATAACTCTTTGGGTCTCTTACACCCACATAGAAATTTTGGATTTCTCCACGGATCTCTTACACCCACACAGAACTTTGGGATATCTCCCTGGGTCTCTTACACCCACACAGAAATTTTGGATTTCTCCATGGATCTTTTTTTTTTTTATTTTTTATTTTTATGGTTGCAACGAGTCGGGTCCCTACCCGGCCTTTAGCGGTCGCGGCATAAGGTCCGAGTCCAGACCAGGTTGCTCCCAGGCTTCGGCCACAATCGACCTCAATTCGGGTTGCGACCAGTCGCTGCGCGGCTAACTCCCTTGTCACAACCTCCAAAACCACGTCGTAACACCCTCAAAATTGAACGGATCCTCGCAACGCCAAATTTCAGGTCATGACCTCAAGCTGCTCCTCACAGCTTCCAACCCTGTCGCAACCTCAAAAATCCAGGTTGCAACACTCTCAAAACTAACCCAGGTCGCGACCTCAAAGCTAAGTTGCGACCTCAAACCGTCTACTCTAGGTCATAACATGAATTTCATGTCACGACCCGAGGCCAGTGATCGACCTCAGCCGTATTGCAACCTCGAAAATTCAGTGCAACCTCCTCAATATCCAGGTTGCAACTTCAACATCTAGGTTACAACACCCTCAAGCCTAAACTAGGTCGCAACCTCCTTATTAGGTCATGACCAGAAATCAAAAATGGGCAGTAGCCTTCCCATTTTGGTCCCCTGCACCTTCATTTTCTCCTTTTTTTTTTTTCAATTTCTCAGGTAGCTTTTCTACTTTAGCCCAGCGCTATAGCCAAAAAAAAAACCTGCTACTCGAGATACGTAGCAACCCTCAAATCACTAAAAATCTTAGCGATTTATATTTTCACAATTTAAGGATTGAATTACAACCCTTTTCTTGTCTGTGGAATAATTTTTCAATTCCTGAAACATAACACATTTGTATTCAAAACTAGAGCGTCGATTTTTTTTTTTTTCATTGTTTATTTCTAGACCGTTCTGCCCATAATTTCTTAAGCACCTAAGGTTATATTTTTCTCGACCCTAGTGTTCAACATTTTCATATATGCTAATTACCAAACATACAATCACCCAACAAATACAACACACAATTCAATCACACATCACATTTAATTCACCAAAATGCACAATGATGCATGATCTATCCTGTGCCCGTCATGTCCTAGGTATATCATATACCTAACTCTACATACTTGAGCTCCAAGGTGTCGTTTGCCTTGGCTACGATACAAAGGCTGTGGCGCCCAGGAAACCCGAGTGTCCCAGTTGTGACCCGTCTGACCCTAATCTACATGTCTCACGTTATAAGACCCATACATGTGTAAAACGGCCCAATAGGACCCACACATCCATGCAACACGAAATGTATAATTTATACAAAAAGTGTTCAATTACAATTTGTTTTGAATACAAATTCTCCAAAACTAGGTCTTTTTCCCAGATTTTTACAAAAATACATAATAAGGTCAGTTTGGCCATTTCTTCGTCTCTACGGTCTCAAATGCATCCCATCCTCGGGTTCACCTTCAGTACCTGAAATAAATATGTTCCCTCGACAGGGTGAGTAATGCCCAGTAGTGAAATTTTCCTATTTGGGTTACTCCCTACCTAAGTGCTCATGCAATGACACACAAAACAATCAACACATGCTAATATATCACTCATGAATATATTAACAAAATTCATACACTATCCACATGTCAGTATTCATAGCAATAACATAAGATTAGCTCATATGGGCTAACATACAATCCGGCAGTTCATCTTGGAACTACCCATAAAATCACAATCAACATGTTATTCACTCATGGCAATAACACAACATCACACAAACCACCGCAGCCGATGTGGATTGTCAAAAAACCACACCCGAGGGGATTTCTTAAACCGGTCGAATCTTTTGGAGCGAGAGCCACGACCATTCGGGCCTTAACAAATCCCCATCCATTTACATGACCCCTAGATGATAAAACAAGTGGGAGAAAACCCTACCTTCAGTTTTGTCGAAACTCACAAAATCGGGGCTATCCCACCTGTATCCCCTTGCCGTGGGGAGCAACTTCTTCTATCACAGAAACCTTGATTAGATCATTAGAAATTTTGAGAGAGTGAGGCACCTCTCTGCAGAAGATCTCCGCTACGCGTTGGTCTCTCCCCTCTTCCTCCCCAAACCAGTTGGAGACTTAGAATTCGAGGACTTGTCCTCTCATGCCAAGTGTCCATTCCTCATTGGACACCTTAGATTACCCTATCCACTTATCCATCTAACTTAGATTTCCACTCAATGGCATGATGCCATGTGTCACATGTGAGCCCCACTTGAGCTCAATGTTTGACTTTCCCACATCTTGACACGTGGTGCCTCTTGAGCCATTCATAAAGTGCTAAGTGTCCCGCACTCCTCTATGTGCCTTGAAAAGCGGCAGAAATTCGTCTCGGGGTCGACGAAATTCTACATGAGTAGCTAGATTCGAGACAATTCAAGCGTGAAGTGCGTTTTCGATCATCAGAATCACAGAAAGTTTCGGATTTTGACCGAAATTACCATTTCGCTATTTTTCATAAAATTGGATTTTCTCGGGGTTTCCTGATCTGTCGCCCGTCATGCGGTTCTTCCATCGTTACGGCGCGGGTCCGATGTTTCAAGCGACTAGAAGGGGTAGTCGGCTAAAGCTTCTTCTAAAGTTACGGAGATTGCGTTCATTCTATATGCATCGGTTGTTGGGCTGACTGTCGAATCCTAGTGAAGTCGGATAGACTCATCCTCCCGCTTGAAGATGGTTTTTAGTGAACTGATGTTTCCCTTTTGTTGGACTGAACATAAGTACTGGGAAACGAATGTAGCCCACAACTCGTTGAACGAGTTTATGGATCCTCTCGAGGAGTTTGTGGAACCAGGCCAGGGTGGGCCCCTTCAGACTGGTCTGGAATACCTTGCACAGAAGACGATCATTCCCCGTGTTGAGGATCATTACTTGGTTGAAGTGCAACATGTGGTCGTATGGGTCAGAGAAGCCATCATACATGGCAAACAGCGGAATGGCAAAGCCGCGGGGAGGCTCATAACTCAAGATGTGCTGATCTGTTGGAGATGACAACATGTCCTCGGAGTCCACTAGGCCGATGATAAAAGGAAACGGAATGAGAGCGGGTGGCGCCGATTTGTAGATATATGAATGAAAGCGGTAGAGCCATATCCCCGTGCCGCACGGGCATATTCTCAGGGGTCAGCTTCGAATACCGTCTGTCCCTGCTAACCTCTCTACGTATCTGACGGGGCATGCCACTAACGGATCGGCTGGAACGGTGTGGGGGCCTCTTTCTGGATTCGGCCTCTGCATTATTATGAGGTGGCGGGTGGTCAGGCAGGGGAGAGTTGCTAGAGGATAATTCGTCATCTGCCTGCTGACCACTATCACCTGGCAGGATGGGCTCTTTGCCCTTACTTGGCTGAACTGGAGGTGTAGGATGAGTGCGTCCCAGTATATTTTCGGCCTGGTCTGCTTCTAAACGGGTTCACAGGCGGTTGTTCTCCTGTTACAGACAGGTAGCGTGATCTTGTAATTCGACCATTTGCCTGGCCTATTCTTCTTGCTTTGCTTCCATTTCCTGATGTCAATGAAGGAACTAATCGTCGAGGGATTGATTCGCTGGATTGCTGGTCATGATGACAAATCCAGACGGTCGGTCAGGTTGTCAGGGAACTACAACTTCGGGGGATGGGAGATCACTTGAAAGTGGATGCAGCCAAGCCTTTGCAAATCGTCGATGAGCTTTTTTGCTTGGTCGTTCCCACAGTGGCCTTAATTGTGATCCTCACGAATTTCACGAGTCACTTGATCGTCGGACATCAACTTGCGGCATGTACACGCAAAACAAACAAGAAAATAGAGCGATTGGTGTGTCCGTTTACTCTCGATGCCCTAAGTCGGATCGGGGAATGCAGGTGAAAGAATCAGTCTTTTTTGCGTAAAGAATGTCTTACCTTCTTTGGTGTCATTCCCTTTTCCTTTATCGAGGAGGGAGGTGGTCTGCTTTTCATGGAAAGTAGATGATTTCCTTCTGAAATGGAAGAGGAAGGTGGTGCTTTGTTCGCGCGTTATGACATGTTCTTATAACTAGATAATCCGTGCCGCGTCTTGCAACAGTGGGCGTTTGGCGCCGCCGGGGTGGTTTCGTGTGTGACTCATGGGTGGATATTTGTTCAAGCTGAGAGAGGTCAGTCGGTTGCCTTCTTAAAGATGGTATCCGGCCAAGAGAGGTTGTACCCAAGCATTATGTCTCATGTCCGGTTGGGGAAGCATGTTTGGGTCTGACTTGTAAATGAAGATGATTGGGCTCGTAGATTGGGCCATTATATTGTGGGTTTCAGTCTTGGGCCTGTAAACTAAGCCATTATCCTATGGGTTTTAGTCTATAGGGACTTATTGGGTACGGAAGTGCGGGCCACGGCTCATGAGTACCCACGGTAGAGTGACAAAATTTGACATGATCGTTAGCGACCGCAGGAGCCGACACGATTTTTGTGGGTTTGGGTTGAGTATAATCGTGTTTAGGTCGTAATGGGTTTTTGACCCGCTAACATGTTTAATAAATGGGTCGTGATGTATTGACACGCCTAACAATTTGATCGAAATTATTTCGTTTAATTGTATAATTAATTAATCTATTTAATAAATTATTTGTGTTAAATATGGATTATTAATTATAATTTCAATTAATTTAAATAATAAAATTAATAAACATGTTTAATTTCATAGGTTATTTGTGTTAAATATGCATGAATGATTAATTATAATTCTTATTATTTTATATAATCAAATTAAATGGGTCATATTCGTATTGACCTGCCTAACACGAATAATAAATGGATTGAGTTTGGGTTAGTGAATGTTGACACTTTTATCATTCATGTCGGGTTTTGGTTGACGAATATTGACACGATCCGTACATTGATACGACACGAACACGATCCATTAACACGACCCATTAACACGAATTGTCACCCCTACCCACAAGTATTAAGAAAAGAAAAAAGTTAAAGAATTTTTTTATTTTTATTTAAAAAATAAAGTAGAATGGGATATACTTAAAATTAATAAAAATTAGATGTCTTTAAATCTTTATATAAAAAAAGGAAAAAATAACTCAAATGAGTTAAAATTAATTTTTCTTTCCCGTGATGTCAAAAAAAAAAAACAAAACAAAACAAAAAAATATAAAAACTTTCCTCTCACCTTTTTTCTCTCTCTCAATGTTTTTTCCTCACCTTCTCCGAGAACTAGAAAGTTCGTTCACACCACAAATATCAAGAAAAGGACTCTCAGCCAACCTAATTAAAAATATAAACATGATATCATACCATGTAGAAAAATATCCACCGTGTTGACTTCGTTTCCTTTTTTTTTTTCCTTTCCTTTTCATAAACCAAAACATCGGTAAAAAAAAAAAAGGTTAAATAAAATTATTAATAAGGAGGAAAAGTTCATAATCATGACTTGGTTAAAGTTAAAGCTATTTTAAAAAAATAATAATAAATAACTTTAATAGAGGGAGTAGGAAGTTGTTACAATAAAATAATTATCTAACCTCAAATTAAAAATTATTTTTATGCAGTGAAAAGATTGGAATAATATTTTATTTTGAAATAATAATAAAACCTAGAAATGATATTGATGAACCGTTAATAAATAATTTTAAAGGACTTGACCAGAGGGTTGTTGAGCCAAGTCAATTCACTTATTAATAAATAATTTTAAAACAATCTTTTAACACTATTACTTTTTTCAACACAAACATTAGCTAGGTCCGTCACTACAAACCATAAGCTTCGATTAAATTTCTTTTTTAAATTTAAAGACCCTCCAGCTTCTTCTCAACCTAACCACCAAAATCCTCAATTCTCTTTGATATGGCCGTCAAGCAGCTGGTAGCAGCAACCCTTCTCGTTGGAGTCCTCACCGGAGCCTTCTCGGGGTCGGCGGTGGCTCAGAACTGCAGTTGCGATGCAGCTCTGTGTTGCAGCCAATATGGGTACTGCGGGACCGGCAGGGACTACTGCGGCGCCGGCTGCCAGGCCGGCCCTTGCGGTTCATCTTCATCTTCGTCTTCGTCTTCGTCTTCTGTTTCTGTATCTGATATCGTAAGCAAGGATTTCTTTGATGGTATTCTTGATCAAGCTAGTGAGACATGCGCCGGGAGGAGCTTCTACGAACGCAGCGCCTTCCTTGACGCCGCCGATTCATATCCGAAGTTCGGCCAGGCTGCTTCTGCCGATGATTCTAAGAGAGAGATCGCTGCTTTCTTTGCTCATGTCACCGCATTGACAGACCGTAAGAATTTCCAACCAACTTTTCAAAAACATTTCGAAACCTATTTTTAATATTTTAAAACATGTCTGAAGGTAATTTTTATGTTTAGTACTTTATTTTTAATTATTTTATACGCGTCTTAATTATTTATTAAGTTAGATCTAAAAACTACATGCATGGTCAATGGCACATGGTTGAGTATTTCTTCGCTAAAGACCACATATATATGCAGGTTGATAAATAAAAATAATTAAAAGATATTTTCTGGAAGTACCTGCCTTTGAGACTTGGCTAAGTATTAAAAAGGGGCAATGGAAATCCAGGTTCTAACCTTGTAAAAATGTCCTCCTACAAAATAGTAGATGTCAAAAAAAAAAAAAGAAAAAGAAAGAACCTTATTTACTTTCTATTTTTAAGAAAAAAAAATATGTTATTTTTAGAAAACTTTTAAAGTAATTTAAAGTTCTTTTCACCTATTTTCTCATAATTATCTAAAAGATAATTATAAAAAAAGAAAAATTGAAAGAAATATGTAAGACTAAGTATAAAAGTAGTTAAAAACATATCAAAGAACATATCAAAAGAATATTTTTCGTTTTTAAAGAGACTTTTGTTTAACAAGATATTCGTTGTCGCATTCTTCACTTTCAATTTTAAAATTTCAAATATTTTTTTTTTGAGTTAATTAAATAATGACTAATTTATTACTATACTAATATAATTGTATTAAATTATATTTTATTCAATTATTTATACCAGGGGAGTTTTTGTTCAATGCTAGACTTATATATAAGTGATGTTATATGATATATCACATATATTATAAATAAAAAAAACCTTTATCATTTTTAATGGATTCTATAGTTAGCTATCTGCACAAAAATCAAATTCTTGAATTTTTTTTTTTTAAATAATGAAATTGTTGAAAAATTTGAAGAATTGTGGCATAAATCTTATAATTAACAAATGTATTAACATAAATAGTTTGTTTAATCCCATGGAATCCTGAAATTAACAATCGGGTAAGCATCCACTAACCCTGAGGAGATTTGAACAGGTGATCATTGGAGAACAAGCCCAAGGCCAAACCAACTGAGCTACCCCTCAAGATCTAAAATAATAATGTGATGTTGAAAGTTTTTGAAGAATTGTAACATAAATCTTACAGAAAATATAACATAAATATATTTTTATGTGTAGACTTTTGTTACATTGAGCAGCTAAGTGCTTCCTCAGAGATTTGTTGTGATGAGAGCTACACAGAGTATCCTTGTGTGGTTGGGAAGAATTATTGTGGGCGAGGACCAATTCAAATAGCATGGAACTACAACTATGGACCTGCCGGAGAGAACATAGGGTTTGATGGTTTGAACAATCCTGAAATCGTGTCTAATGATTCGGTGGTGTCATTTAAGACAGCTTTATGGTATTGGATGAACTATGTCCATCCTGTAGTAGGCCAAGGTTTTGGTGCCACCATCAAGGCCATCAATCCTCCTGATTGCGATGAAGAAAACAAAGAGGTTGCTAAAGAACGTTTTAGCTTTTATCAAAAGTATTGCGACCAATTTGGTGTCTCAACCACTTTTCATCAATATCACAAAGTTCACATATTTTAGTTGTAACATTTCAAATATTGCACTAGCTTAGATATTAACACTTAAGTTAATGATATATATAATAATTATAATAATTATGATGATGATCAGTGGCGGAGACGAGATTTAATGTCAAGGGCACAGTTAAGTAACGTTAGTATTGTATTGCAGAATTAATGAATGCAGGCTGTAATTAACCCAGTGGTTCACTACTTACATATTTCAAAGGGGCACGTGCCCAATTAACTCAATAAACCCCTTTTTTTCTATCCTTTTTAACTATAATTTACTTTTATGCTCTCCTTTGTAGTTACATAACATTTATTGTTGTTTAACTTGATTTTTTATCCTGTTCATAGTGAATATGTCAATTCGATGATTTAAAATGGTTTTAAGTTAACTTTATAAAACCATTTCGATACTTCAAGTACGAATTAAATAATAAGTTTAAATTTTTTTTTCTTACATCTATTAAATTTGCATATTATATTGTAGAACTATGTTCTAGATTCGATTTTGGTTCTCCTATATACCCAATCCACCTCTTTATCACTTGAGCTGAACCTGAAGGGTTATATGATTGAATCCAACTCCTTTATCATTGTGTTCTCTTAACTTGTTGCTAGCACCATTTTCAACTCATATATTTGTATTGCTTGGTTTTTATGTGTTTTCCTTTCCTAGAGGACAAGTAAAAAGTTAAGTTTGAGGTGTAGATGGATCATTTTTGTATGAACAAATGAAGACATGAATAAGTGTTCTAATGTTCTAAATGTTTATCAACCATTGAATACATATGAGCGGAATTAAAGCAAAAATGAAGCGAAAAAGCCCAAAAATCAACAAACTCTATTCCAACATACAACAATAGCTACTGTATTTCGATCTTTTAAGTTGTAAGATGATCACAAATGGATCCTCTTTTGTTATGGATGAGTTATAGACTTTATACGCTTTCTGAAGAGACCGTATTCCCTTAATTTGGACTTCAAATGATAAAGTTATGATTTTTAGAAGAATGAAGAAGAGAAGAGTGCTCGAAAGCTGACCAGTTGACACACTTTGTTGATTTAGTTTTTACCATCACTTCTAAAGTGTTATCTCTGATCATATCCATAATCTAGACTTCAAGAAATTTCCAACGAAACCAAGATTGCTCAATTTAGAGTTCGGACGAGAAAGTTATGACATTCTCTCTTTCCCTCTTTGTTTTCCTCTCTTTTGATGGTTTCTTTAAAGATGTTTTAGTTTGTTTTCTTAGGGTTTAGATGTAGCCAAAGACATGAATGTATGAATTTGTCTAATTTCTCTTGATTTATGTATTATTTTCATACATGTGTTAACTATTTCATTTAGTTTTAATGCTTAAAGGTATTTGGCCATTAATTGCATGTCTTGTGGCTTGATTTGAGACTGAGAAGTGATGATTAAGTTAGATCATGAATGACTTACCATCTAATTATCATGAGATAGAGATATAAATGAGATTATGTGTGATATTAGGATTTCTAGGGTTTAATATGCTTTTAGAAATCTGGGGTTGAGTAGAGATGCAAAATATATGATCCTAAAGGTAGTGTGCGGATGCTCGAGAGAGATTCACATATACATTAGTGAAATTGTCATCCTCACAAGAAAAAAAACATTGATTGATTGTGTTAGGAGGTTCATACATGATTGTTTAGGTGAAATCTATGTCCTAATACGTTTTAGGTCTTTAATGAGTCGTTGTAGTTAGGTTTTTGCATGCTAGTTAGTGTAATTTGAGTCTTTTACAGGTTTTCCATCATCTAAATAGAGCCTAAGCTAGATTAGAGTCGGTAATTAATAGTCAATCCTCGTAGGAACGATACTCACTCATTACTTTATTACTTGATGCGACGAGTGCATTTGCGCATATACGCAATTCATATTTTATATACACATTTCATGTCTATCATTTATTTTTCTATTTTTTTTAATAAATTGTATTAAATAAAAATGTGGCATATTAATATTTATTTACTTTATAATTTTTAATAACATAAAATATTATAAGAACAAACAATCTAATACTTAAAATGTAACGTCACAAAAATAGCCTTCTTGTTTTATTATTTTACTTTATAGTATTTTATGCCATTATTTTTCTTTCTTTTTTTTTTATTATTCTATTTGTTATGTTATTGGTTTTAGGTGATAGAAATATTGATAAGTGAAGTGTAATTAGAATAAGTAGAAGGACTAAAATGCAAAAATGAGAAAAGAAAGCCAAAATGAGATAGCCAAACAATGCCTTGTAATGGATGAAAGGATAAGACCAAAAATTGGTCTTAGAATGGGTATTTTTCACGTTTTGGAAAAGGGAGAGAGCTAGGGTTATGGGTTCTTGAGAAGAGCCATTGTTGGTGATTGTTCTCTATTTGTTCAAAGTTTTGCAAGAAAAGATAAAAAAAAAGAAGTGATTGGAAGGTTTTAAGAAGAAAGCAAGGTATGGATTCTCCCTATTGATTGTTAGGAGTCCTAACTCATTTTCGTTTTTTTGCTTAGGGAGAACCTAACTCTTCCATCTTTGGGTAATTTGTTCATGAATTGGAGTTATATTTCTTTGGATTTTTTTTTTTGTTTTGTGGGGTCTTAAAGACCAAGAAGTGTAAGAAGAGATGAATAGGTTTTGAAGGGAATTGCTGTCAAAGTTTTTTTTTCTTTCTAAAACCCATGTTTTTGTTTTGGCCATAACTTGGCTTCTTGAACTCCAAATTGGATGATTCCAATTTGAGATGGTGCATAAGAATCATGGTTGAAAATGTATAAAAGAAATAGAGACCTAAAGTAGTCTATAAAGAGCATCTATAAGCCGTGTTTCTCCTGATGACCAAATGCAGTCTAGAAACAGGAAAATTTCTAGGTTGTGTCATGTTTTTGTTTTGGCCATAACTTGACCATTAGTCATCCAAATTGAGTGATTCCAATTGGAAAAGAACCCTAAGAGGGAAACCTAAAAAATTATAGAAGGTACCAAGAATCAAACCTGACCCTAAGGCCCCTGTGTTTGAGACTGAAGTGAAAATATGGGTAAGTTGTTGGGTTATCCTTTGTTTGGGTACAATTTTTGTGTTTTGGCCATAAGTTAAGTTGTAATGATCCAAATGAGATGATTCAACTTTATAATGAAAATAGAATCATAGAGCTATTATTTTCTTGAAGGAAGTTTGGGTAAAATATGGCTCATTTGTTCCTAGAAAATTTTGCAAGTAAAGGTGTATTAAGTAGAAATCAACCCAACCAGAAACCCTAGCATGCACGACTGATTTTTCTTTGTTTGTTCTTTGATTGTGACGTATTTGTGATGGATTAGGGGCTGGTATTGATAAAACATGAGCAAAAATCAGGATTCAAAGAATAGGAGACAAGAATCGGCAACTCTTTTGGTATGTTCTTCACATTTCTCTTCTTGTTTCGGTGTTGTGTTTATTTTGTCATCAAACCTGAAGTGTTGATATAAAATTTGCATGTGTGCTTCTCTGGTTTGAACTGAAAATAAATTGGTTTGGGTGTTGGTTAATTGATCTCAAGTGGATTAACATGAAAAAGGGAAGGCAATGTATGTTAATGCATGAATCATGCGTAGTCGAATGTGTACTGGTGTGTATGGTTCAGTTTTGGTGCAAAATTACTGCATGTATGTGTTTAAATTATGTTTCCAAATCTGTTAAAGTTTTGGTGTAATTGAAATAGTGTGTAAAACTCATGTGTTAAGTGAGTTACAATGAAGAAAAAGTGATTGGATTATGGGCCAAAATGTGAGATAGTGTTTCATGAGATTATGTGTAACTTTTTGTGTAGAATTATTGACTTGGAATAAATTATTTTTTAAAATGGGTTAATCGAATAGTTAAATATATAGTGGTAAAGAGGGAGGGGCTGGTTGTAAACTTGCATTATTAGGAATTCTCGTGAATATAAGCTAGTAACTTTTTCATGACTAATTATTAATGCCTTTAAGAGAATGTTAGCCATCATATTCGAGTTAGGGATAGATTGGTATACCAATAAGGATAAATGTAGCAGTACTACGAATGATATGTTTTATAGTGACATATCGATCCGTAGCCCAACGGGATAGTATCGGTTGTGCGCACAAAAATGTAATGTAAAAATAACTAGTCCATAGCCCAGCAGGACAATTTTGATTTATTAAAAGTGTTAAACCGCCACAGCCTCAAAGGATCGTGTCGATGATTCGCTTATCCTCAGATCGAAAATTTCGCCTAGATTCTTTTAAGGGCAAATTATTAATAAACGTGTGAATTGTGTTGTGATGAAAATACTAGTATATGTGATGAATCTTAAACTCATCTATTTTAAATCTATTTTTCTGGCATGTTTTTAACAATTTTAAATCTATTTTTATGTCAAATTATGGAATATTCACCAACTTTATGTTTTGCATGTGTTATTTGAAAAAAGAGAGAAAACAAGCAGAAAAGAAGCAAAAAAGGTGGAAAATATGCCAGCTTCTTGTTGCAGATAATTTTCGTGATGTCATGACACAAAATTTAAGTAGGCCAAAGGAACTATGTCGAAGCCAACAACTAAATGTCGCAACAAACCGCAGACAGAACTCAATGGCCGAAAGAGAAATTTTGTCGCAACAAAGAGTTTTTCTATCGCGACATTATTTAAGAAGATTGAAGAAAATCACGCGTTAACTTTATTTGCTCTGACAACGACAAAGGTAGAGTAAAGAAGCTGTGTCGCGACAATATAATTTATGTTGCAACATAAAAAGTTGAAGACTAACAGATAAACTTTGTCGCGACAAAAGACAATCCTATCGCAACAGAAATTGCTCAGATTACAACATAAGTCAACTGAGACAAGTGTTTTTATGTTGTGACAAAGTTTTCAAAGATCGTCGCCTAAGGAAGAATACCGGCAGTAAATAAAGAAAATCTCAAGTGCGACATAACATTCGGGACCACAACCAAGAGCAACAAAATCTCTGTCGACACAAACAAAACATGAAGGAGATGAATTCTCTGTCGCGACAAGAAGCTAAAGAGCAACACAAGAAGAATGGCGACAAAGAAATTCTTGTTGCGACATAATCAAGAGTTGAAAGCAGTTTGCGTCGCGAATAGCAGTTTTTTTTTATCGTGATAATAAAAGCTATAAAATGATAAAATTCTGTCGCGATAGAGAAAAATTAGGTCGTGACAGAAATTGAAGAAGAACTGAGAATGGCCAAAGCAATTGTGTCGCAACAGATAATTCGATGTTATGACAAACAGCTCAGCAAGCGTCAAGAATTAGAGAAAAAAAGTCTGTCGGGACCAAGGAGTTTCCTGTCGCGATAGAAATTGCTAAGGACTCAAAGAAATCCTGTCACGATAGAGAAAACTCTGTTGCGACAGAGTTGATAGGCTGAAAAGGTAAAAATTTGTTGCGGTATGGAAAATTATGTCGCGACAAACTCCAGAAGGACAAGGACATGGGAAGCTGGTTGCAAACAGGTTTTGTGTCGCCACACAATGCATTCTTGTCGCGACAAGAACAAGACTACTAAATAAAAATTATGTCACGATATTATCAAAGTATGTCGCAACACAATCCAAGAGTAAGCCTAGAGAACAGGTCGCGATAGAAAACAAGAAGCTACGATAGAGGCAACGACAAAGACTAAAAGCTCTGTCGCGACAGACCTTTCAATGTCGCGACAAAGAGACAAATTTGGGCCAAAATTTTGGGGTCCGCAACGCAATTAATGAAGTAAGGTCCAACATTGGAAAGCTTATAAATACACACTTCTAGTGGCAAATGTGCGTATTTCTAAAGTCTGGTGACGCCCTGTGGGTTGAAGAATCTTGAATATTTTTATTTTATTTTATTTTCCATTTTAGTAGATTTGCTTTAGTGTAGCTTTATTTTTAGTTTTAATTTTTTTTTGATTTGGGTATTGTATCATGTAGCCAGCTGGTATTTCTTATAAAATCATCTTTTTCAATACCGTTTTGATTTAAATGGATGATGGAAAGTTTATAGTTCATTTATTCCGCCAAGGTTCATGATTTTAAAGTGGAATTTTCCCGATAAGTTAGTCACCGATATGAGTGAACCAATTTTGAAAGTCGAGCTCACCGAAATGGGTCGATGATAGTCATTTTTTTTTGCATAAGGCTGGAAGAAAGCTTTAATTAGAATTCTTGAATTTATTTGATCGTATTGTTTTTATAAATTCATCTGAGTTCTCGCATCAGTACCGGTACCTACGTGTTGGTATCAGATTACTCTTGATTTCTAGAGGCCCTGAGTGACAATAGTAGACAGAGAATCCCGAGAGTGTAGTGCGCCTCAGGGTATGGTGTGTGATCAACACTATGGAACCAATGAACTTGAATGATTACTTCTCAGATAATTACACAACTCACTTATAATTTGAGGATTGTTGAATGAAGTATTTGTTTAATCACTTAAAGGTCTCTTCTCTTTCTGCTGAATTGATTCTGATCCCGTGTTAGCAAAGATTTAATCAAGGAGATGGAAGTTTTTATTAGAAGTGTAGGATGAGGTGTCAATCAAATTGGAGAAGGCTTGCATTATCCTGTCTATGGGGGCAAGAATTCTTGGGCCCCTAAGATCTCGAAAGATGAAGTACTAAAAAGGAAAAATACTTAAATCTTAGAAAGAGGGTTTCATATTACACGAATTCAATTAGAATCATGTCTCTCGTAATGAATATGAACCTTAATGTTGAAAAGTATGACAGGAGAAATCCAAACTATACTACCTTGCATCTTTGACAAACTCAGTTTTCCAATTTATGGTTGAGCTATGAATCGAAAAGATGCAGAAAGTGATTATTACTAATTGATCCATGTCCAGTTTTGTCTCACTTAGTGAATCCTCAACCCCAATTTTATTAAACTTTACTTTTGTATATTTAAGATTTTAGTCTAGGACTACATTTTTAGTCCTCTTATCATCATAATAGTGAAGTTCAAATAGTAATGATCTTAAATAGTTGGAGTAGTTAGTCTTTTGATTTATCATCCATCCTCGTGGGAACGATATCTGGACTTTAAATATCCACTTTTATTACTGCACACTATGGCACTCTCAAGCAAAGTGATCAAGACTACACACACAAATTTTAAAACGAATCATTTTACAAAAAGGAACAATCCATCTTTTTCGTATATAAAAATGGTCTTAACAAGTTTCTGATCCGCTGGCTGGGACTAAAGTTCTTGAGGGGCGCATTTAAGTTTGACATACACTGATCACATCATACAGTTTGGTCTTAACAAATTTTTGGCGCCGTTGCCTGGGGAATCGAATTGATGAATTTAAAGATCAATATTCTAACCAAAAAGGGATTTACTAATTTGGACATTTTTCTTTGTGATATTATTTTTTATAAAATCATAAAAATGGTTTTAATGGCAGTAGCTAAAGAAGCTATTGACATTTTTCTATGAGCTTAATGGATATAACTGTCTCCCACATAATTCATTTGATCTTAGTGTGTTTCTATTTCAGGAAGATTTTAAATGCATAGAAAACCAGAAGCAGATCTGTTGCCTTTAGACACTAAAATTAAGAGAACACTAAAGAATCTGAGGAAGATCACAATTACAGAATCTAGAAGAATGGAAAATCAAAGAGAAAGACTGCAGGTTATTATAGAAGAAGAAGAAGAAGTAGAAGTAGAAGTAGAGAGAACTCAGAGGCTTAATACTATGGAAGACTTTTGGAGGCTTATTATCCAAGAGGAAAGATCAAGCAAAGGAGATACCTCACATGGCCAACAATTTCCTGAAATAAGCCAACATCGATTACTATGGTATAAAGAAGACTCGGCTCACCGGTCATCCTCCTCGAAGATCCCAATGAGCATATGGGAAGATGTATGGATGGCCAACATACCAAACTGAATGGGGTAAGACTGGCACCAAGTTGCGCCATCCTTTTCACTGAGAGATGTGGATGAAAGAACATGGTTTGATTAATTACTAGTCGACCATGAACGGTCAAAGGGCTGGTGGAGGCCTCTTATAGGCATTTTTTTCCTCCAATTCTAACTTATGAGAGAAGGGAGAAATAATTGTCTTCAAGCAAGGGGAAGAGGAGAGTCTCTTCAACGCATGGGAAAGATTTAAGAGACTATTAAAAAGATGTTCGATGCATGGAATAGATTTGACCACTTAGATGGATATATTCTATCATGCCATGAATTATGCCTCCAAGAGTATAATTGATGCATCTTGCTGTGGGGCTTTTAAGAGAAGAAGTGTAGAGGAGGCAAGACAATTGATTGAAGACCTTGCCAAATGCAACTACAAGGCTCCATCTGAAGCTTCAAGGAGCAGCAACAGACTGAGGGGAAGTGGTTTGATTGAGTTGAACCGTATAATTGCCATAGAAGCAAAGCTGGATGCAGTGATGAACAAACTGGAAAGTAATGAAAGGAGAATGCATACTGTACATGAAGTGGGAGTAGTAAAAGAAGGAATTAGAAGCAGTTCTGAGGGACCAGTTGAAGAAGAGCCCTACCAAGTATACGAGTGAGAAAAGAAGTTATCACTTCAAGCCTAACCCCAACTTGCCTACACACTATACACCAGCACTAAGGAACCATGAAACCCTTTCATATGGTAGAGGAGCACAACAGTATCTCGCACTGATAGAATTACCATTAGGCTTATGCTCAACCCAGGTTCCAAGAACAGCAGCAGCAGAGGGACAATAGAGGAGAATATCAGGGTTAGAAAAGGACTCAATCATTTGAATATCAGATGCTGCATTTCATGTCAGAAAACAAAAGAATTCTGAATATGCATGAGAAAAGATTTTCTGAACTTGAAAATTTCAAAGCAAACACAATTGTGTTTCAGACAAATACTAATGCTTCATTAAGGAACTTGGAAACTCAAGTAGGGTAGTTAGCCCTTTCCTTGCAAAACCAATCAAGGAATGCATTTCCCAGTATTACAGAGATAGATCTAAAAGATTTCACATTTACTTCCTTGAGCGAAAACAATGAATTGCAAGGAAACAAGAATATGTAGAATGAAACAGACATTAGGAAGAAATTGAGGAAGAACATCTCAAACTAGAGGAGCATACAAAGAGATGTTGAAGATGAAGAATTTATTAGCAATGTTAGATTAATGTGGTTAAATTTTTGTGTGTTTTTGATTTAGTAGTAATTTTGTTGAAAGATTTATTTTTAGTTGTTGCTGATTTTTCAGGACAATGAAGCTATATTAAAGATGAATTTTAGTAAGAAGCACACTGTCTCTAAAATAAATTTGCAGAAAATAGCTACAAGGGGGAGTATTTCTATTTCCTTCAATTATTCCTTAAATGATAAATTTACAATTTGATGTTTCGAGGGAACAAGTAGCTTTAGTTTTAAAATGCAGAAAATGAATGATAGCTTTGTTGTTTTCAAAATTTTTAGTTTGAACATCAGCCTTGCGGATTATCTTGAATAAACAAAGGACATTTTGTTGTTCATACTTGAATTGAGAGTCTTTAATGATCAAATGAGTTTGCACAAGTATGTTCAGTTGGATATGCGTGAATACACCTTGATTTGAATGTGTCTTGAGTGAAAAAATGGGAAAGGTGCAAGTCTAGAAAATGTTAGTAAAATGTCACAACATACTTTCTCTGTGTCACAACATAATTGATTTTGGGCTCAATTTGAAAAGGCAAGTTTATGTCGCGACACATATTTTCATTGTCGCGACATAAACTCAAAAGATGCACTGAAAAGAATGTCACAACATTTTTCTCAATGTCGCGACATTTAACTGGCCTAATTTCCAAATGATTGCAAAACTATGTCACGACAATTATTTAAGTCTGTCGTGACATCGTATTAAAAATAGAACGAACCCTAGGCAGTAGCTGTCGCGACATTTAATGAAGAAACAACAAAATCCAAGTATTCATAAATGGAAAATTTTTGAAAACCGGCGGGCCACCTTCATAAACCATCAACCTCTCGCTTCCATACTCAAATTTCTCTCAACTTGCCTTCTAAAAACCCTAGAGCTCCAAAACCCTAACCTGACCATGTCTGAGCCGTCACACCTCATCCCAAATCTGAATGAGATAATGGAAGCATACATAGAAGTGGAGGAAGGGAGTGTTCAAGAACCTAACCGGAAATGCAATAAGAAAGAGTCGGTTAGGAGAGCCTGGTCGATAAGAATCAAGAAAAAGGAAGAGGAGAACTGAAGAAACTAAAATAGAGTAGAGAGCTGAAAAAGCAAGAAACTTTATCTTAGACAAAGCAACTACGCTAATGAAGAAAAGTCTGAAGGACAGAGGTTTCATTGTTGAAAGAGGTTTCAAAAAGCTTATTTCCCCTTTTGTTGAAATTCTTGAGAAGAGAGAATGGCAAGCATTGGGCGAGCATAAGGAACATGGGTGCACTGCTATGGTGAAGGAATTCTTTGCTAATATGGTAGAAGAGGAAGGAAAGAAATTTTATGTTAGAGGACATTGGATAAACTTTAGAAAAGAGAGGATAAATATGTTGTTTAACTTGAAGGTGCAGAAGGATGGCTCAAAGTTCAAGAAACTACTAAAGGATCCAAATTACCAGAAGATAGTAGACTTGCTGACAACTAGAAAAGGAAAGTGGAAGGGAACAAAGAAAACCCTATACAAATTCATTTCTAGAGGAGACTTAACTGAAAAGGCTAAGGTATGGTTCTATTTCATCGCTCATTCCTTGCCATCATATCTCAAAGATAGTGAGAAGGATGAAGCAATCCTTCTATGCATTGTCGAAGGGGCAAAATAAAATGTGGGGGAAAATAATTGAAAAGTCCATCTGAAAGCTACCTGGAAAGAATTGTATGGGATTGATTCTTCACCCAGCCACTATAACCAGCCTATGCCTTCTTGGGGGAGTTGAGGCAGAATGGGAAAAAGAAGAAACATACCCCAGGGCATCCCCTCTTACATTAGCAAAAGTGACTAAGGGTTCAAAGAACAGAGGAAAGGGGAAAGAGAAAGAGCTGGAGGAAGAAAGGGGCCTGAAAGGTTCCACGAGCCAGCACAATGGGAGAGTTCATCCTAAAGGTAGCAAGAGCTTCAGGAAAGCCCAAGCCCCATCTTGAATGCACCCTCAGATTTGAGACAAATCCATCAGGAACAAGTTCGAAGTTCAGGGCACCGATGTAATAATGCAGAACTGATGGAGGTGCTCAAATCCATGAAACAAGAGATGAAAGAAAGGGACAACCAGCTAAAGCTTCAACTACAACTCAGGGATCAGTACATGGAGGTAGAGCTCATAAGAAGGGACCAGAATCTGGAGGATGCCTTAAGGAAAAGAGATGAAGAATGGAGAGCTGAATTAGAAAAAAGGGACCAATACTGGTTGAATAGTATGGCACATTGCAAGCAAAGCTTTCGACTAATGACTTATGAACAAGTCAACAACAGAGCACTCCTTGAGTCATTGGCTAAAAGGCAGAGAGAATTGACAGAGAGAAATGCAAAAATTTTAGACTGGGCTATGAAAACAGTCTCGAATAAAAAGAAAGCGCCATTGCCACAAATAAGGATCTCAGATTGTGTGCCATACATAATAGTCCCTCCAGGAGAAACAAATCCAGTACTACCTTTCTTAAACCCAAATCCAGATAAACCCAAATTTTAGACTACTCATGCTCTCTCTCATATTTGGAATATACCAATATGTCATCAATAAATACCACCACAAACTGGTCCAAATAGGGTCGAAATACCCTATTCATCAAATCCATGAATGCCGCCAGTGCATTAGTCAACCCAAAGAGCATTACTAAAAACTCATAATGGCCATATCGGGTCCTAAATGCTATCTTCGGCACGTCAACATCTTTTACTTGCAACTTATAGTACCTTGATCACAGGTCTATCTTAGAGAAGACACCTGCTCCTTTAAACTGATCAAATAGATCTTCAATTCTTGGCAACGGGTACTTGTTTTTCATTGTCACCTTTTTTATCTGCCGATAATTAATGCACATCCATAGAGTGCCATCTTTCTTTTTCATGAACAAAACAGGTGCACCCCAGGGAGAAACACTGGGTCGGATAAGCCCTTTATCCAAAAGCTCTTGTAGTTGAATCTTTAGCTTTTTTAACTAAGTTGGAGCCATCCTGTAGGGTGCCCTGGAAATAGGAGATGCTCCTGATAAAATCTCAATATATAAATCCACCCCTCTTTCAATTGGAATACTCGGTCTCTTCAGGAAATACATCCGAAAATTCTCACTACCGGAATATTTTCCAATTCTATTTGACCTTTTTTTAGTCAAGCACCAAAGCCAAAAAGGCCTCACATCCTTTTCGTATATCACTTACGCCAGATAGTTGAAATTATCGATTATCGGGCTAATAAACACCATGTACTATCACTTCAGTCTGGTCAGAACATCTAAGCATCGGTGTTTAGACAACCAATCTATTCCCAAAATCAAATCAAATTCACAAAATGGTAGAGCAATTAAATCAACAGAAAATTCCCTATCATGAATAACAATAGAGTAATTCTTATACACTCTATTAACATTAACACTTTGCCCTAGGGGACTAGTTACATGCATATTATATAACAATCTCTTTACTGATGTTATCTTATCAAACACATGCTCAATGCATACATATGAATGGGTAGAAATAGGGTAATCAATGCATGCATCTCAATATCATATAGAGAAAATATACCAACAATCACTTCAGGAGCATCTTGATCCTCACGAGCCTTCATAGCATATGCTCGTGATGAGGCTGTAGGCATAGGACGATCCACTGTCTCTGACACTGTACCTCCACGTCATCTATGCTAAATCGGGCCACCTTGATCCCGAGTCGAAGGTGGTGCAATAGATCTCCCTCTGCCACTTCCTTGGGGGCTTCTATTATCCCCTGACTCTCTAGGATAATTCACCATGAAATGATTTGTGCTTCCACACCTGAAGCATCCTCCTGTCAATAATCTGCAAACACCCAAATACCATCTACGGCAATGAGAGCACTTTGAGGTTTCTCCTTGTCCAGCTAAAGCACCTTTACTAGAACTAGGTGCCACATTAGGCCCTTGCCTTCTACCTCTTGTAGTCGAAATGCATAATCGATTTAGTCGAGATCCCTAGCTCTTTTCTCTCCAGGAGGAAGAAGCCCTTTGCAAACTTTTTCTTCTGTCTTTCTTTACATTTATCGCACCTCTCCACCTCATAGTAGTCAGACCAACCGATAAAATTCAAATTGGAGCTAAGTCACAAAGCAAATATCTCTTGATAGACTCATTCAAAACCATCCTCAAATTGTCTACACCGAATGCTTCATGAGAACCGACCGAGCATACTTTCTAAAGATGGCTAAATTCTTTTGTACTTTAATCACTAATAAGCTTCTTTGCTTCAAATTCGTAAATTGCTTCCATTCCATTTGGCTTTGTACATATCGTGACAAACTTTGCCCAAACTTTGGACAAAGAAATTGTACTCAAATTATACTCATATCAGCTTTATAACATGTTTCTGGGTATAATAAACGGGAAGGTATATTTATTCGAATAAAATAAAGATAAAACAAAAATAGGTAAATGAGGTACGCTAAATTACAATAATAAAGAAGATCGAGGCTAGCTGTAAAAATATTATAAATTGATTTGCAAATATTATATATTGGAGAATCAAAGTAAAAATAAAAAGGGAGCAGATCCAATAAGGATAAGACCAAAAGAAATATCTCATTTTGGTCTAGAAAGGGGAGAGCAAATACGGATAAGGAGGTAGAGAGAAGAAAGGAAGAAGAAGAAGGAAGAAGATCACAAATACATGTCTGGGTTTTGTAAGTGAATTTGAGATATAGTTTGTATGGAAACTATGGAGTATGGAAATCTAGTTTGACTATATAAAGTTTAGATACATGGTTAAGAACCCTCTATCTTGTGTATGGTTTGGGTTTGGGAACCCTAAACTCATTTCTGTGGTTGAGTTAAGAAGAGCTTTAAGGCCCTCAAAGATGCTCAGAAGGGTCTAGTTGCAAGTCGAACCCAAAATCTCTTGTCGATCATATGCGTGATCCTGATTCAGGGAAACGGCTTCGGGGTCAGAAATACAGGAATTCAGAAGTGAGTCCTTCTAGTAAATTGTAGCCACATCAATGAACTTGATGTTAGGGCTTTCTAATTCCTCGATTCGGGACCTCTGTGGCACCGCTATGGTCCTTTTCCGAGGTCAGTCCATTTAGATCCGGCCGGGTCGGGCTTCTACCACCCGGTCAACTAGCCGGACCTTAGAACGAGTTTTTGAATCAGAAATAAAGAGAATTTAGCGAAGTCCTTTCCGAGAAATTGTATCCACATCAATGAACTTGATGTTAGGCTTTGAATTTCAATTCGACCTCTCTCGTAACCGCTATGGTCTTTTACTCCAATACCAAACGCGGCAGCGCCACCCATGTGTCAAGCCAATGGCGCCGCTAGATTCGCCCAAGAGCTCAACTCATTACGAAGAGCTCAACTCGCCACGCAGCCTAACTTCAATATGTAGAGCTTAAATTACTCAAGAAACAAATTTGGCCTCAGAGCTTCGAGCTCACTTCACGCAGCTCGTCAAATTCAGTCAGCCAAGATCGATCGCATGACCTCCAACTCGAAGGTCATATCCTTCGTCCGAATCGATTTGGGGCGTTCTTGGACTCTATGGAAAGCCTATTGAGTCAAGAATCCATCCATATGCCTGAGGAATATATTAGGATGTTAGACCATAGTTTCGCATCGAGCTCATCACTTCGCAAGGAGCTCGCCGGGCCCCAAGTCACCACAAGATCGATCACAAGATGACTTCCAACTTCTAAGGTTATTTCCTTCTTTTGAACTCCATTTGGGTGTACTTGGACTCTATGGAAAGCCCATTAAGTCAAGAATCCATCCATATTCCTGAGGAAGATATTAAGACGTCACACTGAGGCAGACCGATTCGCCACTTCGCAGCTCTGTCGCCCAGCCACGTCACCGATCGCCGCATGACCTTAACTAAGGTCATATCTCCTTCTGTCCGAACTCCGACGGTGTTCTTGGACTCTATGGAAAGACCATTGAGCTGGCGAACGGTCCGCTATTCCTGAGGAAGATTATATATCACCGCGCGACGATCTCGTCACTTCAGTGTACCGTCGCCCCACAACCGTCAAGATCGACCGCGCATGACCTCCAACTCTCGGAAGGTCATATCTCCTTCGCTTGAACTCCGATTTGGGTGTTCTCGACTTTATGGAAAGCCCATTGAGTCATAACCCATCCATATGTCATGGGAAGATATTAGATGTTAGGACCAAGGTGTCGACTTGAGCCGGTCACTAAAGGTGGGCCACGGGCTCAGTAAGCTCGCCAAGATCGATCGCGCATGACTCCCAACTTCTAAGGTCATAACTTCTTCGTCTGAACTTCGATTTGAGTGTTTTTGGACTCTATGGAAAGCCCATTGAGTCAAGAATTCATCAATAAATAGCATGATAAGATTGGAACTCATAGGTAACTCTTAAGCATACAGGGTAAGCATAGTTATTCATGCATACAATGAGACATGAAAAATGCAAAGTTATGAATAAATGATTGTATATATATATATATATATATATATCACATAGCGATTACCGAATGACAATAATTATTCGAATATAAGATATATACTTAGCATAAAATACACATTGATTTGGTCTCATTTAGAACCTCGGTAGAGGGATATGGGCATGTTTATTAGGGAAAAATAAGTCCGCAAGATGTCTCCGGGCGCAGCATCGAGACCCCTTTGGTCGATGACATAGATCCCGTTTGATCACTGCGGGTCTCCAAAGGGTCACCACAAAGGTCGCCCTCATGGACCACCGTTTACACAAAGTGAATACGCTGCACTCTCTTCATGGTTTCCTCAGATTCACTTTTAAAATTTATGCATATGAAATATAAAAGAAATGACATATGCAAAGGAAATGTAGAGAATATATGAAGAGAATATGAGAAGCATAGCACTGCTATGTGATGATAAAGATACAGCTACAAGAACAAGAAGTAAAATACAAGATGACATGAAAAAGACAGGATGATGATAAGAAATGGAACCGGGTTATGATAAGGAGAGAGTGAGAAATGATAAGAATCAGAATCGTTATATGTGTTATATGCATTTGTATAGAAGCGGCATACTTTAGTAAAGGCCGTCCATGTGTATTAATTCCCACTAAGCGTAGTTTAGCACCGTGTTCAATCCGTAGGTACGTAAGAGGAAGCCGCAGGATCGACAATCCACATCAGCAGATAAAGGCCACACATCACAAAGTCACCTGGAAGACCCTAGGTCTATTTCAATATGTTGTAAACAATGTAAATATTGTAAATGTTAAACACTTCCATATATGGAGCTAGATATATATATATTTTGTAATCCGCTACGTAATATAATACAAGTTAATTGTTTAACATTATATGAATATGCAAGTGTAAAGGTTATAAGTTTAAAAAAAGAGTGACCTCACTTCTGACATCATATGCCGAGTTGGAGCGCTTAGGGTGGTATCAGAAAGCCTAGGTTTAGGCGCGCTTCTGAAAAGCCTAGGTTTAGGTGGCTCGAATAGAGTATATAGCATAGAAAAGCCCGTGTTTAGTAATGTGTTGGCCTCGATGTGATGTCCTTGTGTTTGTATAGATGGATCATCCCAAGATACGCCGAGTGTTAACCCAAGAGAACAAGGGTTATCGCCTTCTGAACCTCCTTCGAAAGTACGTACCTAATGAGCTCCACCGAAGTCTTTGCCGAGAGTATCGCAAGACACGGGCTCGGTTGATAGATCGGTCTTCTCCTAAAGCTCCAATAGACACAAAAAGAAGAAGACATGGAAAGGTAGAGAATTCCATGGGTCGAAAGCATGGAAGAGTCGAGAAGCCGAATTTTGGTTAAGAAAGTTAGAAAGGGTATTAGAAGAGGTTAGATGCCCTCCCGATCGAGAGCATCATGTGCGCCCACTATTGCAAAGGAAAGGCACAATTGGTGAAACTAGTAATTAAAAGTCCAAGGATTCCAAATCCCATGATTCTGGGGAGTTCTTTTGGTCCAAGAGTTCGGGTAAGGCAAAGTATGTTACCGAGATGTATAGGGATTCCAAGTGGAAACAGTTCCTAAATTTGAAGCAAAGGAGCTTATCAGGGTCGAATATGAAAAAGAATTTAGCCATCTTAGTAAATATGCACCGAATTGGTCCTCACCGAGGCATTTCGGTGTAGGCAATTTGAGGATGGACTGCATGATTTCATCAAGAGGTATTTGGCACCTATGACTTCTCTCCAAACAGTGGATTTCTATCTGTCCAAGCCGCAATAAAAAGCAAGAGACTAGAAACGAAAGCAAAGAAAAAGATTTCAAAGAAGAAGTTTTCTAGAGGAGTCAGCCCTCCTGAAAAAGAGCTAGAGAACCTCCAGCTCAATCCGAATATAGTTCCGCTACGAGGGGTAGAAGGAAGGTCCAATAACACGTAGTACAGTAGAGGTGCTTCGCTTTGACAGGGAGAAATTCTCGACGCCCTCATTGCCATAAAAGGCATTGGGAGTTTGCAGGATATTGACAGAGGGTGAGCCGGTGTGGACGCTTGAGCATTTGAAAGCACAGTGTCCTCGAGAGTTGGGGGATAATAGAAGCCAACAAGGAAGTGGCAGAGGAAGATCTGCGGTACCACTTCCGACTCGTGACCGGGGTAGGGGTCGTAGTGGCCCATCTCAGCATAGAGGACGAGGAGGCATAGTTTCGAAACAAGATCGTCTATGCCTGATAGCACCAGCACGAGCATATGCTATGAAGGCTCGTGTGAGGATCGTAATGCCTCGAGGTTACAGCTGGTATATTTTCTTTATATGATATAGAGATGCATGCATTGATCGACCCCCGATCTACTCATTCATATGTGCATGGAGCATGTATTTTTGACAAAAAGTATTAGCAATGGAGAAATTAGCATATGACATGAATGTAACTAAATCATTGGGGCACAATGTTAATGTGAATAGCATATATAGAAATTGCCCCATTGTTATACAAACAAGAGAGTTTCTCGCTGATTTGGATAACCCATCTCTTCCGAGAGTTTGACTTGATTCTAGGAATGGATTGGTTGTCTAAGCAAATGAAGCCATCGTTGATTGTGGACAAAGATAGTAGTGCTGAGATGCTCCGACCGTGACTGAGGTAATAGTACAAGGCATTGATCAAGTGTAATGCTCCACGTCATCTCTACTATGCAAGCTAGAGAATTATGAGGAAAGGATGTGAGACATTCTGGTTTGATACTTGACCCAAAGAGGTCAAGTTGATGTAGAAAAGATCCCGCAGTAAGGGAATTTCCGTGATGGCCTCTAAGAGTTACCAGGTATTCCACATGAGAGAGAGGTGGACTTAGCCATAGAAATTGTACCAGGAACAGTCCCTATGTCAAGGGCACCGTACAGGATGGCTCCAACGGAACTGAAAGAGCTAAAGAGTCAATTGCAAGAACTTTTGGATAAAGGATTTATCCAACCCAGTGTGTCCCCTTAGGGTGCACCTGTTTTATTTGTGAAAAAGAAAGATGGCACTCTACGGATGTGCATCGATTATCGCGCATCAATAAGGTGACAAAGTGAAAATAAGTACCCATTGTCGAGGATCAAGATCTTTTGATCGCTGAGCGGAGCGGGTACCTTTTCGAAGAGGACCTACGATCGGTATTACCGCTTGAGTGCAAGGAAGGAGATGTGCCGAAGACTCGTGATGAACCCGGGGACATGGTCATTATGAGTTTTTGGTCATGCCATTTGGGTCGACTAATGCACCTAAGAGCCTTTATGGATTTGATGAATAGGGCTTTTCCGACCCTATGTGGATCAATTTGTTGTGGTTTTATTGATGACATCCTCGGGTATTTTAAGGATGCACAGAGCATGAACAACACCCGAGAATAGTCTTAGAGACGTTAAGAGAAAAGAAGTTATGCTAAGCTCGCTAGTGTGATTTCAAGCAAGGAAGTTTCATCTCCTAGCCATATTGTGTCTCGCTTGAGGGTATAAGAGTTGATCCCGCTAAGATTGGAAGCAAGATGAATTGGAAATCACCTCAAATGTAACCGAGGTGAGAAGTTTCTCGGGTTTAGCAGTTATTATAGAAGATTTGTGAGAGGCTTTTCTACTATAAGCCCGTCACCAAGTTACTCAGAAAGGAATAAAGTTTGAGGGACACAAATGTCGAATAGTTTAAACAAACTGAAAGGGAATGTCGGTTGAAGCACCGCATAACGCAACCTACTGGGAAAAGAGTATACCTTGTATAGTGATGCTTGTGCACGCTTAGGATGCGTGTTAATGCAAGATGGGAAAAGTAGTGGCGAGAAGGTTTGTACGCCAGCCACATGAACAAAATTATCCCACTCATGACCTAGAGTTAGTCACAGAGTGTTTGCTCTAAAATATGGCGACACTACTTATACGGGAAAAGTGTAGAATTTTATTAATCGATCATAAGAGTCTCAAGTACTACGCAGCGTAAAGAGTTAAATTTGAGACGTGGAGGTGGTTAGAGTTATTAAAGGATTATGGATCAGATCATAGACACATCCCGCATACAATATAGTAGCCGATGCTTTGCCGAAAGACAAGTGGTAGCAATGTCACCACGTAACGTTGATTGAGACTAGGGGAGATGACGGAGCTATGTTAGCTCAACTAGAAGCACAACCCATTTTAAAGCAAATGATTATAGATGCGCAGAAAAATGATGAAGAGTTACAGAAAAATTTACAGATGGTTAGAGATGGTGACAAGACCGAGTTTTTAGAGAAAGAAGCTGGAGGTTTGTATTTCGTAATAGATTATGTGTGCCGTGATGATAAAGAGCTAAAGAAAAAGTTGCTATTCGAGGCTCATAATACCAGATTTTTACCATGCATCCCCGGAGGAATAAGACGATCAAAGATTCTGAAACAGCTATTGGTGGAAAGGAATGAAAAGAGATGTGATTGAATGTGTCTATGTTTGACGGGTCGCCAGTCGCCGAACACCAAGTGCCAACAGCTTTTAAACCCTCCACCTCAATGGAAGGGATAACATTACCATGGATTTTGTGTCTAAGCTTTCCCTCACACAAAGAAAAACATGACCGTCTGCGATTGTAGATAGATCACTCACAAAGTCGGCCCATTTTATACCAAATGATTGACGCCATTCTATGGATCGACTAAATGAAAGAGTATGTAGATGAGATTGTAATGATTGTACGGTGCCGTCATTTCATTGTGCTCTGATAGAGACCGCTGATTTACATCAAGGTTCTGAAGGAATTACGCCGCCTTTAGGCAATTGCTGAATTTAGTACTAAGATTCCATCCGCAAATGATGGACAATGAGAGATTGATTCCGTGTGTCAAGATATGCTTCGAGGTTGTGTCATGGAATTTCTGAAGTCGATAGGTATATTCCATCGATGGAATTCGCTATAACAATAGTTTTCAAATACATCGGGTATGGCACCATACCTAGCTTTGTATGGCCTTCCAGGAATGTAGAACTTCAGGTGTTGGATGTAATTGAACGAAAGCGTAAATCGATAGGTCCAGACATAGTAAAAGATACAGAAGAGAAAGTACAAGTTATTCGGCAGAGGTTAAAGGCGGCTAGTGATAGACAAAAGTCGTATGCCAACTTAAAGAGGAGAGATATTGAATATAACATGGGAGACAAAGTCTTTTTAAAGGTATCACCATGGAGGAAAATTTAGTTTGGTCGTAAAGGCAAGTCAGAGTCCAAGGTTCATAGGCCATATGAGATTTTGAACGACGCCCTGTGGGCTTATCGATTGGCACTCACGAGTCGCCAAATTACACGATGTGTTTCTATGTCGATACGTGAGATACTCGCTTCGATGATCTCGCACATACTTACCAAGGCTGCAAGAGATACAAGTACAAGAAGATTTGTCATATGATGAGGGAGCCAAAGACCATTCTGCTCGATAGAAACAATTTAAGGGAACAAACAAGTACCATTAGTGAAAGTTCTCTCGCAACACCACGGTAGAGAAGAAGCTACTTGGGAGCCGTAAGCAACTATGAGAGCCCGCATCCAACTCTTGAATCGTGCATGAATTTCGAGGACGAAATTCTTTTAAGGGGAGAGTTGTAACATTCCCAAATTATACCCTACGCTTATAACATGTTTTGGGTATAATAAACGTAAAGGTATATTTATTCGAATAAAATAAAGATAAAAACAAAGTAGGAATATGCATAAGTTAAATTACAAATAATAAAGAAGATTTGAGGCTATTGTAAAATATTATAAATTGATTTGCAAATATTATAAGAGTTGGAGTGACCAAAGTAAAATAAAAAGGATAAGATCAATAAGGATAAGACCAAAAGAAATATCTCATTTTGGTCTTGAGAAAGGGAGATAACACGGATAAGAGAGAAGAGAGAAGAAAGGAAGAAGAAGAAGAAGAAGATCACAGGTACTGGATACATGCGTCTGGTTGTATGGAATTTGAGTATAGTTTTGTGGCGGAACTATAGTATGGAAATCTAGTTTTGGACTATAAAGTTTAGATACATGGTTAAGAACCCTCTATCTTGTGTATGGTTTGGGTTTGGGAACTCCTAAACTCATTTCTTGTAGGGTTGAGCTAAGAAGAGCTTTAAGGCTCCTAAATATGTGTTTGAGAAGGGTCTAGTTATAAGTTGAACCCGTAGTGTTCCCTATTGTCGATCATACGCAGATCTCGCATCTTAGAACGGGTTTTTGGGTCAGAATACAGGAATTCGTATGTGTCCTTCTAGGTAATTGTATCCACATCAATGAAATTGATGTTAGGCTTTTGAATTTCGATTTGGACCTCTGTAGACCAAGTTATGGTCCTTTTCCGAGGTCATCCATTTAGATCTGGTCGGGTCGGCTTCGCCAATTCTGGTCAATTAAATGGACCCAGAACGAGTTTTTGAGTTTTTGAATCAGAAATAAAGAGAATTTGGAAGTAAGTCATTCTGGAAAATTGTAGCCACATCAATGAACTTGATGTTAGGCTTTTGAATTTCTCACTGACCCCGTGGACCGTTATGGTCTTTTACTCAACAAATAAACGGGTGAGAGGTCGCCCATAGGCCGGTCAACAGAGGTCACATTCCGTCCCGAAGCAGCTCAACTCGGCCATGAAGAGCTCAACTCAGTCATGCAGAGCTCAACTGGGTCATGCAGACCTCAACTCGTCATGTAGAGCTTAGTTAGTTCGAAGAGCTCACCGTCCTCGTAGAGCCGAGCTCACCCCGTACTGCCGTCCAGTCAGCTTGTCAAGATCGATCACAAGATGACCTCCAACTCTAAGGCCATATCTCCTTTGTCTGAACTCCGATTTGGGTGTTCTTGGACTCTATGGAAAGCCCATTGAGTCAAGAATCCATTAATATGCCTGAGGAAGATATTAGATGTTAGACCGAGGTGTCAGACCGAGCTCGTCACTTCAGTGCAGCTCGTCAGTCCAGGTCAGCTCGTCAAGACTGACTGCACATGACCTCCAACTTCGGAAGGTCATATCTCCTTCTTTTGAACTCCGATTTGGGTGTTCTTGGACTCTATGGAAAGCCTATTAAGTCAAGAATCCATCCATATGCCTGAGGAAGATATTAGATGTCAGACTGAGGTGTTAGACTGAGCTCGTCACTTCAGTTTAGCTCGTCAGTCCAGGTCAGCTCGTCAAGACTGACTGCGCATGACCTCCAACTTCGGAAGGTCATATCTCCTTCGTCTAAACTTCGATTTGGGTGTTCTTGGACTCTATGGAAAGCCCATTGAGTCAAGAATCCATCCATATGGCTGAGGAAGATATTAGATGTCAGACTGAGGTGTTAGACTGAGCTCGTCACTTCAGTGCAGCTCGTCAGTCCCGGTCAGCTCGTCAAGACTGACTGCGCATGACCTCCAACTTCGGAAGGTCATATCTCCTTCGTTTGAACTCCGATTTGGGTGTTCTTGGACTTTATGGAAAGCCCATTGAGTCAAGAATCCATCCATATGCCTGAGGAAGATATTAGATGTCAAACCAAGGTGTCAAACTGAGCTCGTCACTTCAGTGCAGTTCGTCAGTTCAGGTCAGCTCGTCAAGACTGGATCGCGCATGACCCCAACTGAAGGTCATAACTTCTTCTGTCCGAACTGATTCGAGGTTCTTGGACCTATGGAAAGCCCATTGAGTCAAGAATTCATCAATAACAGTATGATAAGATTTGGAACCTATATTAGTCCCGAAAACATGAAAACAGTAGGCTCTATAGGTAACTATAGTTATTCATATTATGAATTCATAACAACCTATAAGCATAGCCAGCGGTAAGCATAGTTATTTATGGCTAATGAGATATGAAAATGCAAAGTTATGAATAAATGATTGTGTATATATATATATATATCACATATGATTACCGAATGACAATAATTATTCGAATATGAGATATATAATCGAGTATAAAATACACATTGGATTGTCCGGCTAGGAACCTCGGTAGAGGATAGATGGGCATGCCTAGGGAAAATAAGTCTGCAGCATACAAGTTCTGATATCGAGACCCCGCTTGATCGATGATGATAGATCCCGTTTGATCACTTGGGTGGTCCCGAAAGGGTCACCACAATATCCGGCCCCTCATGGAATAGCTCATCGCCAATTTGCGGTCAACTAAATTCCTGACCCAGAATCGAGAGTTTTGAATCAGAAATAAAGAGAATTTGGAAGTAAGTCCTTATGAGAAATTGTATCCACATCAATGAACTTGATGTTAGGCTTTTGAATTTCTCAATTCGGACCCCTGTGTACCAAGTTATGGTCTTTTTACTCTGAACAGTCAAATGGGTGAGATGTCAGCCATGTGGGTCGCCAAACAGGTCGCTAGACTCCGTCCCGAAGAGCTCAACCGCCATGAAGAGCCTCAACTCTATGCAGAGCTCAACTCATGTAGAGCTTAGTTTGCTCAAGAGCTCACCGTCTCTCGTAGAGCCGAGCCGTCACTTCAAAGGCTCGTCACCCAGTCACCGTCAAGATCGACCGCGCATGACCTCCAACTTCTGGTCATATCTCCTTCGTCTAACTCCTCGACGGTGTTCTTGGACTCTATGGAAAGCTCATTGAGTCAAGAATCCATCCATATGCCTGAGGAATATATTAGATGTCAGACCAAGGTTTCAGACCGAGCTCATCACTTCAGTGCAGCTCGTCAGTCTAGGTCAGCTCGTCAAGACTGACTGCGCATGACCTCCAACTTCGGAAGGTTATATCTCCTTCTTTTGAACTCCGATTTGGGTGTTCTTGGACTCTATGGAAAGCCCATTAAGTCAAGAATCCATCCATATGCCTGAGGAAGATATTAGATGTCAGACTGAGGTGTTAGACTGAGCTCGTCACTTCAGTGCAGCTCGTCATTCAGTCACCACAAGACCGACGCGCATGACCTCCAACTTCTAAGGTCATATCTCCTTCGCTCAACTCGATTTGGGTTTCTGACTTATGGAGCCCATTGAGTCAAGAATCCATCCATATGCCTGAGGAAGATATTAGATGTCAGGACTGAGGTGTTAGACTGAGCTCGGCCACTTCAAGGTGTTCGTCGTTCCTGGCTACCACAAGATCGATCAAGGCATGACCTCCAACTGAAGGTCATATCTCCTTCGCTTTGAACTCCGATGGTGTTCTTGGACTTTATGGAAAGCCCATTGAGTCAAGAATCCATCCATATGCTTATACATGTTAGATGTCAGACCGAGGTGTCAGATCAGCTCGCTACCAAAGCGGCAAATCGCCGTCAGTCGCCGTCAAGATCGCGATCGCGATGACCTCCAACTTTGGAAGGTCATAACTTCTTCGCTCGAACTTCTCGATTTGAGTGTTTTTGGACTCTATGGAAAGCCCATTGAGTCAAGAATTCATCAATAAATAGCATGATAAGATTGGAACTCATAGGTAACTCTTAAGCATACAGGGTAAGCATAGTTATTCATGCATACAATGAGACATGAAAAATGCAAAGTTATGAATAAATGATTGCATATATATATATATATATATATATATATATATATATATATATATATATATATATATATATATATATATATATATATATATATATATATCATATATGATTACCGAATAACAATAATTATTTTAAATATGAGATATATATCAGCATAAAATATACATTGATTGCCTGCTTAGAACTCCGTAGAGGGATGGGAGGCATGCTCTATTAGGGAAAATAAGTCTGCAAGATAAGTTCTGATATCGAGACCCTTTTGGTCGATGACATAGGATCCCGTTTGATCACTTGGTGGGTCTCGAAGGTCACCACAAATACCGCCCTCATGGAATAGGTCACTATCTCAGACAAGGTGATACCTTCTCGGCATATAAATATTACAAATAGCTTCGGTCCTCATGGACACTGCTTTGCGGGCCAAAGGAATATAGCGCTCCGGGCCCTCATGGACCACTGCTTCATACAAGCACACAGCCACTTCAGGCTCTCACGGTTTCCTCGTATCCACTTCTAAGGTTTAAGTGCATATTGAAACATAAAAGAAATGACAGTATATGCAAAGGAAATGTAGTGAATATATGAATGAGACGGAGAAGTACAGGGATCGCTTATGTGATGATAGTATACAGTTACAAGGACAAGAAAAGTAAAATACAAGATGACATGAAAAGTATATGGATGATGATAAGAAATGGAACTCGGTTATGATAAGTATATATAAGGAGAAATGATAAGAATCGTAACTCATATGTGTTGAAGCATTTGTATAGAAGTGTGGTTACTTTAGTAAAGGTCATCCATAGAGCATTCCACTAAGCGTAGCCTTAGCATCTGGTGTTCAATCCGTAGGTACGTAATACAGGAAGCCAGAGGACTGACAATCCATTATCACAGATAAAGGCCACATCAATAGGTGCTCACTAGAAGACCTTAGTATATTTTTTGGAATATGAAGTTTGTAAACAATGTAATATTGTAAATGTTAAACACTTCCATATATGGATGGTATATATATATATTTTGTAATCCGTCGCTACGTAATATATAATACAAGTTAATGTTAACATTATATGAATATGCATAAAGGTTATAGTTTAAAAAAAAAAAAAAAAAGAGTGACCTCGCTTGACATCATATATGCCGAGTTAGCACAGAACTCAAGGCATGTGGTTCTAAACTTTGCAGATTTCAAGACAAGATTCTACCAATCATAAGCCTCACTTTGTAAAAGTGAGACCGTACAGGCTACTCTTTGCTCAGGAGGGCATCTTACCTCCTCCAATACTCTTTGCAACCTTTTCGCCAAAACTCACTTTATCTCGATTCTCTAGGTTTTTCATGGAACTCCTCCGCCTCCATGTCTCTCATCATATCTATCGAGCTTTAGGAGTTGTCAACCTTTCCAAACCCGAGTCATATCTGAGATATCTTAACAAGGCTCGTTGGCTCTGTTAGGACATTGCTTTCACTTAACTGATGAGGATTAGAAGTCGATGAACTGTTCCTTGGGTTAACACTTTCAAAGAAGCCTTAATCTGATTGGGACATCCATCCTATTCAAAACAAAACATCCACATCGTGTCAACACATTACTTACATATGCATTTTTATGAACTGATCGAGAGTCATTTAACCAGGCTCGATACCTTCCAAATCAAAGATGCCCCAACCCTAAGCACTCAGGTCGTGAAAGGGGTGTTACAAACTGAACCATAAAATTGTTAACTTACATCATTCTAAACAATTATAAAAAAAATATAAATTATCATATTACAAGATAATATGATACCCCACCATTGGAGTGATCAACATATTCAATTTTGTTATATACAAAACTTTTCATTGTTTTAAAAAATATTTGTACATCATCTGAAAATAAACCAAAACATCAGTGATGGGCACTTAATGCTATGCTGGCCTTTGCTGACGTGGGACATCCTTTTCTATTACCGCCCCCTTGATATCTACACGGATAAACATTCGTGCTAAGCTTTATAGCTTAGTGGGGATCCATAAATATGGACGACCACTATAACGATCATCATGAACACATGTAAAAATGCATCTCACTATACATATACATATACATTTAACCATATATGACACAATACTTCAACCACTTATCACTAACATTTCAACATAAGGTAATAAATCATAACAATTCCACTAATTGATTTATTTGCATATTCATGACATTCATTAGCCTATGAGTTATGCTTCATGTCTTATATCCTGTCATTTATAATTTCATTACATTTTTCATTTCATGTAATTTCCATGTTTTATAGCTTTTATAAACACTACAAAATTTCCATCGCATATCTTGTCATGCTTGCATATTATAAAGAAGTAGATCATGGGATGGAGCTGTATATACCCGAAGATACTATCACTGTAAAAGACAGTGATTTATAAACTGTACTATATTGTATGACCCAAACGGGGCCACTGTAATGATCCAAACGGGATCAATGCCATCGACCCAAAAGGGGCTACTCTATTTGTAAACTGTATGCTGCAACATTGTTATCCCTATAGGCATGCCTTTCTATCCAACTACCCGGTCATAAGTAGACAATCAGTTTTATTATGTTTTCTTAACAATATTTTAGATATCAGAAAAACATATCCCATATACATGAATAACTACTGATATCATGTATACCTATGAGATATTTATTATCAAATAATCTCTTATAAACATTTAATTGTACTTTGCACTTTTTCATATAACAAAAATATACGTGTATTCTCTTTAGCTTTCATAACACATGTTATCATGATCATCTTACTATGATGCATTATTTCATATAACAATAAATTTATATAGCCTTTTATACACTCTTAGTTTCCATAACCACCCACCAACGCTTCGAGGCAGCTCCCAAGTCCATTTTCGACTATAATTTTGACCTTGTAAATGGGATTGTTAGACAAAGTGATCTTCTAACCCAATATACCCCTATGTCTTAATTTTCCTATGGTTAAAAAATCATGTCATTTGGACTTTTAATTTGGGAGATATGGTCCTAATATCCGTAATACTTTGAGATAGTTTTCAAGGACAGAATTGTTCCCTTACTTTGAAAAACTTCCTGGGAACAATGGGAACCAATTTGGTTACACTTCCTTCATTAAAGTTGTTCTCCTAGATGTCTAGTTTACCAAAAAATTGGAATCACTGCATTTGGATGAACCTATTACAATATATGACTCAAACACTCAAGGCTGGTTTGGATGAATCTTAACTGACAAAAAATAAAGCTCCACTTTGATGAATTTCTGGGTACAATGGGGGTCCAAATATACATACACTTCCTTCATGGAAGTTATTCTAAAAGAAGTCTAGTTTACCCAGAAATTAGAATCACACATTTTGGATCAAAAAACTCGGGATATGACACAAACATCAAGACTGGTATGATTGGCCAAACCAAATTAGTGGCTGAACTTTGGACCCAAATTCAGGGGTCTTATGCTAATAATTGAACCTTGAGGTCTTCAACAAATTTATAGCTAAGGGCCTCAGGATTCTTCTCAACTTAGAATCACCCAATTTGGAGGTCTTTAGGCTAAGATATGGCTAAATAACTCACTTAGGGTTTGGGGAAAATTTGACAACATCTCCCCTTACCAACCCTACTCCTTACACCAATTTCTTCCTCATTTGAAGAACCCAACAAACAAAAAATACCAAGAAATTCAAAAGATACAACAAACCCAATAAGATTGGAGATCCCGTACCTTAAATTTCTAGAGAGACATGTGTCTCTCTCTTATTAGTCCTCCCCTCTTTTACTCTTAAGCCCTTCAAACTTCTTTTTTTATAATTTTTATTTCAAACTTTAGCCACCACTCTTCTTAAACAATTCCATCTATGTCCTTGACTATTAAATTACCATATTACCCTTGGTATTTTTAATAATTCCAATTATGCCCTTCTTCTCTAATCATTTTAATTACCTAAAACATATATTTAGCTTTGATTACCCTTAATCATAGTGTAAACTACTAGGGTATATATTGGGGTGTTACAGATTTAACTGGTATTACTCTTACATTGAGTTGTTCTAAATATCAGTGTTTGGTACCTAGAAAGAGCTGTATCATTGTTATGATTTCCAGGAATCCCTTTGAGTGACATAGAGTTGAGACTACTTGAGAGCAATGAGTAGTAACTTAGGGGTGAATTACACTAATATTATTTGAACTAATGCACTTTTAGAATTACTTTGATACATTGCTTTCAAGGTTCCCTCTTAGGTAACAGTAGGAGTGTGTACCCGAGGTATATGATCCACTTACCGATCTAGCAATTTAATTATGAGAGGTTTCACCTCAATCGAGAGGAATAACTTTAACCCTGTGTTAGTTGAGATTCTAATTAAGGGGAGAGAGAATTCTTGTCTACTTGATGGATGAGATACCATTTATTTTGGAGAGGGCTTGCATTATCCTGTCTATGGGGGCAAGCAATTTCCAGTCCTAAGAGATGACTGTGAAGTAGTGAGAAGGAAAAATAGTCAGATCTTAAAAGAGGATAAATTCCTACAAGTATCTCTTCAAACCCATTGTCTAGAGATAAAAGTTTGGTAAGCTAGAGAGTGAAATGTGTAGTGTTAGGAGAAATCCATTTCTACACTACTCTGCTCTTGGACAATTCTAAGGTTCATATCCCATACTTTATCTTTATTTGGAACTTGCAAAGTGATGGTCACAACACTGTTTTGTTTCCCAGTGTTATTCAGTCCAGTGAACTCTCTAATCGTGTATTTTAGAATTTCATTATTGCTTTGATTCATTTTACTTAGAAGATAAATCTATCCTGAAATTTGGAAGTTCAAATAGTGAAGATCTTGAGTAGTGAGGGTAGTTAATCTTTAAATTTTCTAATCAATCCTTGTGGGAATGATATATGGACTTAACAATCCACTTCATTACTTGTACGACCTGTGCACTTGTAGAGATTTTTTACCAAAACCAATTTAAATTGAAAATTATTACCTAAACAGAAGAAAACAAATTTTATATATTTGGTCTATCAAGTTTTTGGCATGACTATTGGGGATTGAATAAAATCCTAGTAGTAGGGACAAAAATTTGGCATACACAATCACATGTAGATTTGGTCAAAAAGGGGCAAAAACAAGTTTATGGCGCTGTTTCCAGGGATTGAAATGAAAATCGATTTTAAATATCAATATTTTTACCAAAGAGAAAATTGCTAGTTTGGACATTTTTCTTGTAACTTTTATCAAAAAATTCCAAAAATAGTTTTAACTGTAGTAGCTGACTTAGCTATTGATCTTTTATGAAAGCACATCATAATATATTTATGTTGTCTGCTGATCTTATTTGGATTCAAAGGTGTTTCCATTTCACAGTTCCTACATGTATAAAAAACCGTAATCGACCTTGGTACCACTGGACATTGAATTGGAAAGGACATTGAGAAATCTGAAGAAAGTAAGAAGAGTGCTGAATCAACAGTCATGGTAGAGCAATAAGAAAAAAATCAGAACATCCCAACTTTGGAAATTGAGAGACCCTCGTAGGCAGGATGATGGAAGATTCTTTAGAGACCGCTTATCGTAGATGAATATTCTCGGGCTGCGGAGGTAACCTACCATAGATGCCAACAACTTTGAGTTGAAGCTAGCTCTTATCACAATGGTGCAACAACATTAGTATATTGGTCATCCCAATGAAGACCCTAATGAGCATATAGGTACATTTATGAGAATGGCCAACATAGTGAAGCTGAATGGGGTGAGACCTGAAGTGATAAAGCCGCAACTTTTTCCATTTTCACTGAGGGATGTGGCAGCAACTTGGTTTGAGTCACTGCCTTATGGATAATTGAATAATTGGGAGGTGCTGGTGGAGACATACATGAGTAGAATTTTCCCTACTATTACTTTAGAGAGCAGATGAAAGCCTTTACAATGCCTAGGAAAGATACAAGAGGTTGCTAAAGAGATGCTCAAAGCATGGCATTGATCTGACCACACAGATGGACATCTTTTACCATGCCATGAATTACACCTCCAAGGGGATCATAGATGCAGCCTTCAATGGAGCATTTAAAAGGAAGAGTGTTGAAGAGGAAAATCGGTTGATAGAAGATTTGGCCAAAAGCAACTGGCGTAGCCCATCCTCGAGACTTCAGGAGTAGTAAATGCATCGAAAGGAGGTGGTGTAATAGAGTTGAATAGGATGATTACTATAGAGGCTAAGCTTGATGCATTGATGAACAAGTTGGGAAACCAAGATAGAAGAATGCATTCAACACATGAAGTGGGAACAATGGAAGGAAATGAGCATAAAAGTATCACTGAAGAGGGACTTGCTCATGAGGGTCCCTATCATGTGGAGTAGGCTCGCTTAGGGCGGAGACAGGTTTTGCAATTTAAGCCAACAACAACTCAACCCACTGCACACCAGTTAATCGAGGAACCATGAAAATTTCTCATATGGAGGTGGAGCACAGCAAGGCCAAAGACCTGTGCAGAACTATCAAAAGTAGTATGCTCCACATGGGTTCCAAGGACAGTAGCAGTAGAAAAGCTAGAGAGCTGAGAATTAGAGCCAAAGAAGGTCCTAGTCTTTTGAAAGACAAATGTTGAGCTTCATGAAAGAGAACAAAAGACTGCTGAACATTCATGAACAAAAGTTTACTGAGCTAGCAGCATTCCAGGCAAACATAATTATGTTTTAGGCCAATACAAATGCATTTCTTAAAAATCTAGAGACACAAGTGGGGCAACTAGTCAAAGAATGTCTTTCCAAGTGATACCAAGAAGAATCCTAAGGACTGCATGGCAGTGATTCTAAGGAGTGGCAGAGAGTTTGAAAGCAGAAAAGAAGATGAAAAGAGAAAGACTAAGAAAAAAGGAGTTGAAAAAGAAACTAAGTAGAACAGTTCAAACCAAACTGAAGAAAGTAGAAAGAAAAAGGTGCAGCAAAAACAACCAGTAGAGGAAAGAAACTTGAAGAAGAAATAAGAGGTGCAAGCATATAGGCCCTTTGTTCTAGTTTCTCAGAGGCTGCAAAGAGCAAAGATGGAAGAGCAATTCTCTAAATTCTTGGACATGTTCAAGAAGATAGAGATAAATATACCTTTTGCTGAGGCATTAACTCAGATGCCTAATTATGCAAAGTTTCTTAAAGATATTCTGAACAAGAAGAGGATATTTGCTGAAGAAGGAGTGGTGAGTTTGATAGCCACTTGTAGTGTAGTAATTCAGAAAAAGTTGCCTTTAAAGATGCAGGATCCTGGCAGATTCACCATTCCTTGCACCATAGGCAATTTTGAATTTAGGAAGACTTTATGTGATTCAGGGGCAAGCACCAACTTGATGCCACTATCTGTAGTGAAGAGACTGAGTTTAGGGGAGCTTACTCTTGCAGCCAAAGCACGTATGAGATACTATAATGATTATTGCACCCAACTTGGTGTTTCAACTGGTTACTACTACAATGTCCACATTTTTTAAATGTAACGATCTTTGAAGGGTGTCTCTATTGGTTCGACATCGGGTTTGCTCCCTAATGATCATTCGCTTGATTCTCCTTAAAGTGATGACATGATTTATTTGACCGTTAACTTTACAGTCCATAGTGTGGGAATCCTGGGACATCCCTCCATAAATATGTGATTTCCATATTGATCGGAATAAAACTAAACCGTGAATCTTCGAGATAATAATCGATTTGTAGGTCTTGACTATAGAGTGTGAGCTCCAAGAGTAATCCAACGCCTTTGTTTTTTAGATCTAGGACTTGTAGAACATAGAGAAATCTATACTTTCTCTTTCTTTTTTGAAAATTATTCTCTAACCCTAAATACAAATACTATGTTATATATATATTTTTTTAAAAAGAAAAATAATTTCATTGATTCCAACTAGCAATACATTGATAGAAACATAGAGTCAAAATCGTTAAAAACCACAAAGGATGAAACAACATTAAGGTTAATAGCATAATGAAATGACTCAAAGCATATACATTTGATAGTTGAATCTATACATTTGATATTACTATTGTGACTAGAATACATTTGACTCAAGTTCTGCAACATATTGACGACTATTGATTTGATTTTTTGTCTTTGATCATATATACTTTGCTCGCTCGAATCGTCCAAATAGAAATAAACGTCGCACCACAACGACGAAAACCAAACCTTCGAATTGAGACGACACAACCACCCGCCGCACCAAGACAACGACAACCATGCGTATGCAAAGGCGACGACAATCATACGTGTACTAAGGCGACAACTAAATCATGAAAAAAACATATAAAAACCCATATCTGTGTGGAAGAACCACGTTATTGAGAAAAAAAGATGGAAAAGAGGTGTAGATGAGTTATTTTAGGCTAAGAATCACTTCTCATTGTTTAAAGAAAAGATGGTAAAAGAGAAAAAATTGAAAGAAAAAAGAGGCTAGGGTTTAAAAAAATAAAATAATAATATGTTATATTTACAATAGGATTAGTGGGACATTGGATCCACTTACATATTTGGGCCTATAATTAGCCCATATAAATTCGGTTTGATTAAAATTCTAATTTGCTTATCTGGGTTTATTCTAATACATATAGGTTAGTGGAGGTGCCAATAAGCTGCCGTGGATACCTACCCCAATTCTAAGCTGAGGTAATTTCCTGATTTTGTCTAAGAAAATAAAATATTGAGCTATTTGATGTACTAGAGTATTAAAACCTATTTCTTTTTATGAAATTAAATATACAGTAATGGTAGGATATTCTTATAAACTTTTTTTTTCTTTTTTCTTTTTTCTTTCTTCTTTCTTCTGGATAGAAATATTTTCGCATAGAGCAGCAGAGGCCAGAGGGTTTGAAAGTAATAATTATTAATTTTGACGTGTGTTAGGTGTTGATTTAATTTAAAAAAAAAAAATTACGTTAACAGTATAACTTCGTATATATTTTCATCTGTGTTTAAAATATCAAAATGATGTAATTAATTCCTTATAGTGGATCAAGTAATATTTTTAGAATTATATTTTAGAAAGAAGAAAAAAATAAGATGAAAATGAAGCAAAAGAAAGGGAGGAGTAAAGGGGAAGGATGATTTAGATGGGTAGGTTTCAGAAAGCTGAGGGTCCTTGAATAATTTTTTACATTTACTTTTGATTATTTAAATAAAGAAAAGAGGTTGATAAAATTAATTTGATGAATCTGATTATGAATTTTCCTTATTAATAGTAGCAGAAGAAAAAAAGAGAGAAAATAATTAGAAAAAAAAAAGGAAAACTAGGACATGCTCGCTTACTAAAAAATTGTTTTTTTCTTTCAAAACAAGCACAATAAGCGAAAAACATGTGGTAATAAGCCGTATACAATCACAAAGGATTCGCTTCAAACATTGATTGGACTAATCACAAGAGTAAGGGTCAAAAAGCTTTAAGAGGCATTAAATGGGCATGCGAAGGAGTTTATATCGGCTAATACAACCTTTAAAGAAGAGCTCAAGTCAAATCAAGTCTTTGAACGAATTGGAGTCAACAAGGAAGTTCAAAAGCCCATAAATGTGATAATGGCTGTTGATAGTAATAATTCACATTATTTTGGCATCTAAAAGGACTAGAAAATCAAAGGAAATTCGTGCCCTAAATGGGCTCCATAATTTGTGCATAATCAAAGACCTATTTTGGGGAGTTTCAGCCTTGCAAGTTGTATGATCAAACTTGCCAATTCTTATGCAAATCATTAGTTGTCAATTTAGTTTATTATGGTCAAAATATCAAGGATAGGAGTTCAATAAGGAAAAGAGTAAATTATCTTAATGTAACTTTGGTAGTTCTCCTATTTCAGTTTTGGTAATTTGTAAGTCAAGGCTGAATTTCAGCAACTTTTCATTTCTTTACAAGGGCCCTTTGATGTATTTGTTGGGCAGACATTGATGAATAAAATTCTTTTGTGAGGTTTTCTTCACTTTAGGGTTCTTGTGAGAACTTTCGAGTCTATCAAGGTTAATTCCTTATAGTGTTCAAACTTACGGCTTTTTGTTCTTTTATAATCAAGGGGATTGTGTTACCTTCCTTTGTTCTTACGGCTTTTAGCTCCATATAACCAAAGGGATGGAGATGTAACATCTATGCTTATGGCTCTTGATTTAATATAGTCAATGGGACGAGGTCACATTTCTAGATCGTGTTTGAAGATTCTTTAAGTAATCCGTAACAATTTGTGGATCTCGAAGCAAAAAACAGTAAGGTTCGCATCATTTTGGTATTAGAGTTTTGGCTTTCAAACATCAATTCGATATTTATCTTAATTTTTATTATTTGAAAATTTTTGTTTAGTGTAAAGGAAAAAAAAAGGGAAAAAAGAGAAGAAATCATCAAAAAAAATAAAAAAAAGAATCATCCAAAAAAGAAGAAGAAGAAGAGATAGTGTTCTTCCTTTTCAGCTCATTATTGTCCCCTTTGAATTATTTTGAGTATAGTTTGGATTCCTATTCGAGTTGATCTTTGATCTAGCTTATTAGTTCATATAAGAAAAAAAAAGTGAAGTTCAAGAGTGGAAAAGGCGTGAGTGATTTTCATTATCACGAAAAAGCCAAATATTAAGTGGAAAAAAAAAAGTGAGTGAAACACATGAGGAAGTGTTGTGAGGTTTCTTTTTGTAATTCTATCATTTGATTTGATCATGTCTTCAAGAGTTGAAAAGGCGTGAGTGATTTTCATTATCACGAAAAAGCCTAATATTAAGTGGAAAAAAAAGAAGTGAGTGAATCACATGAGGAAGCGTTGTGAGGTTTCTTTTTGTAATTCTATCATTTGATTTGATCATGTCTTCAAAAATTGATCATGCAAATAGGGAGGATGGGCAAGATCAATCCTTCATAGTATTATAGGCAATGCATGTAACACCCTAAATTATACCCTGACAGTTTTATAACATGTTGAGGGTGTAATACCAGTTAAAAGTTAAAGTTTTCGAGGATAATAATGCTAAAAATAAAATAAGCAAAACCGGAATTTATCTAAGGGTCAAGGGTAAATTAGTAATTAACAACTAAGGACCCAAATGTTATAAGATCATAAGACTATATGCCCAATTAGAATATATGAGAAAAGAATGTGTAAATGAAAGTAATAGAGTGACTTAAATGCAAAATGGGTAATAAATCACAAAATATTTAAGCCAAACATGCAATTTTAGCTACTGTAGGCTGACACTCACATTTGGTCTTGCAATTTGGGCAATTGTCCCATTTGAGCTAGGTCACGTTTGAGAGAGAAAGAGGAGAAGAGAAGAAGAAGAAGAAGAAGAGGAAGAAGAAGGAGAAACCTTTAAGGTATGGATACTAGTCTGAATCCTTGTCTATGTAAGGATTTGTATGGATATTTGATGGAATTGTGTTTAGGTTTAGGTTTTTCCTCTCATTTGTTGGTTAGGGAATTCTCCTACCCAACAAAGGAAGTTGATTGGTTTAGTTCAGTTTTCGGGGTTGCTCTAAGCTGTTATACTTCGTTGTTTGGTTTGGCTGCGGTCCTCTAAATTATGAAAATTTGTATGTAAATGATGGGTTTTAGGGGAGGTGCTGTCCGTTTTTTTTAAAACCCATGTTTTTGTTTTGGCCATAACTTAGCCATCACTAATCCAAATTGAGTGATTCAAAATCATGAGTAAACTAAACTTCTAGGAGAACAAATAACCTTGAAATAGGTATATGCAAATTTGGACCCCATTGAACTGTACCATGGAGCTGAATGTAAATGACATAGTCAAGTTATGCTTTGCTATGCTCGATGTTAGAGTGGTCCTGATTGTTTAGGCCATAACTTGGCCATCACTAATTCAAATTGAGTGATTAAAAATTATGGGTAAACTAGATGTCTAAAAGGGAGCTCTGTTTGTCAGAAATATTTGATAGTATACGGAAATACATGAAAATGCAAAGATAAGAGTAAAATGATCAGAATATCGTGATATGATTATCGGATAACAATAGTTATTCGGGGATATGAGATATGTACTGAAAATGAAATAAAAATGAATTGTCTGCTTAGAACCTGGTAGGGGGATAGATGGACATGCCTATTAGGGATAAAAGTTTGCAGTATATTGATCAGTTGGCCCCGTTAGGGTCATTACAACACCTTTAGATAGAGGTAATTGTCTCGTACAATGATAACAGCGCCTTTGGGCCCTTATAGTTAATTGTCTCGTACAATGATAACAACGCCTTCGGGCCCTTATAGTTCATTGTCTCGTACAATGATAACAGAACCTTCGGGTTCTTATAGTTTCCCGTATCCACTTCTAAGCTATATGCAGGCATGAAACATAAAAACAAATGACAAGAATATGCAAATGATTTGAATATGATAAATGACATGATATGAGAAGCATAACACTGCTATGTGATGACAAGTACACTGTGACAAGAACAAGAAGCAAAGTGTAAAATGACACAAAATGTATATGAACGATGATAAGAAATGAAACATGTTATGATAAGTAAGTATGAGATATGTATAAGCATGTGTAAATGATATGTATGTGATAGGCCGATAGCGTGATGTGTGATTTGTATAAATTAGGTATAGCGCCTATGTGCGTAAGTGCATACGTCGTATCAAGTAATAGAGGTACATATACGATATCAACTACGTGAAGAAGTGCGTTGATCACTGTGAATTGACCACAATATTATTTTAATTTAAACTCTTAATGATCACCTAATTAATGTATGGACTTAAAACTAAATCTAATTAACTCGTGAAATTATTCTGTGGAAAAACCAGTGGTTTTGCCTCCCGTCACATACATTTGATGGATTATTACCTAGAGGAATTATTATTCATTCTATTAATGAATTTTCGATGACGGGTGATCGTGCCTAAGAGATACCTTCTCTTGAGGTATATCCGCCATCTCACAAGAGAGGGTCAAAACCGCTCTGACCTCGCATACCCGAAACGCTTAAATGCTCAAACTCTAATCGCCACCCTCGGAATCGGGATATCTTTATTCGCTGATTAACGCAAGGGTCACTTTACTCATATCCCTAGGAGTCCTTATCTCTCGATCTCGGATACCCAGCAAGATCATGTCAATGTTGGCCAGACATCACCATGAAAATAAACCACAGACATAGAGCAAATGGATATAAATCATAACAACCGAAATAATATTAGATTTGAAACTTAATCCATAAAATCACAGGTTCAATGTAACCCTGTGAAACACTAGAACATATCGGAATTTAATACAAGCATAGTTCTATAAATCATTAATGGTTTTGAGAAGAGAAATACAAAAACACGAGTCTTTTCGATCTCTCGGGTTGCTCCTGCTTCATTTTCCACTCCTCATCCGTACGTCCTTCGATCCCCCCAAAATTAGGTCCCCTATGCTTTTTATAATTCTAATGCAAGAATTGCGGGAGTGTCGCGACGTTGGGCCGCTCTTTGACTTTTACTGTTGTTGACCAAATGTCACGACGTTGCAAAGTCACGACGCCGAACTCGCGACGCTAAGTTACTCGGGTTTTCACTTCTTTGCATTTCCAAAAGCTTATGAAAACCACCCACCTTTGCAATGCACACAAGATCCAAAAATCAGATATCGGGCAATATTGCACTTATTAATATATAAAATAGAACTAAAACGTAGTAAGAAAGCGGATATGACATGAGCGTTTTAGACACTCATCACACTCAAACTTAGCTTGTCGTCCCTCAAGCAAGAAACAGACTCTAAACCAGACACACAAGAAACTAACATACTAACACTCAACGACATGATTGTGATGCACATGTTGCCAAAAAGAAGGATCAAAATGGACCGACTCACAAATTTTGCCCTTTTATTCAAATTTCAGAGGATCCATAACGTTGTTCGACTTTCGAAAGAATTCAATTGAACATGGTTCGGGTGACATGTGACTCAACATCTAAAGTTTTAAATAGCTTTTCCCAAGGAGTCTATGTGCATCTGATACATGATCTCTAGCATATAACTCGGTTCCGGTACCCCCAAACTTGAATTCAACTTACCTATTTGGGAGAGTCTAACTACGGAAGGATAAGAACACACCCTTTTTATTCAACTAACCTACCTACTCATGAAAGAAATACTAGTGCCCGTAAGGTTATGTTGAGTGTTCCTATAGAGGGGATTCGTTGGTGACTCCCCACCAATTGGTTAAGGGCATCAGACATTCAGTTCCCTTCGAACTTCACCCCGAATACTTAACAAAACCTAAGGGCTCTAAGCTATGGGAAACTTCCATCCTCTGTCCCATGTAACGAGCAGTGAAGTCAATGGCTCCTGGGCTAGTCGCTCAGTGGCACAGTTTTGAAAAGCCCCTGATTGTGCCCTGAATACGACTAGAAGCTCCCACTTATTTTGTTCATACTTTCTCTATTTTTTATTTTTTATTTATTTTTATTTTTATTTTTATTTTTACTTTTTTTTTTATTGGGGCTCTATGGAAATCCTATTTTTCTAAGGTGTCCCATCACTTTGGTGTTTAGAAACCCCCAAGGTTTGTTGAACCTTAGTAAGCCGGGTTCGGAGCCTAGGCATATGATTAGTATCCAAAAAGTGCTATTTTGAGTCCTATTTAAGATAGGTTTTGAGTGCTTTTTGCGTACTAATCATATTATTTAAGCCGATTGACATGTGTAGGGTCCTTTAGGGATGTGATTCAGACTCGACATCTCCCAGATTCCCCAGGTCCCCGCCTAGTGAAGTTCCACTGTACAGTCCCTAGGGAAGATACGGTGGAGCTCCACTTTAAGGAGGAAAGTAAACACATGCATTAGTTTAATATCCCAATTATATTTAAAAGTCCCACCACATATAAAAATAAGGACCCATCAAAGTTTAATACGAATATCAGAGCATTCTAAGAGTATTTGAGAATTTAAAGGTACAAGTAGAGATGAATAAGTCCAATACAACAGACAAAACAGATAGAAGCGATAGAGTACGGCAAATGGGCAAGGGAAGAGCGGTGACAATTCATACAACAGCTCCTACGAACTGGGTTCTGACCTAGGGAACGATTTAAAACAATAACGTGAGATACACAACCAAGTGAGTGGCATAATTTATAAGGAAAATAACACTTTCATTTTTCGAACATTTCTTCTCTCAAGACCTCACATCCACTCTTTTGTAATGTTCCCCGCTTAGCAAACATTTCACAAAACCCAACTTTACCAAAGCCCAACCAATATGAAATTCATGTTCAAAAATTTAACCGACTTCATTATTAAGAACCTTATAACCTGAATCTGTTTCACAACATACCATTTAGCATAAAATTATATACCCTCATATCGTAAAAGAAAAATAATCAGGAAAATGCAACAACCATAAAGGTTTAAATAACTACATTTTACCAAGAAACCAAAGAATATACCGCGCACTCATACATCCATAGTAAAACCGTCAGTAACCCGACCTCACGATAATCGCGGACAACTAATTAACCGGCCGGTAACACCGACCACGGCACCGTGGCAACCACAAACCGCCGGGCAACACCGACCACCCAAGACCGAGGCAACTAATAAACCGTCAGATAAAACCGACCTCACGACACCGTTGCAATATCCAGTATACTAAACCGTCTGGTAATCCCTACCTCATGGCCGTGGTATTAATATATATAATCTTTTCCTTACTCGCAAGTATCTTTCCAACGATACTGTATTAAAATCATTTCACAAGATCTCAAAATTTCTTTCTTAAAATAATAAGTTTTCGAAGTGGTTTAAAACCTCATTCCACGTACCCAACATATTTAAAAATACCACATACTCATCCAGAACTCCGCAAACTTCCAAACAGCTTAAAAGGTCGACAAAATTCATGAAATGATAACTTGTTTTATATGAGACCGATAATCACATTAGTATGCAACCAACCATTTGATCAAAACAGTATATATGTAAAATATTTAATCACAATAGATATATCAACATAATACCCCAAATCATTTAAAAACATATAAACCACTCACCGACTATAGACGTCGCCCGGCTCCCGTAGATCGTCTCTCCCACCCGGCTATGAGTGCTCAGAATATAAATAAAAACACCATTTAGGCTCCAATAACCGAACTAACAACATCGATGCCCCAAGGCCTTAGAAGAACTTGTAGAACTATGAAACATCCCAATCGACTCGCAAGTCCACTACACAAGCAAATGCCCGAGAGCAGTTCATCAGGGTACCCAAAATTGGGCTACACCGGAGCTGAGATTTCTCAAAACGGACCATCCACACCATAAAACATCTACTTCACTAATCCAACTTCACCTTGCCAAAATTGACCAATCGTACTCTATTTCACTAAAACTTCAGAATTAATCAAACAACCTAAAATGGAAAACTAACCAAACGACGTCCAAAATCTATAAGCAAACCATATATCAAAGGGAAAGCCCAAGAGACCAGAACTCATCGCATTTCATTACTCTGGTCCAATGTTGTGGGTGGCCAAAAACCCTATCCAACCGTCACCAACATCGCTTTCGCCGTGAATCTCAAACTAGCGAGGAATCTCAAAAAGCGGACCACAGGAATGAGTCTCGGGAGGGTCCAAAATGGCAGATGGTGGATTTCGTAAGTACTGGCTGGGCCGGGGAAATGGCCGAAAAATTTGTAATTTTCCGGCGATCTATTTGCGGGCCGCCACCGCCCGCCGGCCCGATCCGGCTCTCCGGGGCGGCGGCCGGGTCGCGGACCTTACCGAATGGATCGTCTGATGTCCCTTCCTCCCGTCCGGCCGTGCCAGGTGGCCACCCGGTGGTGCCTCCCTTTCGTCCAAAACCCCCACTCTGGCCGCAAATGGTCAACTACCAACTTGGTGTTCAATGATTCGAGAGTTTTTCCTAGGGTTTCGAGCTCAAGAGGGTGCTTGGGCCAGGTTTCATTTGGCATCCAAAATTATGTTTATGGCAGGGCCTAGGGTCTCTTTCTGTAAAAACCCTGCATATACCGACACCGTGAAGCATTGCCGCCAACTTACCGGGCCGGCAACTTTTTATCCGTAAGTCGATTTTGACGCTCAACCCGTCTATGAACTCGTGACGACGGCCTACGGGCGGTGTTTTAGCCAACCTGCACTATTCATCCTGAAAAGTCATTAACTATGGTCCACATACTAAGTGTTGGTCAAACTCGAAGTCACAACATGGTCAAACTTAGTCAAACTTGGTCAACTGTTACAAACTTGTATTATTTGGTGCTGGTCATTACACCCACTTTTAAAGAAAAATTTTGTCCACGAAATTGCACTGGTGTCATGGAAAAGATTTAGGGTACTAGTTTCGTATCTGTCCTCCCGCCCCAAGTCGCCTTCGACTAGGTGGTTTCTCCAAAGGACTTTCACTTCAAGGATATTGGTTCCTCACATGGGGCTCCTTCTCTTCCCTACCTTAATCCGCACCGGCCGTTCCTCATAGGATAAGTCATCCCCGCCTCACCTGGGTGTCTCCAACACACGCGAGGGTCCGGGATATACTACAGAAGTAATGGAGACGGGCATCGGGTCCAGATCCATGGTTCCTCCTGAAGTCTAATCTACAGCCAACGGACCTATCCTCTCAACAATCTCTAAAGGCCCAATGTAGCGAGGACTTAGCTTTCCCCGCTTCCCAAAGCATACCACGCCCTTCCAAGGAGAGAGCTTAAAAATACTCGATCTTCAACCTCAAACTCAAGATCCTTCCTACGCTTGTCCGCATAGCTCTTTTGCCTATCTTGAGCTGCCTTCAACCTGGCACGTATAACATTAACCTTGTCCACGCTTCAGATAACTTCAGACCTGGGCACTTTCTTCTCGCCTCGCCCTCATTCCAACATAGTGGAGTGCGATATCAAGCTTCCATACAATGCCTCATAAGGTGACATCTCAATGCTCGAAAGGATAGCCGTTGTTATAAGTGAATCCCCGCCAAGGGTAGATATTCATTCCAATGTCCCTTGAATTGGGTAAGACGCATGATCTCAACATATCCCTCCAAAGTTTGAATAGTCCCATAGACACCCATCGGGCCAGGGTGAAAAGCTGCACTAAATCCAACTCGACACCTAGTTTCTTCATCAACCTCTTCCAAAACCTCAAGTGAATCGTGATCTCATCGAGATGATCGATAATTCGCACCCCATGCAAACTCACTATATGATTCATGTGATAGATTCCGCGATAGTTTCGAGGAGAAACTTCACGAATAGGTAGAGAAATGCGCTGACTCGTGAGTCGATCACTACTACCCAAATGCCATCATGTCTCCGAACTCGCGGAGGGAGTTTGAATACAAACCATTGTAATGCGCCTCCCATTTCCACCGGATAGGTAAGGGCCGCGTGTCCGTATAAGCTTTGTCTCTCTAAGATTCACTGGCTGACATGAAGCACTTGATACATACTCGACAACTTCTTTCATCCCGACCACCAATAATATTCCTTCGCAGTACACTACATCTTGTATCACGGTGCATAAAGATAGAAGAACTATGGGCTTCCTCCAATACTTGCCTTTTTAACTCTTCAGCTGCCGGAACACATAGCCTAGAACCAATCACCAAGGCCCCATCGTCTCTAATAGCAAAATCCGACTGTCCCCTTCCTCGACCTTCTTTCTCATGCTCATCAAATATGAATCTTCTAGTTGTGCCTCGAGAATTCGACCTACAAGTATCTGGCCAGAGTCGGTCCAGCATATAAAAGTGCTCCCAAGCATAAGATCCCTAACTCAACACCAAACTCTCGTAACTCCACCATCAATGCAGTTGTATTGTTCGCGATATAAGCCAAAGAGCTCAGAAATTCTAACAAAGCATCCGCCACCACATTTGCCTTACCCGGATGGTAGCCGACAAGGCGCCATAATCCTTAAGTATTCCATCCACCTTTGCCTTTAAGTTTAACCTTCGGGGTAAAAACATATATCATAAGGCCTATGGTCTATATAGATTTATCTCGCAAGTCGCCTGAGACAAGTAATACGCCTATAAGTCTTCAACGCGAAAATTAACACAATACAAGAAGTTCCAAGTCAGCGGGTAGGATAGTTCACCATGTTTCTTCAACCTGGTCTGAAGCATACGCCACACCTCTTATGTCGCATCAACACGCAACCTAAACCTTTATGAAGCATCACGCAAACCTCACAACCCCTGCCTCTAGCAATGTCAAACAGGGCCGACGTCAACTTTTCCTTCAAAGCAGCCTGAAGCTCCTCACACCCGCTGGCCCACTCAAATTTAACCCTTTTCTACTAAACAAAGGAAGGCCCCGCTATTTTTGAGAACCCTTCTATGAACCTACAAAATAGTACTCGTTAATCCTGTGAAACCTCGCACTGGCCACCTGTAGTTGCTGTTCCCAATTTGCCACTCCGCTCTACCTTCCGAGGATCCACATAAATGCCATCAACAGAAACCACATGTCCGAGAAATCCTACTCGGCTCAACCAAAACTCATATTTGTTGAACTTGGCATACAACCGATGCCGCCAAAGTTTCCGCAAACACTAAACCCGTAAATGTGTCTCATGCTCCAACCCACTTCTCGAGTACACCAAGATATCGTCGATAAAGACAATGACAAATCGATCCAAGTATGGACGGTAAAGACTGGCTCATCAAGTCCATGAAAGTCATTGGCATTACAGCCCCGGGCTGACACAACAGAGTCCCAGGCACACCCATATCTCGTCCCGACGCCGCCTGGAACGTCCGATCTTTAATCCTTAACTGATGATACCCTGACCTCAAGTCAATCTTGGAGAACACCGCACTCGAGCCGGGTCAAATAAAACCATCAATCCGAGGCAAAGGATATTTGTTACGAATGGTGACCTTGGTCCAACCTGTCTCAGAATCTATGCACAACCTCCAAGCATCACATCCTTCTTCTTCAAATAAGACCGGCTACCCCCATAAGGTGAAATACTGTGCCCCACAATCCCCCACCACTACCGCTGTAGCCGAGCCTTCAACTCTTTCAACTCAGCCTGCCATCCTATACAAGTGGTAAAGATATTAGAGGCCGTATCAGTGGACTAAATCAATGGGAAAATCTAGCTCTCGCTTCCGAGGTAAACCCGGAAGATCGTTAGGAACACATCCGTAAAGTCCCGCATCTCACTGGGTACGTCCCTAATCTCGCTCTGCTACGAAAGTGTCGATTCATGAGCCAGATACTCCCTTACAACCTTTTGAAGTAAAACATTCACAGAAATGGCGTAATCAAACTCCGAAGGTGTTTGTCTCCGTCCAGCGAAGACCAATCCCGTAGTCCCGCCGCCTAAATATCACCTCCTCAGGAAACAATCCATCAGCTATGCTCGCAACAAGCCAATCCATCCCAAGAATCACATCCAACCCTCGAGATATATTAATATCAAATCGGGCTTCTCCATTCAAGGCTTCAATGGAAAACAAGCTACCCTTAAGCATCTGATTAGGCCATAGGGATTCTCCTGTGGGTGTGGCAATCTCCAAACTACAACCCAAAGGAGCTGGAGTCGTCCCGACTCGTGCAATATACTCACGTGAAATAAAAGAGTGTGTAGCCCCTGGGTCAATGAGTACACGTGCATCGTCACCAAGAATGTATAATGATTCGCCAAGCAATCGCCTAAAGTCCTGTGGCCTCCTCGAATCACGGGCCGCGTACAAACTCGCCTGTGGTCGCCCTCTCGTCCCCCTCGCCCCGGTGTACTGTTGTCCCGTGCTAAAGGAAGCACCCGAGGTTGGCCCCTGTGTATCCGGTCCTCCATGCCCACTAGCCCGCCGGAACCGGCGCACCGATTCTCGAGACTCTAGTCCGCCGATCTCGATAAAAGGGGCCTTCGGTAGTCGTCCCGTCTGGGCCCGCAGACCGAAGTATGTATTATCCTATCGGGTATTGGTCCATCATGCGGATTCGCCGCGAACATCACAAACCTGACCGGAATCGCCTTACCGCAGACTCGGGAAATAGCTAACGCCACTACTCAATCGGGTCGGAATCCGTGAGTCTGCGCAGTGTATCCACCTCTTCCTGAGCCTTCAAGTACCGGGCCGCACTACGCCCGTCCCCACCGGATCCTCACGCTCAAGTCCCGTGAGCTGAAACTACTCCCTCTTAGACGATCCCCGACCGCCCCTCAAGACACCCATCGTAGATGACCGACGCCGGTTCGGGCGACGTACCGCTCTACCTTAGAGCGCTGGGCTCTTCATCGACCGGTAATGCGGATGATCGGACCCTGAGAGGCTCAAAGATATCGTCTCAACCAACCCTTCGAGAAACCTCCTCTTCTTGCTAACTTCATCCGCAACCAAATTTGGGCGTAAACTGATAACTCGAACCTCGCGCCGATTCGAGTGAACTCCGCTATACTACCCCCGAAAGCGAGTGTCTCGAACTCACTTCGTTTCCAACAAAGGCCAGGGTGCAAAACTCAACGTGAGTGCTCGAACTCCGTGGCCTAAGTGTGACGCTTCCTAGTCCTCTTTACACGCCTACCACTTCATCAGACACATTCTCCGAAAGCAAAACCCATTTATCCCGACTGTCTCATCGTCCGACACCGCATACCCCCTCGCCCGTAATCTTCTCTCGTGTCATCTAGCTTTCTTTCACATTAAGATATGGCCACCACGGTGGGTCCTGCGGCGCCATCATAACCCACCGCTTCCCAAATTTACGAGCCTGATCAACTGCAGACTACCAAAGGAGCCCACTCTCTGATCGAGCCAGCGCCACAAGATTTTATTCATAGTTAGGTGCAGTTAAGCTTTCCACCGAAGCCTGCTGGGACCTACGTCTACCTCTGGGCGCCATCCGGAAGGAGAACTGTTCCCAAGAATCAAAGAACATAATCGGTTCCAATGATAAGGTTAGGAAGGTATACAAAACACTCAATGAGTCGTGACAAAGAATGTACAACCCTAAAGAGGAATTTAGGAAACCCAGTGGCTCGATACCAAGCCGACAGACTCGACCCGATACCCTCCCAGGATTCCCGGTGGTCCCGCCCCAGCGGGTTCCACCGTATACCCCTGGGGTGGAAGATAGCCTGGGCATAGGGAGGCCCACCATAAGGAGGGAAGTAAAATTTCCATTATTGCATTAAGGTTTAATATCCCAATTATATTTAAAAGTCCCACCACATATATAAAAAATAAGGACCCATAAAAGTTCAAGATGAATATCGAGACTAACATAAGAGTATCGTAGAATTTAAAGGCACAAGTAGAGATGAATAAGTCCAATACAATGCACAAAATGTATAGAAGTTTTAAGAGTACGACACACTCAACAGGCGTGAAGAATATGGTCAACTGGCGCCAACAGTCTCTCTACGAACTCGGTCCTGACCTAGTGGAACAGATTTAAACAATAACGTGAGATAATAAATCTCAAAAGGAAAGTGGCATAATTTATAAGGAAAATAACACTTTCATTTTTCGAACATTTATTCTCTCAAGACCTCACATCCACTCTTTTGTAATGTTCCCCGTTTAGCAAACATTTCACAAAACCCAACTTTACCAAAGCCCAACCAATATGAAATTCATGTTCAAAAATTTAACCGACTTCATTATCAAGAACCTTATAACCTGAATTGTCACAACATACCATTTAAAGATAAAAATTATATAATTGTATCGTAAAAGAAAAAATAATCAGAAAATGCAACAACCATAAAGGTTTAAATAACTACATTTTACCCGTAAAACCGCCAATATACCGGCACCATACATCCACGCAAACAATGGTAAACCCGACCACGACACCGCGGTGGCAAATTAATAAAATCTGGTTTTAGTAACACCGACCACGTTAGACCGCGGGCAACTAATAAACCGCCGATAAAAACCACCTTTACGACACCGCGGCAATATCCAAGATACTTTAAACTGCCGGTAATCCCGACCTTACCTGCCGTGGTATTAATATACATAATCTTTCCTTAATGCAAGTACCTTCCAACGATACCAGATAATAAAAATCATTTCACAAGATCTCAAAATCTCTTTCTTAAAACAATAAGTTTTCGATGTGGTTTAAAACCTCAATCCACGTACCCAACATATTTAAAAATACCAATGAGGACTACATCCATAAGAACTACCAAGAAACTTCCAAATAGCTTAAAAGGTTGACAAAATTCACATGAAATGATAACTGTTTTATATGAGACTGATAATCACATTAGTATGCAAACTAACCATTTGACGTTTTGAGGTGTAAAATATTTAATCACAATAGATATATCAAACATAATACCCCAAATCATTTAAAAAACATATGTCCACTCACCGACTATAGACTTCTCGCCCGCTCCCGCAGGATCGCCTTCCTACCCGGCGTGAGTGCCTCGTGAACATAAATAAAACACCATTTAGGCTCCACACCGGAACCAACAACATCGATGCCCCCGAAGGCCTTGGGGGAATAACTTCTGTAATCTATGAAATCATCCCACCGACTACGTCCACCACGCTGTGTTCTATGTGCCCTGTGACTAAAATCGGGCTTTACCCTGACAATTTCAAAATCAACCGGGTCCAATAATTCATAAAACATCTAATTTAGCCAATCCAACTTCAATTTTTCCAAACTTGACCAATCGGGTATTCTATTTCAAATACAAAACTACGCAGAGAATTTCACATTATAAACAACCTAAAATGGAAAAATTAACCAAACGACATTCAAAATCTACAAACCACATATCAATGGAGTTTCCAAAGAGACCAGAACTCATCAAGCACCACCTTGGTCCAACGCTTATGGTGGCCTAAACCTCGGGATCCAACCGGGTCGACCAACTTTGTTTTCGTCGAACTTCAAACTAAGTGAGGAATATGCAAAAGGGACCACTCCGGAACGAGTCTCGTGAGGGTCCAAAATGGGCGGAGCGGATAGGCTGTGGTGGCCCCGGCGGGTTGAAAATGGCCGAAAAAGCTCGGAATTTTCGGCGGACCCACGCATGCAAGATCGCCGCTACGTACCCCATCCCTACAACCGGGCTACGGCCACGCGGAATTCCACGGATGATCGGCTCGATGTCCCCTTCTCCTCCCGTCCGCAGGCCAGTGTGGCCACTGGTGCTCTCTTTGGTCCAACCCCACGCGGGCCGCAAATGGTCAAACGACCCAACTCTGCGTTCACCATTGTAGAGTTTTTCCGTGGTTTCGAGCCTGCCAGGTGCTTGGGGCTAGGAGTTTCATCGGCATCCAAATTATATTTATATGTATTCAGATCAAGCTTTCAGTAAAACCCGCATACTTGACACCGGTGAAGCATTGTCGCTTCAACTTATCGGTCATAACTTTTATCCGTAAGTTCACATTTTTGATCGCCCAACCCGTCATGAACTCGTGACGACGGGCCTATGAAGTGAGTCTTAGTCAACCCAAAACATTCATCCTTGAAAAAGTCAACTTTGGTCCACATACTAAGTGTTGGTCAAACTACTAAATCTCAAACTTAGTCAAATCCTAATAAACGTGTTACAAACTTGCATTATTTGAAGCGCGAGGTCATTACATTAGTACTAACGATTTTTTTTTCGAGAATACTTGGTGGGGGCTTGCAAAAGCCTCAGAAACTTTTACCATCATAACAAGCTTGGCATCGAAATCAGGCCGATTGATGAAGCGCCGAAGTTCAGATGAATTCGATTTCACTGGCCTGGATGAAGAAATAGCAAACTAGAAGATGCATAATGTAGGCTGGAAGATGCAGAAAGCAAGCAGTAAAAGAATGGCAATTTCGCATACGAATTCTGGCAATGATAGCGAAATTTTCAGAATGATAGCTTAAATTTTCGCTTATATAAAGATAAATTTCGCTTACATGGCGAAATCTCCTACTTTTATGATAGAAAATTTTCTATCGATAATGAAATTTCTATCATGCAGAAATTTTTGCTATATAAATAAATTTCCCGTGCATAATAAAATTCCCAAGACTTATTTTTTTGCGGATCCAAACGACTAGCTTGATTAATCTTCTTTTCCTCAATGTAATCATATTATTTAGGTCAGTTTGGTATTTTCGCATGTTTGTGGGGCTATATAATCCATATTATGAATATTTTGTAACCTAACTATTCATTCAACGCAGTTGCATTTTATTTTTAATTTTTGTTTTTTTTTTATTTATTTGCGTGTCAAAATGTGGTTTGTACCTCGCTATAATAGCGAATTTTGGCCCTCGCGCCTTCATCCGCCCGCCCATTGCGCCCCCCCCAACCAATTTTCATTCACCTCAGATTTTAGATTCCTCCCCTCCGTGCCGCCCCGAGCTCCCCCGTCCCGCTCCTCCTGGCCTCCGAGCCGCGAGCCCGAGCCGCCTCCCCACTCCTGGGGCCGCACGGCCGCAGCCTTTCCCGCTGGAGCCGCCACGCTCTGCCGCACTCCGCCGCCGAAACCGGGCTACTGAGCCGCGCGCCTAACCGTCAACCCGCCTTCCATCGCCTGGCCCAACCGAGCTAGACTACAGACATGGCTCAGACCCACCCAGGCTCCATCGCATGTGCCCAGTGGTCCGCCCGCACCCCCAGAGAGATGGCGCCCGCACATCCAGTGGCTACAACCGCAGCCACTCTCCGGGACCAGTTGGCAGGCACCTCCCCGTGACGGGCCTCGCTACGCCTATGACACAGGTCCCGCCCGGCCTCTATTTTCGAGGAGGCTGAGCTTCCAGCCCCATCCAGCGATACTGCACTCAGCGCGGACTCCTACTTTCTCCTGCAGGCATCCGAGACCACGCCGGAGGGCCCCACTTTCCAAGAGGCCCTGAAGATCCGCCTGCAGTCTTACTGGCCTAGCCCGAGCCGTTGCCTCCTCCAACCGGGACGTTCGTCGCTTCTAGTCATCCCCGGCCTGAAGATCGTGCGCCATGTGCTTGTACCGCGATCCGACCTGTGGAATCATTAATCTTCGTCGTGGACTTCCATGGAGAGTCATATTATGACATACCCAAGATTGAGTTTTAATCAGCGATCTCGTAGATTCGACAAGGCTGGATCCAAATGGATATTCACTACTCCGCTTATCCATGACCCGAGACGCTTTTCTATCCTCGGGGCGGTGCTTGAGCCCATCATACTATGACATCCCTGTGGGAGCGCCTAGTCAAACGGATCCGGGGCCTAAAAGATCGACGCACACTGGGTACTCCGAAATAGCAGATATTACAACAAGCTAGTCCGTCAGCGGTTTGATAATCATAGATTTGATTTGGCGGTGGCCCCACCCATCACCTGGGAGATGGTTCGCTCTCTGGCCGATACCACTCTGCCGGCCTACTCTTCCACACAAACTTTCCCCCGATGCCCTCGCGGACCACGACGACCACCCCTGCTCCCACTTCAAGATTATGTACAACGTAGGGAGCTATACCGAGGCTCGTACGTGATATCCGAGGGATTCTGGGTCAGCTCCTCCGAGTCATTACGACCGCTTCACTACACTCGAGGAGAAGGTCCACCGGTAGCGACTCCGCCTCGTTGCAGGCCATTCCCCTCGTTGATGCCGAGGTTGCCGTGCTGTGGCTCCAGAGCATCCGGGGTTCCTGTGAGAGCCACGATAGAAGTGGCTGGGCTTGTTGTTCATTTTTATACATCGGAATATTTTATATACGCCACTCCTTTCTTCTGCGTCATAGAGAAGCGGACGCGATGATTATGCGTAGGACCCGTCGAGGGGTGAGCAGCACTTTGTTCCGCAGGGTGGGGGGTGGAGAGAACCCCGCTCCAGATTCATCTCCCTCCAGCTCCACTCTCCCACGCCCTGCAGCCTTCCCGAGATCACGTCCATTCTCCACATCGCAGGAGCCACCAGAGCACATCCCTGGTAGTTCTAGGGATTTCTTGGCTGTTTTGGATGCGGTCACAAAGATTGGACTGCTGATGGCCGTGAGCCAAGGTCACTACGTTAATCACGCCATGCTTCTTCAGATTTAGAGCCACCTCGCCTCCCGCCATCACGCGGATGTAGCCGACATAGCCCACTACTCGTGATCGGGCCCCCAAGATCCGCTTCCGCAGCCTCCCGATGTGCTCGCAGCCCACGTAGCGCCAGATCCGCCAAGATCTACACCACCACGAGAGTGAGGTGGTCGCATTCCCTTCTCTAGCTTTCCGATCCCTCACCCAATGGAGACACCTGCTATACTTTTACCGGGAAAGAGTTAGAAGGCAGGCCATCTATCATATATTTTGTTTATTGCAAATTATGACAACCCATCGCTCTACTTGTTTTGTAGTATAGATCGCTTAGTATGTATGTATTAGCCAATAGTAGGTAGTGATCTTTTTTGCTGTGATATTAGTATGTATCAGGTTTTAGCTATGTTAAGCCTCGTACTAGCCACTCGTTATGTCAAAAAGCTTTATAGCCAGATTTACATTTTTCTCTACACTTTTGCAAACCATTTTGCTCCTATATTTTGTGCTTATTTTTACCTTGAGTTGAAAAATTGAAGCAATCAGATGCTACCATAATGCTAGAATAGTTCCATGCATGATTAAGTTTTTGTTAATAGGGAAATTCCAAAGTATTCAACTCGTTTCATCCGCTTTAGCTAACCACACACAAGGCAATATCAATTTTCACCAATAGGTTGGAGAAGCCGCATACTCTTTTACTTTGCAAAGCCTGCATTTTGCATTCGTTGACAACCCATAATACGGTGTTATTTCATAAAAGAAGACCAATGAAGTCTTCCAAATGAAAAAGAAAAAGCAAAAGAAAGAAAGAAGAAAAGAGAATGGAAAGCCGTGACACTTTACTCTTGAAACCCGAATGACAAACTCGAGGGGGTATATGGCGAAGCCTTGAAGCCCAAGGCCCTAAGCCAATCGGGGCGGTCGAGTCACCACTTAGTGTTCGCCATATGGTGAGATCAGGGGCAGGAGTTTAGCGAGTCAGAAGCCGACTCTCGAAATCATCTGGGTGTCGTCCTAGGGATACGAAGCTTGGAAGAGTTAGGTGCTGTCGACAGATCCTTTGACTCACGCTCCTAAACCTTAATTGGTTGGGAGTCATCATGACCCCCATTATACCTGACTCAGAAGTCAGCTTTCAAGATTGCACTTCTACAATAAGAATCCAAAGTAATAAATAAGAGTGTAGCTGAATCATTTAGGTTGGTCATCGCTTACTGGTCCCGCAAAAGAGTCTGGTTCGTGGGAGGGAATAGCTAAGAATTTTATCGGGTTCAACTGCTACCTATAAAACACTTAGGATTTCGTGTGGAAGCTACTAGCGTCGACTCTCTTTGAACTCCGATGCCGCCCGAAACTCGCTCCTATATGGCACCGTTTCCTGATGGTTTTTGTGGCACAGAGTCCAAATTTTTCATAATCGAAGGTAAAGCCTCACTCAGACACACACTTTAACATAATACTCTTTTTGCAAAAGCATACCGCATACCCTTTATTATTTTAGCATTGCTATGGGACTGAAGAATGTGCCTGGGCTGGGGTGATTAGGGCACCCAAAAGCAAGTATTTCGAGTCCTATTTAAGATAGGTTTTGAGTGCTTTTGCGTACTAATCATATTATTTAAGCCGATTGACATGTGTAGGTCCCTTTAGTACTAATGATTGCTTCGAGGTTGTTTTTTGGTAGTTTTGTAGGTTTCAGAACCTACCATCATTTAATTAGGGGTTTGGTATCGAAATTTAAGCACTTATGCCGAAAGCCCGTATGAATTCTCGCGATTTCCATCAAGCCTAGGATGAAGAAATAGCAAGCTTAGAAGATGCATAATGCAGTCGGAAGACGCGCAGAAGCAAGCAAAGCAAGAGAATGGAAATTTCGCAGTATTAGCGAACATCTTTCGCAATGATAGCTTAAATTTTCGTAATCATAGCGAAATTCTTGAAAGAGTATGTCGAAATTTCGCTACATAGCGTAAATTTTTCGTATAGCGAAATTCTCGTGATCGTATTTTTGTGATCCAAACGACCGCTTTTGATTAATCTTTTTTCCCTCAATGTAATCATATTATTTAGGTTAGTTTGGAGTTTTCTCATGCTCATGGGCTATATAGCTTCATGTTATGAATATTTGTAAACCTAACTATTCATTTAACGTAGTTTCCATTTACTTACTGCTCCCATTTTCCTTCTCACTCCTCTTCCTCATTTTCTAGGCCGCCAAACACACCCTTCGAGGATGACAACTCAAAGGATGTTCCTGGCTAAGCCTCAAAACCTTGAAGCAGAGGTCAAGTAGGTTGGCTGATGGGCTCAGAGGTGTTCCTCCTCGTTTTCATGAAGCACGCGCATTTGTGTTTCAAACTATCAAAACTAGGGTTTAAATGCTATTTAATGTATTTTCTTTGGTCAAGATTGCATGCTTTAGGGTTCAAGTAGATTCTTATCATAGATACACTCCAGACATCCAGCATTAGATGTCATTTACGAGCCAGTTCGAAAGTAGGGTTAAATGCTTTATTTTCAACTCCAGAACATTAAATGCGTGGTTCAAATAGAATGTTACTAAGGGTTATTGGTTTTAAAGTTAAACAGCATCCAGCTTTGGAAATGAATATAGCGTCATTTGCTCCTAATGCGAGGAAATAACCCGAGGACACCTTTACAACCCAATCATACCAAACTCCGTGACCCAAAACTTCAAGGTCTTTTACATCTTATTTTAAACTCCAAGCCGTTAGCTTAAGTGACAACAACAACCACACTTTTTATTCAAATCCGAAAATCCAAATGAAAACCTCACCATTTTGAATCATTATACAAGTCATTTGTAAGACGAAAACCCATCCCTGTGTTCGATCCTAGACTAATTATGTCGCAAGAGTTTTCATACCTAGCAGAGGAATTTGTGTATAAATATTTGGATTCCGTAAGACCCTTACTATGGCACGAATCAGCATACCCTAGAGATCACATGTGTGTGGGTGTGGTAGACTCCTTGAGAATTGGTTTCTTGAATATCTAGGAGGTGACTCACTATGTCCCCCCTACTTATCCAACAAGTAATTCCTGAGCATCTAACAACCCACAGATCCTTTCTTTATTTATACCTTTTTTTTCCAAAAAGATTTGAAGAGGTCGAAAGGGATCCTTGATTAGCAATCATGGCATCACTCACACAACTACCTAAAACAACCCTAAAACCTGAGACAAACTAAAACAGGGAACCCCTAGTAAATCGAAACACATAAATAAACACAAACAGACACAATTGAAGATGCCGACATAAACACCAAAGAAACCTTAAATAGGAAACACATAAATAAGCATAGAAATAGACACACTAAATCAGAAAACACAGAAATAAACACAAAAATAAACTGATCAACATATACCCTCAAACAAGTGCTGATGTTATCCTCATAATGTCTATGAAGAACAAGAGAGGGCAGGAGCGACTTCCTTGATCGCCTGGGATCACCGGTGGAGGCGTGTGAAAGGCGAGGAGCTAAAGCAACATCTGGGAGTGACCATTGGACATGAGGATGGTCACTTGTTGTGCATGACTCGCGCGCATGTCGCCTGAGGGCATCCATATCCCGCTGGACAGGACCCGATGCCCCGGGTCTCATCCTAGTATACCAAATCGAGCAATGAGGTCCCGCACTCGTCCTCTAGTAGTGGAAGACTTTATCGGGTCCTCCTCCCGGAATGGCCATGTGGGCGGTCATGAGGATTGCCCTGGCTTCTCTCGTCTACGGGGATCCTAAACTGGGGATCGATATGTCGCCAGTTTCATCCTCATCTGAGCCTATCACAGCCGTGACAACTTCCTCTCGGGCCTCAGTACACCCTCATTATCTTTCTTAACCATGATCGCTTCTCACCCAAAAAATTCAAGCCTCATTATCCTCAACGACACTCGACTTGTTTGCATAGGGCAGCAGAATAAGGAAGGTGCCCAAGATTCATTCCTTGGCATCTTTTGTCATAGAGGATCAGATCCCTCTATAACCCATCTTAACATCAAAGGGTATGTCCCTGGATAATGGCATATAGCAGTACTCGCTGTCATTACTCATTACCACATTAGTCGTCGGAATGAGACGCGATGTGATGAAGTGATGCCATACCTTAGGAATTTAGGCCAAATGTTTGGCCTTGAAGTGCATAACATGCCCTTCGCTGTTAAGTTTCCACTCACCATGCCCATTAGTCAACATCCTAAGGACCTTGGGGTAGTTGGGTTGCTCATGGAGCCTATCAAAGGCCTCAGGGTTAACCGATTCTAGGAAGAGAGCACTCACGTGGGCTGATGCACTCGGGCACTAAAGTCTACCAACACCCCACACACCCGAACCTTTTTCAATACATGGGAGGCGAGATTGACATAAAACTCTCGTATCATACTTGTGGTAGCTAGGATGAGAGGTTGGCATAATGTCTACCATCCCCTTATTCGCAATCGTTTTGGGAAAGAAGTCATCGGGGTGGTGAAACCCCTTCTCCTTAATGAAGGACCTATTTTTGGAGATGAGGTCGAACTTCGACCGCGCTTTCACATAAATTTGTCGTGACCTAATTACGCGCAGCCCTCATACTCGCCCAACCTCTCTTCAGGTCATCTTTTGTTTACTGACATCATGTGAAACCCCGTGGTAAATTTAAAATTTTCTAAAAGTGCAAATATATATATAATAATAATAAATTGCTGAAATGGCTCGGGAAGCCTAGAAAATTCCCCTTGTAGCTCTGATGACGAAACTGGATCGGCTGCCGAGTCCGTCTCACAAAAACGAGTAACTCGGAAGTTTCAATAATTATAGATATTGAATTTTATGAATTTTAAAGTTAGGTATCTAAGAATCTTTAATGAGATTTTCTTAATAATCTCGAGTTAGGAAATGATTCTCGAGTTGAGTTCATTTAAAATAAATTGAACCGAGAAGAAAATAAATTGCCAGACAAAACGACCCGGATCGTCGCGGATTCGTGGCAAAGTGGGGCCTCTACGGCCCAACTTATGCTTAAAGAGAACCAAAAAAAAAAGGAAGAAAGCTCATTTTTCGGAGGAAAATCCAAGTAGCGGGAGCCGAGTTAGAGAGAGAAAGTGAGAAATCCTCATTCTCTCTAAGTAATGACCACGAGATCTGACACGGCTCATAATTCATCGGTTTCACATTTAAAGTTCATCTAATCGACGGTGGCTACGTGACGGGTAAATTTTAATAACACGAGAATTTCGTCAAGATTTCGGGTTTGAGAAGAAAATCTAGTTGAGAGAAGCCTACCTCTCTCTAAGATTTACTGCGATCAATCCACTGATTTTCATCTAGCCAAGACTTAAAGTCGAGTACTCGCAAGGGCAACGCGTGACACCAAAATCAAGAATTTTCATCAAAGATTCGAGCGTAAGTTCGGGAAGGCCGTGGGTCTCGGGTCTTCGGGACTTCAAAAAGTTTCATCTTCACTCCAAGAGGTAGGGAACCTTCCTAATCGGGTTTATATTTCATCTAAATGCTGTTTTGGTCATGGTTCAAATTTCTAGGTCATTGATCAGAACCCTAACACAAAAAACCGAATTTGGTCGATTCGAGTTGTTTTTGTTGTTGATTTTCGCCGTAGCTCTGGGACTCAAGCCAGGCCATGTTTATGGTTGAATTTGGACTCCACTGGTATGGGTTTGTTCGGTGAAAGGGTTGTTTGTGGATGAGCTCGGGGTAGGAAAAATAGCATGTACTAAGCTTTAAAGGAGCCCCGGAAAGCAATTTCGTGGGCTCTACACGTTTAGTCACTGTTCATACGAGGCCTCCAACTTCGGACGACCATAACTTTCATGTTCGAGCTCCGTTTTGGGTGTTCTTGGACTCTATGGAAAGCCCTTTTAGTCTAGAATACATCCATATATATCTTGATAAAATTTGAACTCATATTTGGTCCGAAATTTATGAAAATGGGGCAGTCTTTTGCTTGCGCGCGACCTATCACTCATGAGGCTTCCAAATTCGACGACTACACTTTCGCCCAAGCTTCGTTTGGGGTGTTCTTGGAATCTATGGAAATATATTGGAGTCTAGAATCTGACCATATGCTTTTCAATGGCAATTTGTGCTCACATCCTTGTTGAAAAAAATTGATTGTTACAATAAGTGTGCTAATTGTTGGTTGTGTGGATGTGAGGAGTTGTGTGCTGAAATGACCATTACATGGAAGGTTGTAGGCTATATTAGGTGTATGATATGCCATGAATTAGCCTAGGAAATGAGGTGTGTCATTACTTGCCTAGGTAGTGACTTGATGAAATGTTAACACGTGTTTCAGGTGATTGATTGAAATGATATTTCAGGTTAAGAGGTGTCACAGTTTCGATGTCAATATGTGTGCTCTAACATATTGGGTATGTGATGTGTTTTCGTGTGGACATGGCTATTGCATGGCATGTTGTAGGCTAGCTTATTATTGGGCACAGTGTGCCATAAGATGTAGCTAGGATCATTGGTGGTGCATGACATTACTTGGTTCAAGTAGTAGCCCGAATGATGTCGATGCATGCTCGTTGATGCTGACATGAATGTGATAAATGTTAGTATGACTGCATGTATATTAACGCTTAATGAATGTATGGACTTTTGTGTGCATTAGACATGAGTGTCCATGGTACACCTGCGGAGCGTATTTGATAGTGGTGCGTCCACGTGAGGTCTTTATATCAAGTATGACTTAGAATGCAATTGAACAATTATATCGCACCGGGTGCAATTCCGGGACACGCATGAAATGTGGGTGAGAGTGCATGGAACCAGCATTGTGTTTTTAGTGTTGATGTTGGTTTCGCTTAGGGACAAAGTCCTAAAAGGTCGCATGAATGATCGTGAGGTCGTCTCTAACATGGAATTCCGAACAAAGCGCTTTTTTACTCCGAGGGTCCACATCATTATTATTTAAAGTATGTCCTTAATTTATATCTGAGGGTTGTCACATAATTATTATCTGAGTATGTCCAAAATAATAAAATTGTATCTAAGGTTGTCCAAGAATTGTGTCGGGAAATTGTCCACCACGCTGAGAGGCCCATGAATCGCTTCCCTGAAAGTTATCCAACAAATTCACCCTGAGGATTGTCCAACGATTTATATCGAGGGTTGCTGCCTACAAATAAAACACAAATATTTTTGTTTGGAACGGGTTTTCATACATGGCATATTGCATGTTGAGAGAAGTCGGTGAGGACTTGTTACAAGGATCATGAGGAGTAGCATCTCATTCATGTCTTGTAGATTCCATTCTAGGATTGACATAATCGTGATTGGAATTTTCTTGTGGCATGACCATTGCATGGGCACTTAGGTGGGGAGTAGCCCTTGTAGGATTTCACTTTATCGTACATTACTCACTCGCCGTGGGACCCTTTCGTACAGGAGATGTGGTGAGATTTGCTTCTCACTAAGAGGCCGGAGCAATGAGAAGAAAGCCGGATTGTGGATTTGATTTATATTTTGTAAAACATGTATTAGAATTCTTAATTTTGATATATGTTTGGTATAAAAGTGGTGTATATTTAAACTCTTATGGACTATGGTCCTGTAGTCATGTGCTTATATGTTTTAGTATGGATAAATGGGCCCTATGGCTACTTTACTTTACGCGGACCCTGGCGGTGGTCGCCAGATAATATCGGGACAAAGTCATTGGCGTGGATCGCACGTTGTATTTCGCGCAGAGCTCCCGCACAAAGCCGGCACTCCCGCCACCCCTTCGCTAAATCTCGGTCTGGGGTGGAAAAAGGGACTCAATGGTGTGGCGTTTCCAAGATACCCAACATCCACGATCTTCCGCGGTTGATTCGAAGTTGTCAACGCAACCCCGAGATTTCCGTGGACGTCGCGCCTAAAGATAAGAGCTTGCGTGATAATGAATATCAAGGGCTCACTGGGCATGGGTCTAGGACATGCTATTAAGGTATGGAGATAAGGTATGCTATTACCTGTTGCTCAGTGTTTGGTACAAGTAGCACAGCTTGGTATAGCTTGGTGTTAGAGCTTAGGGTGTGATTACCTAAGGTTCTGTCTCACGCCAACGCTATTAAACTTTAGCATCGTGGTCTAGGTAGGGTGATTACTAGAGTTACAGCTTGAGATTAGACCATCGCATGCATTATGTGTTTTCATGTATGCGTCGTGTGTTACAGTGTTTCAGGTGGATTATATACATGATGATGTATATAGGAAAAAATATATGAACACTAGGTTAGAGAACATAACCTTGTGGGTTCTAAAAATGAAATGAAAGGAGTAGTTCATGATGTGATGTCTATTAGTGGTTGGATTATGCACTACTGACTAGAGAATCTCAATTTGTTGTTGACAGGTAGATGGCAAGTTTGAAAAGTCAGAAGTGTGTTCTCCCTAGGAATCCACAGCAAGGGTTGGTTAGACACGTTGGGATGGTGAGGTAGAGATCTCACGGATTCTCCTCACTGTCGACCTAAGGGCCACGGAGATGTCGGGATTAGATGATATCCTCGAGATGGACTGGATGACTTACACGAAGGTCACATGGCTGGTCGTGATTGCAGGAGAGTCACCGTCAACGCACAAGACGGTGTTTATGTGATGTTTAGGGGATAAGCATGATGCTTTACCCGCATCGCGCGCAACTCTAGATGTTGAGAAGATTGATGGGTGGTCAGGCAAGCCTTACTGTGAGACGAGGCGACCGAGCTCGGGGTCTACTCTCGAAAGTAGCTGAGAGTAAGGGGATATTTTTCCTCGATGATCTATCGATTACTCTCCAAAGAAGGACGTAGACTTCATGAGTAAGTCACACCCCGGTGCGTCGCCCATTCTATAACTTCTCAGATGGCGCCAATTGAGTTGAAGAAACTCGTGAGTCCGGGACACACAGAATCAGAGTGACGAGGGTTATATTGGACCAAGCACTTCACCATGAGGCGCTCCGGTTCTGTTTGAGAAAAGGAGAGACAAAACTCTTCGATTATGTATAAACTATCAGTGGTTGAACAAAGTCACGATCATGAATCTGTATTCCTTGCCAAGGATTAATGATTCACCTTATCAGCTATGAGGGGCGTGGGAGTATTCTAAGATAGATCTTCGCACCAGTTATCCTCTTATGAGAGTTGGGAAGGCAGACACTTCTGGACACAAATAAGATAGAGACGCGGTAATGGGCGCTTTGACTCACAAAGGATGCCATCTCTGATTTAACAAATGCGCCAAGGATATCCATGGATCTCGCATGGGTCGCTAACCTTATCTAGACGGCTGTAGTAGTCTTTGCGGAAAGATATTTTGATCTACTCAAATGTGTATGAGGATCAAAAATCGCCGACAATTGTTCTTAGACTCATGAGAACATTAGTTGAATGCCAAATTCAACAAAGGAGAGTCCAATATAACTATTGGGCGTGAGATTACGGAAGACATGGAGTATCGACTGTATAGTCGTGAGCAGTGGAAAAAAAAAAGTAGGCCGCGACATATAACAAGGTCAAGACTGGGAGAGGTCAGCATAAGTGGGGTGGACTTGCAGGAGGGCATTCTAGAAATTGGGGCAATAGGAGGCTTTACTTCAAATTTATGTTCTGAGAGTCCCGACAAGGGGACAGGGGTACACAATGTGTTGTAATGCCTCGAAGGATGGACTGGGATGCATTTTGACGCAGTCCGGGAGGGTAGTAGCTTATGGTTCCCGGCAGCAGAAGAATCATGAGCAGAATATTACCCCACACACGACATGGAGTTGGCGGCCATAGTCTTTTCCTAGAGGATTTGGCACCACTATCTATACGGTGAATAGTTGAGATGTTTTCATACCACAAAAGTCTGAAGTATATCCTTACGTACGCAGCTGGATTTCAATATGAGGCTTTATATGGGAGACCATGTCGATCACCGATTCATAGATGTAGGTGGGAGGGGCCTCCATCAATCAACCAGATCCGATTGTGGTTTGACCTCCTAGGAAGGTGGGTTTGATACGACTCAGAGCCGCAGAAAATTTCGAGACGGTGATCACATTTTCAAGGTGATACCCTAAGAGAGGAGTAGCTTAGGTCTCTATAAAGGAGAGCCTGCCGCCAGGTATATCTGCCCTTCGAGATACTCTTGAGAGGGTGGGCAGCCAGCCGCAGACGGCTTGGTTTTGCTGCCAAGGCTATCAGTTGTCAAAGAAGTATTCCATGTTTCCATGTTCGGAGGGTACACCCCACATCCGACTGAAAGGCTGGATCGGCGAGCTTATTGTTGATGCAGAAAGGGACCTTCGAGGAGGGACCTATGCATGTTTGAGAGAGCTGGGATCAGGTTTTGTGACGCAAAACAATGAGGCTAGGGAATGTGTTGTAGCAACACCAAGTAGTGGAGTAGGAAACTCAGATGTAAGGACAATGACAAGGTTGGTTATCCCTTGCTGTTGCAGGATGGAGGTACGGTTCGTAGTCATTTGGTATTAAGATGATTATCGCATATGCATCAGATCTATGTGCATGTGTGTGAATTCAGACAAAATTTTTAAGGGGGAAGAATGTAAACCCCTAAATTTAAAATTTTAAAGTAAAAAAAAATAATAATAATAATAAATGTTGAAATGGCTCAGTGGAAGCCTAAAATTCCCTAGAGCTCGATGACAAAACAGATCACTACTGAAACTGGTTCTCATGAAAACGAGTAACTCGGAAAAGTTTTGCTGAATTTCTAAGTAGTGGGAATTCTTTGTGAATTTTTAAAATTAGGTATCTAGTAACCCAAGGAACGAGATTTTCTTAAAAATCTCGAAAGTTAGGAAATGACTTGAGTTAAGTTCATTTAAAATAAATTGAATTGAGACGAAGATAAATTGTTTTTAGACGTAAACTAACCCTGACGCCTGCCGTGGATGCGTGGAGCAAAGTGGGCCCCACGTCCAACTTATGCTTAAAGAGACAAAAAAAAAAAAAAAGCTCATTTTTTTTTGGAGGAAAATGGTAGTGGGTTGAGTTAGAGAGAGAAATGGGAGAAACTCCTCCTTCTTTCTACGATCTACGGAGATCGGGTGCTCGGAGTCCATCGAGCCAAGATTTAAAGTTCATCTACTCGAAGAGGGCTACACGTGGGTACCGACAACACGCACTCTCGAAGATTTTGGCTCGAGAAGAAACGAAGAAAAAGCTTTACATTCTCTCTAAGACATCGATGCCTACAGAGATCTGGCGTTCTACTCATTGGGCCAAGACTTAAAGTCTGAGTACTCGTCAAAGGCAATACGTGGACATCGAAATAAAGAATTTTCATCAAAGATTCGAGCTTTAAGTTCGAAGCCGGTGGTCTCAGTCTTTGACTCCAAAAGTTTCGTTTTAAGCTCCAAGAGGTGTGGAGCCTTCCTACTCTGGTTTATATTTCATTTAAATGATGTTTTAAGTCTGGGTTGAGCCCTAAGGGTCGTTGATTGTGTTCCTAACATAAAATCAGATTTTGGCCGGGATTTGGAGTTGTTTTGTTGTTGATTTTCTAAATCCGAGCCTGGGGATGGGCTTTGTGCCAAGGTTTACGGTCAATCATGGACTCGGGGCCGATGAGTCTGGGTAGGAAAAATAGCATGTACGAGAGCTTTAAAGGAGCCTCGAGAAAGCAATTTTAAGTGGGTTTCACGCCGCGCCTACCACTCTCATAGCACGAGGCCTCCAACTCTGGATGGCCATAACTTTCACGCCCAAGCTCATTGGGGTGTTTTCGACCTATGGAAATCCCTTTTGAGTCTAGAATCCATCCATATATAGCTTGATAAAATTTTGAACTCATATTCAGTCCGAATTTAAGAAAAACAAGAGGCCCCCCAAGCCACAAGGTGTCAAGCGACGCTCAGTATGAGGCCTCCAATTGTGGACAACCATAACTTTCTCGTCCGAGCTTCGTTTGGGGTGTTCTTAGACTCTATGGAAATATATTGGAGTCTAGAATCTGACCATATGCTTTTCAATGGCAATTTGTGCTCACATCCTTGTTGAAAAATCGATTGCTTAAGCAACAAGTGTGCTAATTGTCAGTCAGGTGGGATGTGGGAGGAGTTGTGCGCCGAAATGACCATTACATGGAAGGTTGTGGTATTATCTTTGTATGATATGAATTAGCCTAGAAATGAGGGCAGCCACACATTTGCCCAGGTAAAGGACTTGATGAAATGTTAACATGTGTTTGTGTGATTGATTGAAATGACATTTCTTAGTTAAGAGGTGTCATGCTTGGATGTCAATATGTGTGCGCTAACATATTGGGTTTGTGATGTGTTTTCACGTGGACATGGCTATTGTATGGCATGTTTTAGGCTAGTTTATTGGGCATAATGCACCATGATGTAGCCTAGGGATTCGAGTATGACATTACTTGTCTAAGTAGTAGTCATGATGTTGATGCATGCTTGTTTAATGTGTTGACATGAATGTGATAAATGTTAGTATGACTGCATGTATATTAACGTTTAATGAATGTATGGACTTTGTGTGCATTAGACATGAGTGTCCATGGTACACGGTGGAGTGTACTCAAGATGTGGTGTCCACGTAGAGTGTCTTTATACATCATATGACTTAGAATGCAATGGCACAATTACATTGGTGACCGGTGCACCCGGGACATCGCATGAAATGGGTGGTGAGTGCATGGGGAAAATCAGCATTGTGTGTTTAGTGTTTGATGTTGTTTCATGAGGGAGACAAAGTCCGTCCTGGGTGATAGTCGTGACAGGAATGATCTGAGTCGCTTAACACGGTTTTTGAACAAAGCGGTTTATGATCATAAGGGAGGGCTAACAACCACATAATTATATTATCGAAGTATGTCCACTAATTTATATCGGAGGGTTGTTTCCACATAATTATTATCTAGGCATGTCCAAAACAATAAAATTGTATCTAAGGTTGTCCGAAGAATTTGTTGGGAAATCATCCAACAATTCACTGAGAGGCCCATATAAATTGTTTCAAGAGTTATCCAAACAAATTCAATTTAGAGATTGTCCACCCACATATTTATCGGAGGGTTGCCCACAAATAAAACAAATATTTTTGTTTGGAAACGGTTTTCATACATGGCATATTGTATGTTGAGGACTTGGTACAAGGATCATGAGGAGTAGCATCTCATTCATGTCATGTAGATTCCATTCTAGGATTGACATAATCGTGATTGGAATGTTCTTATGGCATGACCATTGCATGTGAACTTAGGTGGGGAGTAGCCCTCAGAGATTTCACTCTCATCGCATTGCTCACCCAAACATTATCCCTTTCAAGTACAGAGATGGTGAGACAAGGCCAATTAGAGGCCGATAATGAGAAGAAAGCCGGATTGTGGCTTTGATTTATATTTTGTAGAACATGTATTAGTTTTAATTTTGATATATGTTTTGTATAAGAGCAATGTGTGATATTTAAACTCTTGTGGACTAGCGGTCCCATGGATATGTGCTATATATGTTTTAGTATGGATAAGTGAATGTCTCTATGTGGTCATTTTTACCTTCAGAGGTAGGGAATCGGTGGTGGTCGCTTGTATAATATCGGGCAGGTTGCCATGTGATTTATTAGGTTGCATTTGCAGAGCTCCCGTACAGCGAGACTCCGCCTGATTAAGCAAACTCGGTCCGTGGTGGGTGCTGACTTGATGGCTCGTATGCCTGCAACTCAACATCCACGAATCTTCCCGCGAAGTTAACGGGTCAGCCAACGAACCCCTAGGGATTCGGGGGTGTCACATTGGGCACTTATAGGATTGGGTTGAGATGGTATTCAAATATTTTCTCAACTCTTCTTGGCCTCTAGACCTACTAATACCTCAGGATGCAAATTGACCAATCATCCAAATGAGGCTGCCTAACAACTCACTTAGGCAAACTGTCGAGCACCTAGTGTGCACTTTGGAGATGGGGGTTGTGACTCTAACCTAAGATTTCTATTATCCTTAACCACTCCTAAGGTACCTTCATTAGCCCAAATGAGACAAAAAAAAAACAAAACAAAACAAAAACAAAAACCACTCACTACAAAGTGAATATGAGCCTTCACTTACCCGTAACCAAACCGGGAGTAGGGCTCCAAACTAAGGTGGGCACTAGTGATTTGCAGATCTAGGGACATTTGTAGGGCTTTTAGGGGTTTCCTAGGACTAGTTGGGACAAGCCTAGCTGTGTTTTCTGGGTATTTGCAAAAATGGAGGTGCGTTAAGGCTTTTCTAGGGTTTACGTAAGAAGAAGAATAAACACTTCTATTCATAAAAACAGGGGAAATGTTGCGACGTTCGGGTCCAACACCGTGACTTTCCCAAGAGTTATAATGCCAATGTCACGATGTTGAGATCCAACATCGTGACGTTCTAGAAGGTTGAAGTATCAACGTTGCGACGTGACAATGAATTGGGTTTTTGGCTTCTTTCAACGTCGCGACGTTGTGATCCAATGTCGCAACGTTAGAGAGAGGGTCAAATTCAAAATTTTTTTTACTAAACTTTCTAAGTTTGAGAAAACTCCTTGAATGAAGTTCCAACCTTGTCGTACTCCTAGAATTAGCTTCTTGAGCTAGCTCTCCGCTGCCACTGCTATCTCGAGTCTTGAAAACAAACAAAGAAAAGAAAATTCTGATTACAGAAAGAAACAGAAAAACATGCCAAAAACTAAAAACACTCTAAACTACGCACCGGAAAGAAAAAATATCAAAAAGCTTGGGTTACCTCCCAAGTAGCGTTTTGTTTAATGTCGTTAGCTCAACTTCCCTGAATCTCAATGTTCCCGAGATTACGGGACTGCACGACTCCCTATGGCACTCTTTCTGGTGTGCTCAGATGGATGGCCTGCTTGCTCGCATGAAACTCGCCACCAAAGTATGGTTTCAATCGTTGTGTGTTAACTTTAAAGGTTCCTTTCTCTGGGTGCATAATTTCCGCTCCTCCATACGGGAAAACCCGAGTCATAGTAAATGGTCCTGACCACCGTGACTTTAATTTCCTTGGGAAAAGTTTGAGCTCTGAGTTAAATAAGAGTGGATCTGGCCGGACCCGCCAAACTTTTCACGATATGTTCGTCGCGCCGTGCTTTCGCCTTTCTTATATCTTCGCGCTCGTATGCCTTACGCGTAACTCCTCTAATTCATACCAGCCGCAACATGCGTTTCTCGCCGGCCATCTTACTATCCATATTCAGCTACCTAGTTGCCCAATATGCTTTATGCTCCAATTCCACCGGAAAGTGACACGCTTTCCCGAACACTAGTTTGAATGATGACATTCCCAATGGTGTATTGAATACAGTTATATACGCCTAGAGCGCATCATCTATCTTTTTCACCCAATCTTCTTCGAGCCATCGAATCGCTTTTCTTAAGCAGATAGACTTGATTTCTTTGCTCACACTCTCGCTTCGCCATTGGGCCCCGCTGGTGGTATGCAAGTGCAGTCCGATGCCGGACACCATATTTCCTCAACATGTTGTCAATGAGTTTGTTGCAGAAGTGTGTTCCCCTATCTGTGATCAATGCCCTTGAAGTTCTGAACTGGGTGAATATTTGGATGCAGAGAAAGTTTGCTACCATTTGGCATCATTAGTTCGGGTAGGTATGGCCTCCACCCATTTAGAAACGTAATCTATGGCCAAGAGAATGTATAGGTTGCTGAAAGATGAAGGAAAAGGACCGATAAAATCCATTCCCCAGATATCAAACAACTCTACCTCTAAAATAGGTTGCAAAGGCGGCTCATCATATTTTGATATGCTTCCTATTCTTCGCACGTCACATGACATAGCCAGGTGGTGCATCCTTGAATACAGAGCTAATAGAATCCCGATTGAAGCACCTTTGCGGCTATCCTATTTCTCCCAAAGTGCCCCCCACATGCTAGTGCGTGACAATGAGCTAGAATACTTTCTATTTCCTCTTCTGGGACACATCTTCTTATTACCGTCAAGACAATATGAGAGATAGATGGAATTTCTTCCAAGAGGTGTTAGTCTGCAAAAATCTCTTCTTGCTAAAGAGATTTTTTCAGACAAATTAAGCACTATCACTCTGAGGAACCCATCCTCAGATAAGCATTGTTCGTCAGGGAAATCATCATTGATTTGAATTTCTTTACTCGACCCTTCCAATCGTAAAAGGTGGTCGGCTACTAGATTTTAAGTTCCTTTCTTATCTTTAATTTCTAAGTCGAACTCCTAGAGTAGTAATACCTACCTTATAAGTCTCAGTTTAGCGTCCTTCTTAGTCATCAGGTACTTTATGGCTAAATGGTTGGTGTGCGCTATGACCCTGTTACTAATTAAGTATGGCTGGAACTTGTCAAACGCAAACACAATAGCTAGAAGTTCTTTTTCAGTTGTTGCATAGTTGAGCTGCGCATCATTCAACGTCCAAATCGCATAATAGATGACCTGAAATGTTTTGTCCTTCTTTTGGCCTAACGCCTCGTTGCGTGATGCATTTCCGCATCACGCATTAGTTCAAAAGGAGATTTTAGTGAAACATTACTTTACGATAGGTGTTGGCGATGGAGTCTTAAACTCATCTATTTTTAATCCATTTTTACGGCTTATTTTTAGTATATTCAGATATGTTTTAATGCCAAATTATGGAATATTCACCAACTTTGTGTTTTGCAGGTTTTAATTCAAAAAGGAGAAAATTCCAGTAAGAAAGAAGAGAAAAAGAGAAATTGCAGCAGTCTATGTCACGACAGAGTTTTGTGTGTCGTGACGAACATCCAAGCAAATAGCAAAGGAACTATGTTACGACAATATTTCTTTTTCGCAACCTGAGTCTGAATATTGGCCAGGATAGTGATTAGTGACGAAGTAGCGTGTCTCGCGACAGAAAATGGGAAGAATCTAATAAGTCAGCTGAGACAAAGAAAGAGTATGTTCGACAAGGTTTTTTAGCAGGATGTCAACACAAGGAAGAATTTGTCGACAAAGCTGCGAGTATTGACAAATGAACGGCGAAAGCATAAGTGCAGCCAGCGACAAGGTAATGTATGTCCGCGACCTTTGAAAGAAAAAGCGCTGGTTCGCGTGATAAACGAGTTGCGATAGACTTTTCTATACGTGATAGAATTCAAACACAAGGAAGAGGTCTTGTTGCGACATACAACAAACTAGGTCGCGACACAAATATAAAATTTGAATCTGAAAAGTCTTGTCGTAGCCTTAAAAATTAGGTCGTGACGGAGAAAACATCGATGCTCGAGGAGGAACATGCTCCTTAAGATCAAAATGAAGCTACAACAAGAAATCAGGTTAAGTGGCGACAAGACTCTATCGCGACAGACTTTTCTGGTCATGATAGAAATGATAACAATATAAGAAACATTGTTGCAACAAGAACTAAATAGACATGTTGTCGCGACATAAGCGGGTCGCTGACACCAATTTGAAGAAAACACCTGTATTTGGCGTAGTGCCTTGATTATCGATGTCGCAACATAACTATTCCAGTAACCACACATAAGATTGTCACTTAGCAGAGAAACGGTTAGAATGACAGACGCACGAGGAGATGCATATTGTTGAAGGCGAAAGAAAAATACGCCATGATAGAAGGCTTCTGTTCTGACAGATGAGATATGCTAAAGGAAAATGTCGCGACAGGAAACTTTATCGCGGCGAATCAGAAGGAGCCGGAGGGAGTAGGTCGCGACAGTTAACATTTCTTCACCAACGGGGGCCTGCGATAAAGATTTCTAAGAACTTTATTCAGACAACAACTCGGGTCGCGTGAAGAATCTGTCTGGGCCATGATTTTGGGATCCTGATGTAGCTTGATTTAGGACCCCGAGCTTATGGGGCTTTATAAATAGAAACAATTTGAGGAAGCGAGGCAGTTCGGTCGGTAGAAAAGCGAGCATGCGGGAAATTTAAGGACTCTTTTATATTCTATTTTTATTTTATTTTATTTTATTTTTCTTTTCTTCATAGATTAGATTTAGAGTAGAATTTCAATTTGTTTACTAGACCTGAAACAATGAATTGTTTAGAAGTTTAGAAGTTGAATTAAATTGTTGAAGATCAATTCTGAATATTGTTTGAATCTAATGAAATCCAGATAAAAGCTGCAATTCATTTCTTTCAGTTGATTATAGTTACATTGGAAATTTTCACGATCGATATTTCGGTGTTATTTGTGATTCGGTTTCGAAACCTGACTTGGCTAGGAAAGATCTAATGTTAGTTATGGTCTTTCTGCTTGTGATTAGAAAGAAATTACGGGTTGAGAGTCTTGAAATTATTTGAATGAGTGATGTTCATATTGAGAGTGAATTGTTCCCTGATATTAGTAGCATACCCACATTAAAAATTGTTATACGGCTGCGATTTCAGGTGGCTCCCGAGTGACACGAGGATGGAGATTCCTGAGAGCTTGGATTAGTTACTTAGGGGTATGCTAGACTAATATTGATGAACTAATGAGCCCTGAAAGATTACTTAGATAAATCTTCAATTTACTCATGGTTTGAGAATTAGTTGACTGGTCTATCAATTTAATCAATTAGAGATCTCTCCTTGGTCTTGAGGAGTGATCTTGATCCTGTGTTAGCTTATATCTAATCGAGAAAACTCTTTAAGATCTAAGGATGAGGCATCATTCATCTTGTAGAAATACAGTGATAGCTCTTGTCTTGGGAAGTAAAATGCGTAGTCATAAGAAATGAGTATGAAGTATTGGAAAAGAAAAATACTCAGATCTTATAAAGAAATTCGATTACAAGTAATTGATCGAAGCATGTTTGAAATGAACATGAGTTTCCCTGTCGATGAAATGTATAGTTAAAGGAAAATCAAACTATACTACCTTACTGTTGACAATTTCAGAGTCCAATTCATGATAAAATAGAATTAGATTATGTTGCAAGAATTTATAATTTCACAGCAGTGAAATTCCAGTGTCTACTTCCATCAATAATCTGGTTCAGTCCAGTTTATGTTTAGGATTTTAAATTTTCCTTTCATTATAAATGTAGACATTCAAATAATAGAATTCTTAGTTCAATTACTGAAACTTCTATGAAATGGAAGTTCAAATAATGTGGAACTTGAGTAGTTAGGGTAGTTGAATTTTAAATTCTCTTCAATCTTTGTGGGAATGATATCCGGACTTATAGGTCCACTTTTATTACTTGTACGACCTGTGCACTTGCAGTATTATGATCAAACGAAATCTTTAATAAATTCATTGACAAATCCATTTTTATTACGAGCATACAAGTTCTATTTTGGTCAACAAGTTTTTGGTGCCTTTACTAGGGATTAGATAGTAGTCCTTTGGTATTAGTGGCAGAAATTTAGTCTATAAATATTTTGGTAAACACTGACACCAATTTTTGTTTGAGAAACAAGAATGCTTGCAGGCACTGATCATCAAAGTCAAAGGGTGCTCCTTGAACAAGAAGATTCGACAAGGCCTTAGCTATTTTAGAGAAATCCTTTATGAATCTCCTATAGAATCCTGCATGACCTAGAAAGCTCCTTATTCGCTTTGCGAAGATGGGGCGGTAGCTATACATTGTTTGACCTTAGCTCTATCTACCTCGATTTCTCTTTCTGATATCCGATGCCCCAATATAATGCCTTCCTTCACCCGTAAAGTGACACTTCTCGAGTTCGGTACAAGGTTGGTTTCCTCATCTTATCAATGCTCGTCTCGGGTTCTCTGACAATTATCGAAATATTTCCTAGCGGAGAAATCATCATGAATACTTCAATTGTTCTCTCGACCATGTATGAGAATATGGCCGTCATGCGGCGTGAAATGTGCGGTCGCGTTACATAGCCGAAAGGGCATTCACCTAAAGAAAATGTACCATGCAGACGCGTGAATGTTGTTTTCTCTTGGTCGCTTTGGTATTGCGAAGAGTGATCTAATAATAACTTTGAACACCGTCCCCAGAAAGCATTAATACTCATTGCCACATACGATCGATATAGCATGCGATGAAAGGAAGTGGGAAATGATCTTTTCTGGTTGCCTTATTTAACTTCTGGTAGTCTATGCAAATCCTCCACCTTGTAATTGTTTGATAAGGTGCTTGATTACATTACTCGAGTCAGTATCACTTATGGTCCCTCCTTGGACAGCGTGTATTGAGCTTACCGAATTATCAGAGATGGGGTAGATCACTCCTGCATCTAACCACTTCAATACCTCTTTTCTTACCACCTCCTTCATTGATCGGGTTTAGTCTCCTCTGAGCTTCTACTGATGGTTTGTGCCCATCCTCTAATAGGATCCGGTGCATACACATGGAGGGGCGGATCCCCTTTAAATTAGCTAGAGACCACCCGATAGCATTCTTATTATCTCGAAGCACTCTCAAAAGCTTCTCTTCTTCCATTGCTATCAGAGATGCTAGCATGATAACTGGTAGGGTTGAGGATTTCCCTAGGTACACATACCTCAAGTGACTAGGGAGTGGCTTTTGTCATTTGTGGTGGTGCAAACGACCCGAGGGACAGCGAAGTTTGGAGTGTTCCTCTCCCGACGGCTCATAATACTTCCTCCTGTTTAGCTGGAAGGAGTCCATCCACTTCACATACTCTTTGGCCTCTTCACTTAGTTCTTCCTTAGCATTCTGCACAAGGCTAGCCTCCAAAGGGTCAGTCAAACCATTCTGGCTAAGCACTATAGCCTCTACTGCCTCTATCATGAAGCATGCATCACTCTCCGCTGGATGCCTCACCGCATTAAATACGCTAAATATAACTTCATCATCTTGCACTCTTAGTTTCAACTCTCTCTTCTGCACATCAATCATAGCCCTGCTAGTTGCTAGAAATGTTCTGCCCAGTATGATGGGTATCTCTTTATCTTCCTCCATGTCTAACGCTATGAAGTCAGCTGGGAAGATAAACTTGTCTACCTTTACTAGCACATCCTCTATCACTCCCCCGAGGGGATGTTTTGATGATCCTATCTGCTAGTTGTAGTGTGTTTGTAGTAGGTCTGAAAACCACCCTAAACCTAGTCGTTTGAAAATGGATAAGGCATGGGATTAATCTGCTCTGAGTCACGTAAGGCTCTCGAATCGAGTTCCTATCTTCTGAGTTGTAAACTACTAGATTCTTTAGCTTATGAGGTAATTTCCTCTAAAGTATAACACTGCACTCTTCAATTAGATTCACTGTCTCAAATTCTGATAACCTTCTTTTCTTGGAAAGTATATCTTTCATGAATTTGACGTGCTAGGCATCTGTTCTAATGCCAATGGAATGTTGATATGCAATTTCTTAAACACTTCCATGAATTTAGTAAATTGCTTATCCAGTTTATTTGCTGACAGTAGGGGATATGATGCTTGGTGCATAGGGCTCGGTTATGTACTACATTTCTCAGTTTCTTTCTTCCCCATCCGGTGTCTCTATAAAAGCCTTCTCCTCTTGGGGTACGCTCCCTTAGCCTCGATCTTCGAGTGAAGCTGTTCCACTACCACCTCCGATTCCTTTTTCTCTTACCCTCTTGGTGGTGGCCCGGAGTGTGCTAGCTCTCTACCGCTATTAGCATTGAAAGCATAACACTTGTGTTCATGCAGTCGCTGGGTTTTCTCTAGAATTGGCGGCAGGAACCTTCTTTGCCTCTCGATAAGTATATTAACGTTTACCCCATTTCGCCTCCGGTTTCTCAACTATGCTTCTTGATTGTTCAACTGGGTGGCCTGGTTTTTCATATTCGCCTTTGTCTCATTCATAAAGGCGGTATGATAAGTAAGCATTTGAGCAAGGGCTTGTTCCAAGTCCACTTTTTTCTTTGGTGGCGGTTCGCTCACTCGGGGTGGTGGCATGTTGTTCAGATTGTTCCTCCATCCATAATTCTGATTGCTTTGATTATTACACCACCCTTAGCCTTGATTCTGGTTTTGATAACTGTTGCTCCTATACTGACCCTGTTGTTGTGGCTGATTAAACCTCGACACATACTAGGCATGCTCTACTGTTTGCTATCCCGATTGAAATTCCATATTGTTGTCTTATCCTCCGCGCCAATTTGCACTAACTCCCGTGGTACGATGCGGCGGCATTCACGGTACCCTTCTTTATTTAGTGAGTTGCCGCGACATGAGTAACGGATGCGAGAACCTGGATTATATCGCGCTTCGCGGCCTTTATCGGTGTAATCTTATCCCTAGGCCACTGATTGGTATTAGTAGCAGCATCCTCCAAGATTTCATATGCTTGGTCCGTAGTTTTCTTCATTAATGCACCCCCTGCTGAGGCATCTATCACTGTTCTGGTCTCATCTCTCAGATCGTTATAGAAGGTATGGACTTGCATCCATCTGGTCAGCCTGTGGTATGGACACCTCCTTAATAGTTCATGAAATATCTCCCGTGCGGTAAGGTTCTCTACTCCAGAGTAAATCTAAAAATGTCAGCGTGATCTCTTGCACTAGTATTGCAATTTTCCTGGCGGGAAGAACTGTCGGGGAACTTTTGCACTAAGTCATTCCATGAAGTAATGGAATCGATGCGTGACTGTCGACAGATGTTTAATATTATCATTCAAGTGACCAAATAATCTGGGAGGTATGAAACGCCTCTTTGATCAAAATGGCAGCGTTTTGATATTGTCATAGTTCGATGATTATGGATGGGTTGTCTTTGATTCTCGCCAGCGTGGTAGACGAGAATGTTCCCGAAGCATCTGTGAGTCACTCTTTCAGCTAGAAGTTGTTTCCCTGAATGGGTGGTCTTGAATAATGGCCTGCAGGCTAGCAGTGTTAAGAGCGAACTCTTTTAGACAACATAAGCGGATCATTTGGTTGTGTAAGCGGCACAGGCGCATGATTCCTACCATTATTCATTGTGACCTTACGGCTCGTTTTGAACCTTGGTCTGATCGCGCCATGTTCTTGTGGTTATATATTTCTTTGTTGTGCTTCTCTTAGTTCTCTGCGTAACCGGTGTAAGGTTCTTTTTGGTTCAGGATCAAACAGAGGTAGTTCAACTTGACCCCGTCTGTGCATACATTCACAATAACCTTCATTGTAGTCACACGCACAAACACAAAGACCAGATTACAAGCACTTATATAGCCAAAATAAAAATAAATAAAATTTAAATTAAATTCCAAAGTAATATCTAATTACCTTTATTATCGATGCTTCGACACGAAAACTTTCTCTGAAACAGCGGCGAAACTTGATAGATTGATAAGCGTGATGTGTGATTTGTATAAAGTAGGTATAGCACCCCTGTAATGCGGATAAATCATCGTATCAAGTAATATAGTGTACCTAAGTACGGATATAGATCCTGCAAGGAGAGTGTTGACTCTTTGGAATTGAACTTTATGTTATCTGGACAAACTCCCAATGAATACCTAGTGTGTATGGACTTAAAACTAAATCTATTTACTTATGAAATTACTTTTTGTGAAAACTAGGGTTTTGCCTCCCCCACATTTGATGGATTATTACCTAGAGGAATTATTATTCAGTCTATTAATGAATTTTCAATGACGGGGTGATCGTGCCTACGAGATACCCTATCTCGAGGTATATCCACCTATCTCGCCAATAGGGTTGGGTGCATCTATACCCCGACCTATGTCCAGCAACAAATGCTAAAGCGTGTCGCCACCTCGGAATTGGGATATCTCTATTTCTTCGATTTGCCTGAATTAGCTTTACTTATATCCCTAGGAGTCCTTATCTCGATCTGTGGATACCAGTGGTCGTATGACTGTTGGCGAGATGTCACCATGAAAATAAACCCGCAGATAGATGGACATCGATATAAATCATAAATAAAGTTGAATAATATTATATTCTGTAACTGTAATCCGCTGGCGAGCGAGGGGTTCAACGAACCCTAGAAATGATTCTAGAACATATAAGATTTAATACAACCGCAGTTCTATAAATCATTAATGGTTTGAGAAGAAATACAAAAACACGAGTCTTTCGATCTCTCGGGTTTCTCTGCTCATTTTACGCTCCTCGTCAAAGTACGTCCTTGATCCTTAAAGTGGGTCTCTGTGCTTTTTATAGTGATGCGGTATCGCGGGACGGCACGGCGTGATGTGTAGCGTGTTGGGATGCGACGTGGTGCCTGGAAAACTGCTATTGACCAAGCGTCGGGCGTTGCTGTTGGGTTTCACTTCTTCTTCTGCATTAAAAAGCGTACAAAACCACCTATTCACCTGCAATGCACACAAGATCCAAAAATCAGATATCAAGCAATATTGCACTTATTAATATATAAAATAGAACTAAAACGTAGTAAGAACGCGGATATGACATGAGCGTTTTAGACACTCATCAATATGAAATATGTATAAGCATATGATATGTTAGATGTATATGCATGTGTCTAAAGTGTGATGATCCTTTTTAGGGGTCGTCCACGAGTATTATTCCCACTAAGCTATAAGCTTAGCACGGGTGTTTCATTCGTGTAGGTATAGAAGAAGGAAATGAGAGTCGGGACGATCATCGACAATCGAGTCAGTATGACACTAGATCTTGCGTTGAGAACCTTTTTGGTTTATTTTGTATATGTCTTTGTTTTTGTAAACAATGTAAAGTTTGAATATGTTGAACACCCCCATTTATGGAGTTTGAATAGATTTTATAATGCGCACGACACCTTACGACAGATGGGTTGGGGTGTCCTGTCTGACGACATTTTCCCATATTAGAGGTTGAATAGATGACGCGAGAGATCCAGATTGAACAAAATGAATGAATCTTTGAGATAGTACTTTCGAGCTTCGAACCTGAAAGGCATGTTCTCATAACTTTTAATCATGAAGAGCTTGAGAATGAATTGGAAGATGAAGAAGAATATCTAATGGAAGGAGAGGCGTTGGTGACAAGGCGGGTTTTGAGTGCCTAAGTGAAGGAAGGTGACATTGAGCACTTCCTCAATCTCAAAGACAAGAGAGGCGTGTTCCAATAACCTTTAATCATGAAGAGCCTGAGAATGAATTGGAAGATGAAGAAGAATATCTAATTGAAAGAGAGGTGTTGTTGACAAGGCGGGTTTTGACTACCCAAGTGAAGGAGGGTGACATTGAGCAACAACATGGGAACATTTGCCATACTCATTGCCATGTTAATAATAAGGTTTGTATTTTGATTATTGATGGTGAGAGTTGTGCTAATGTTGCTAATGCTTTGTTAGTTGAGAAGCTACAATTACCAACACTTAAACAACCTAAGCCATATAAGTTGTAGTGGTTGAATGATAGTGGGGAAATGAAGGTGCAAAAGCAAGTGCTTGTGTCATTTAATACGCCCGGATTCGGTCAGGCAGGATTGGTGGATCGAACCGAGTCGGGACGGACGGATCTTGGGACTCTTTTGCACGATTTTTTTTTTTTTTTAAAGCGAATTATACTGTGGGTATGGCCCACATATTATAACATAATCAATAATGACCTATACATTTACTGAGTCCCATTTACAAATACAAAACTTTACACTTTTACAATTACAAATCAGAGCACGGAACCTACATGTAGTGAACCCTTACAAGTGTGTGTTGGCCCAGCTGTATGCGGATGTTTGCTGATGTCTTCTCCTGTACCTACATGGATTAAAAACCCGTGCTAAGCTTTACTATTAGTGGGAAACATTTCTTATATAGAAACACATGCATATACACAATTATAATAAGTGTATAACCATAAGACCATAGAAATTTCATGCATTCATATCATGGACTTATATAAGCACTTATGCTTATCACAGGCTTATGTTCATACGGGACTCCCGTAGGAGTTACAGAACTTATTCTTATGCAGAACTTATCCTTATAACAGACTTATGTGCATTCAGGACTCCCGTAGGAGTTACAGAACTTATGCTTATGCTACGGAGTTTAACTTATTCGGAGGTACCCGTAGGTACCACAGAGATTACGGAACGATAATCGGGTATTTCGAGCAATATACTTGTCTTACTAACTTATACTGGTCTTACGGAACTTATTATTGTCTTATGGAACTTATACTGCCTTACTGAGACATACTTATCTTACTTGACACGAGAGTACCCTTTTTAGGTACTAATGACTTATACTCGCGATCGATACTGGAGTACCGAGGTACTACCGGACTTATACTTAATTTACAGAACTTGCACTTGCTTTACCGATACGAGAGTACCCGTGGGTAATACAGAACTTATACTTATGTTACTGAGAAAAGAGTACCCTTGGGTACTACAAAACTTGATGAAATACGAGAGTACCCATAGGTACTGGCGTAATCCTTAATTGAATACAGAGTACCCGTGAGGTACTGCCGTAACTTAAGCAGAGATGTGACTTTAATAAGAGGGAACTTATTCAGATATTGTGACTTATCGTGATACAGAGTACCAGAGGTACTACCGAACTTGTTCGATACTCGAGTACCGTATACCACAGATTCTAATCAGAGATGTGATTTATTCTGGATACATGAGTACCCGTAGGTACTACAAGACTTATTCAAATACAAGAGTACCCTTAGGTACTACGGAACTTATCGCATCGTAATTTATTCAGAGGACGTGAGTACCCATAGGTACATGTAATCCAACCGAGACACGTAACTTAATTAAATACAGAGTACCTCAGAGGTCACAGTAATTACTACACAGGAGTACCCGTAGGCACTACATGCAGCTTAATCGTAGAGACGGAGTACCCGTAGGGTACTACAGAACTTATTCAAACAGGATCTTATCGATACAGGAGTTAATCGAGATGTGGAGTACCCATAGGTACTTAACATTTCCTTTATTACAGGAGTACCCGAGGTACTAAGGCAGCTTAATCAGAGACAGGAGTACCCTAGAGGTACTACGTAACTTATTCTGAGATGGTGAGCACCCAAATACTGCAGACTTATCGATACGTGAGTTAATCAGAGATGCAGTACCTGGCAGGTACTACGTAACATTTTCGATACGTGAGTACCCGTGAGGGTACTGCGTGAGCGACCGGGGATGGAGTACCTGTGAGGGTACTGCAGTAACTTATTCAGAGACAGGAGTACCCGTAAGTACTACAAGACTTATCGATACGCGTGGAGTACCCGTAGGGTACTCATGTATGTGACCGATACGCTCAGATCTTTACTCTTATTCTTTATTCAAAGGTCTTATCATATATGTCTGACTATCTAGACCAATTATGTAGCATGAGTAGACGCAGCATTGTCAAAGTACCCGATGTGCCGACACGCGGTATAAAATGAATGCCTGGCGCGCAAGTGCACGCTGTAGCCCTGGCAATATAGTGTACTTAAAGTAATTAATATCTATCCACTGTGGAAAGGTAAATTGACTAAAGGTTCTCGCTTTTCAGATAATATCCGAATAAATGATTATAGGTAAAATTCAAGTAAGGAAACCAGAATCTGCTTATTGATTCTAGTGAATTAATTATGTTATTTCAGGGTTAAATTCCATTTCATCACGCTCAACGGGATTGCTTTTTCTGAAGATATTGTTATTCAACATATTTGTAATATGTCAATTAACAGTGATCTTGCCTCACTGTAGATATCCTCTCAAGGTATATCCTCCATCTCTGTGAGAATGGAATCCCAGTATTATCTCTATCCCCGACTTATTCAAATGCTTAAATGTTCTAACCTCAAACGCTACCTTCTTCAGTTCGTATATCTCTATTAACCGAATCGGCTAAAGGCTACTATACCCAGATCCCCGAATAATTCTCATCTCTAACTTTGATCTCAGTGTGATTATAGCAATATCGCGACATTAACATATAATTGAAATGCGTGTATAGAGTAGATATGACAAATTTTGTTAATGTTCCAATAAATATGAAAGATCCAACTTTAATCCATTGTACATGACATGGTTTGATGTGAATCAGAAAGAGGATCGGTAAACATAATTAAAATATAAAACTGCTTTAATAAAGGAAACATTGTTCTAAAATCCGAAAAATGAAAAGTGTTGGCACTCCAGCACTTCCTCAAGTCGCTATCACCCGCTCGACCAGGCTCTGTCAGGCTCTCGATCCTCTCGATTTCAAACTTAATTTGCTTTTAATGATGAGGCGATTGAATGACGTCGACGCGGTGACGTCATGATGGTGATGTCATTAACGTGGGGACGTCGCTGACGCGGGGACGCCACGACGTGGGACGCGCCACGCATTGTGTACTTCATCTGCCTTGTTCCCATTTGTCTGGGGCTCGCTTCTCAAGCAAGGTCATTTTTTCGTTCCCAATGCTCCCCGCAGATTCACAAAAAGACATCAACCTTCATTCTAGTCACAAAAACTATAAAATTGTTTCCTAAAATAAACAAAGAGAATGTAGACTGACATGCAGTATAATATGAGTGTTTTAGGCACTCATCAAACCCCCAAACTTAGTTTCTTGCTTGTCCTCAAGCAAGAACCGACTTCTAGACAGACATACACAATACCTATATAATGCCTCTAACACTTAAGATAGTTGATGCATTATTAAAAATAAGGGATCAATGACCGACTCACATACTCCACTGCTTTTGTCATCGTTCATTGAAGACATACAGATATTTGACTTCCGGTAAATTCGATTGAGATAGGTGAAACTGACTAGTGCATCAAATCCCATGGTGTTCAATAGCCTTCCCAAAATCCTATGCTTATAAATATGACCTCCAAAGATATGCCTAGTCCATACTCCCAAACTTAAGCCAACTCGCCTATTAAGAAGAAAGCCAACTAGGAAAGCATAGGAACGCACCATTTATTCATGTTCTCATACTTAGAAATTTCCTACGTACCTAAAACAAAATGAAGAAGATCTCAGTGCCAAGAAGTTTTAGCCGAGGCCCTCAGAGCTGGGATCCATTGGTGACTCCCACAAATGGTTAAGGGCACTGTAGAAGCATTCAATTCCCTTCAAACTTCACCCCAACACTCAACCAAACCTCAAAGGCCCAGTTGCGTGAATGATCCATCTTCTGTCCCATGGTAGCGGGCAAGGAAGCCACGACCTCGCCGCCTGGTCAGGCATTAGGCTTCTACAGGCCCCTCAGACCGTGCCCGGATTCGATTGATGATCCCGCTTTATTCCTATGCATAATGTATTTTGTCATATCTTTTCTTTTTCTCTTTTTCTATTGTTTTTGTATTTTCTTTTGGTTGGGGCTCATGTGGCAATCTCTTTATTAGGTGTCCTATCATCAAATGGTTCGACCTCCCTAAGTTGATCGAACTTTAGTAGTTGGTTCGGCAATTATGCATACTCTGAAAGTCACTAGTGTGTGAGTGTGATAGGGTTTTTGAACCTGCTTTGACTACCCGGGATTGATTCACTAGCCCTTTTCAACTATTCAATCTAATTACCGAACATCAAGCAAATGTATGCAATCGAACAAGTTTATAGTGAACTCAATCCAAAATTGATCCTCAATTTTCAACATGGCACACATGTATGCAATTACTACATGCAAGAATGTCCTAAAATATAATCAAACAACTAACACATGACTCATGAACATGAAAGTGTGATGTAAAACAAACTAGAACTAAACCTAAACACCACCAATAACTGCATGTAATACTGAAAACAAAACACAACTAATATGCGGAACAACTAAAAATACTGCATACTACGGAAATCAAAGCAACAATAAATAAACACAAAAACATAACACTAATCACCAAATCCTCTCCCCAACAAAATATCCAAGGTCCCCACCGCAAGATAAAACATAGAGGTAAGGGAACTCTCCAAATCACCGCGCGGAGGTGGGCGGTGGATGGTGAAAAGCCGTGGCCGAAGCGAAATGGCCTGTGATAGACCACACACAGAGAATGATGGGCCTGACAATGTAATCGTCCGCATATCAGCACGCAACGCCTCCATGTCCTGGGTAACGAGGACTCGGTGCTCCTGGGTCTCATCCCAGAAGGCGTCAAAACGCTCAGTGAGCGCGAGCACCGGGTCCTCAAGATCCGGTGAAGGACTAGGAGGAGGGCCGCCCCCTCGAGGCGACCGGGAGGTGGCTGGACGTGGTGGAGGTGGCTGGACGTAGGATCGGCCAAGGTCTCCCCGATCACCTGGATCCATAACCGAGCCCGACACTCAAAGCTCGTCCTTCGTCCGAGGGCCTGACCAATCGCAGGTCCTCAGCTGGGCGGGACACCAGGTGTGTCCTACGGATGATATGGCTTTTGGCTGGGTGGAGCCAAGTGTCGTTGTCGTCCATAAGTACCTTACTTGTTTACACAAGCCAAAAATCGTGAAGGGGTGTCCTAGGTTCATTCGCATCCCTAAGCATGTGGAGGATGGCATCCTCGATAACCCGCCCTAAGCATCGAACGGTATATCCCGGATAATGGCGAAGCTAAGCAGGGAACTACCGGGCGGTCACCTCACACACACCGCCGGGCCGGATAAGACGCCGGCGATGAAATGGTGCCAAACCTTGGGGAATGGTAGGCCAAATGCTTGGCCTTGAAACGACCGCACGGCCCGCAGACCGCTGATCCTCCACTACCCCGCCCTTTGGTCACGGATGACCTCATGGTAGTCGGATGCTCGCGGAGTCGACAAAGGAACGGTGACATGCTCTAGGCCATAGAGCTTATTGATCGACCCAAGACCAAGTCGACACGCTAATTCCTCGCACCCCGACCGGGAGGACATGGGAGGCGAGGTTGGCGTAAAATTCGCGCACTACGCTCATCGCCGCTGGACGAGGGGGTTGGCATAAGGCACGCCATCCCTTATTCGCAATTGTCTTGCGGAAGAAGTCATCGGGGTGGTGAAACCCCTTCTCCTTGATGAAGGAACGATTTTTGCAAATGGTGCCAAACCGATCGGCGGCACTCGCATTTACAAACCTCGGCATCGAACGCGGAGTCGGGTCCATTGGTCGACCGCTGGCAGCAACCCCGCCTCTTTGCCGTGACATACCAACCTTAGCCAAACTCGAACACCTAATGTGCACCACAACCAATCAACTAATAACTACCTAAGGACTCAACAACACCTAAATGGGACTCAAAGACCCTAAGGGAACCTAGAAGACCCAAAATGAGAATCTCACACAATAATTTCCAGACTAAACGAAAGTAACAAAGAAACCCTAGACTACTGTACCCAAGCTAGAATCGGGCACACAGTGGTGAGAATGCCACTATGACCCAAAACCGGCCAAAGAGGGTGACTTACAAAGGGTCTAGCGAGCAAAGGAGGTCTCCGACCGGACGTGGAGCCCGACAGTCCGGTGAAGGCCGAGATGCAGGAGCTAGGGCTCGCTTGAGGAAGGTGTGTGAGATGAAGAGCCAAAATGAACTATTCTTGGGCTAAAATAGGCCACGCGACGCGGCGGATGATCGCCGCGACGCGGCGGATGACTTCACTAGGCAACGCCGCCGACGCGGAGGATGACGCCGCGACGCGACGCAGGTTTCAGTAAATCCACGCCGCGACGCGGGCGCAGAGGGTACAAACTGACGCTCGACGCGACGCAGGAATATTAATTTGATCAGCCGCGACGTTGAAAACTATCGCGACGCGGGCGCAGGGATGAATGATGTCGCGACGTTGAAATCTAATGCCGCGACGTGAGAATCTGTCGCCGCGACGCAAGGCAGAACTCAAAAATGACGCCGCGACGCAGTAAATCCACGTCGCGACGCGTACGAGAAGGCCCCAAGAGATTTTATATACTCGCACCCCAATTTTTTCGAGAACTCTCCACTCTGTAAACTCCCTTCGCACTTCAACACTCGCAAGGCCCCCGCACCTACACTCCTACTCCCGAAATTAAACCAACAAACAGAAACACTGATCATGGATACAGCTAGAAATCAAAAATTGCTGAAAATAACCACTAGAACTTGAAACTACAAAATTTAGGAACACTTTGGGTTGCCTCCCAAGAAGCGCTATGTTTAATGTCGCAATGACGACCTAACTTCAATGTGCACGATAATTTAGATAAACTGAAATGCTTATAAGATCCTTATAGTGCTCACACCCAATGCTCAAGGTGGATGAAATACCTTTCCGTACATGCCCTTGCCCTTCCTTGTCTTCCGTGCGATGCTGCCATCCCCCTCAAATTTTTCTCATCGCCGCACAATCTCTCGATAATCGTTCCGAGATATCTTCATATTCTTGATCAGCCGGTCCGGGTGCTTCGTGGGTGTGGAAAACATGGAAAGTGATCTCTGCCTCCTTGGACTCTAGTTTGAGTTCACCTTCTGGTACATTAATTTGAGAGATTTTCCCGTGGCTAGGAAAGGTCTACTAAGTACGATGGGACCGAGTCGCTCTCTCTTCCATGTCCAGAATGACAAAGTCCGCTGGAAGGACGAATTTACCAACTTTTACAGCACATTTTCGACTATACTCCCGAGGGTGCTGGAAAAACATGACCGATCCGCAAGTTGTAGACTCCATTCGTGGTTGGATTTCGCTTCCCAACTTTAGCCTTTTAAACATCGAGAGCGGCATCAAGTTGATGCTTCATCCCAAGTCACACAGGGCTTTTCCTCGATACCCGATTCCCTATAGAGAATGGTATAGCAATCAGACCCTAGGGATTCAGTTTCAGGAAGCTTCTCAGATGGCACCGCATCTCTCGCTAAGGCAATGGTCCCATACTCTTCCACTTCTTCCTTACTACAAGATCTTTTCATGAATCTCACATAACTCTGGGCATATTCTCTAATGCTTCCAAAAATGGTAGGTATATTAATATGTAGTTCTTTGAAGATGTCAAGAAACTTTGCGAACTCCGCTTCAAATTACTTTCTTCAACCTCTGAGGGTACGGGATTGGTATGACAGGTTCTTCTGTTTTTGTCTGTTTCTCGGTTTCTTCCCTGCTTTTATTATCCTTGGCCGCCCTCACATCTCGTGGTTGCTCATTTTTCATCTGGTCGGTCGGGATACTTTGGTCTTGCTCCTTAGTTTTCAAGTCTCTTACTGCTAGCTGCGGCTCCGAGATTTCCAACTCTTTTCCATTCCTTAGAGTGATGGCCTTGCAAGATTCTTCCCTTCTCCTCTAGGGTTTCACTCTTAATTACGGCAATGGATCCCGCCAAGCCACAACAGATCGGGCCATTTGCCCCATTTGAATCTCTTAAATTTCAACCGTGCCGCTTGATCGCTTAATTGAGTTGTTTGTCACGTGATATTCATTTTAGTCTCATTCATGAACGCGAATGCGGTTAATATCTGTAAGTAGAGTCGTTTCTAAATCCAAATTCTTCTTTTCTCAGTGGGGTGGTTCATTAGCCCGCTTGATGGCATATTGTTCGTTATTACGCCATCCATACCCTTGATTGTTTTGATTATTCTGCCTGGATTGCTACGCCACCCTTGTCCCCGATTCTGATTCCGTAGTCATACCCCCATACTGGCCCTTGCCGCGGATTGATTCTCGACAAAACCTCGACACGTGATCGGCTTCGCTTCACCGCAGCTGCATCGACCGACATTCCGCGCTGCCAGGCTTCGTTCCTCCGTTAGGATTCACACGGGCAACTCCCATGGAGGGAATCGTATGGCATGTGCCGCTCCTCGTCGTCATTTAGCCAGTTTAGTCACCCGAGCCACATGATTTACCGCATTGTTGAGGATCGTATTGTCTCTGCGCTTAACCACCGTGTTTACCGTGCAGCCTTCTCTAGGCCATCGATTAGTGTCAGTTGCAAAGATCTTCCAATATCTCATACGCCCGCCCTGTGGTTCTTCATCAATGATCCTCCGTACCGAGGCATCTATCATTGTTCGGTTGTATTTCTCGTGACCATTGCGGGCGTGACTGGTGATCTTATCCGTTAGCCTGCGCTTAGGACACTAAGAATAATTCATGGAACTCCGTCCCATGCCTCCGCTGTGCCCTCCCCAGTTGACCAAACGTGACGATCTCTGCCAGCAATCTTCGAAGGTGGAAAGAACTTGGTCGAAACTTTTGACACTGATCATTCTTGGGTCTATATGATGAGGCTGGGGCATCACGTTTGGCTCTATCCCCGACGAGTGGAATGAACCGCAACTTAGGGCTTCTTCAGTAACTCCATTGTATTTGATGGTCACAAACTTCGAGGAAGCGAATAAATGCATGTCTCTGAGTTCTCAGCTGGTAAATACCCATGGAACAACATATCCTCAAGTATCTATACTGCGGATCGACTTCAATTCGAAATCGTTTGTTTGAATTGGTGGCCGCCTCGATCGTTTGAACAACTATTGTGAAACAAATCATCTAATAGCATGTAAGCATCACCGTTGTATAAATGGCCCGGGCGCTTTGATTCCGCTTCGCCTCTGCGGGTTCAGCTTTGTTCAACGCCAAAATCGTTCTTCAGTGTTTCCATGACTATTGAAGTTCTAATCGCTTCGCTTCTTCGTTTCGCAAGTAACTGCGCGTAAGTCTTTCTCGTTCAGATCAAGGCCAAGTGTTGATTAATTCGATTTTACTGCCACGTACTTACCGAAACCTCGCATCGAAATAGCAATACAAACTAACAAAACCTAATTACCAGCACTTGTAAATATAACAAAATAAAGAAAAATCTGTAATACTATCTATGTGCTCACTTCTCTATATCAATTTAAACCGTCACAAGAATCTGGCGCCTCAAAACTTGACAGCCAATGTGTATAAAATGAATGCCTATGCGCAAGTGCACGCAGAGTCTCAAGTAATATAGTGTACTTAAAGTAATGTATATCGATCCACAGGAAAGGTAAATCACTAATAGCAGGTTCGCTGCATACAACATCCGAATAAATGATTATAGGGTAAAATTCAAGTATGAAACCGCAACTAAGCTTTACTGATTCTAGTGAATTAATGATAAATACGCCTAGGTTAAATCGCCCCTATCACGCTGCCCAATGGATTACTTTTCTAAAGATATTGTTATTCAACATATTTGTAATATGTCAATTAGCGAGGCGATCTTGCCTACGAGATACCCCTCTCAAGGTATATCCGCCTATCTCGCGGAATAGAATCGAAAGTATATTTCATCCCTGAATTCCTAGATTCCGAAATGTTTAAATGTTCTGAACCCTCAAATGCTACCTTTCCAGTTCGGAATATCTCTATTAACCGACCATTATAGCTATCTGCCCAGATCCCCGACACTTCTACCCTCAATCTCTTGATCTCCAAGGTGATTATGCTAACATCGCTTACATTAACATATAATCAAATGCATGTAGTAGATATGACAAATTAATAAATAAATCGAATAACATGAAAGATCCAACTTTAATCCATTGTACATGACAGGTTTGATGTAACCTCTAAAGAGATCTAGAACATAATCAAGAAAATATAAACTGCTTTAAAGGAAACATTGTTCTAAAATCCCAAAATATCCGAAAAATGAAAAGTGTTATAATTCCCCGGCACTTCCTAAGTCGCTGTCACCGCTCGACCGTGCCTCTCGTCGTGTGCCTCTCGATCCCTCCTCGATTTCAACCGACTTGTTTAATGATGAGCAGATTTTCGAAGCGACGTCATGACGCAGACGTCGCTGACGCGGGCGATGTCACGACGTGGGGATCGCCATGATTGAGGATCGCCACGACGTGGGGACGCCGCGACGCGACGTGCACGATCGTCTTGTTCCCATTTGGTTCGGCAAAATCCGCTTCGCTACGCTTTTCACCCCAATGCTCCCGCATTCACAAAAGACATCAACCCCGCAGATTCTAGTCACAAAACTATAAAATTACTCTAAAATAAACAGGAGAATGTGGATCGACGTGAGGTTAATATGAGTGTTTTAGGCACTCCATCGCGACCAAGGTACGACATAAGATCGTTACAGCACCACAAGCAGGAGTACCTAAGTATCAAACAGAGTGCCGTGAGCACTAATCAGATAGGAGGCCGTGAGCACTAATCAGAGGACCGAGGTACTCAATCAGAGTGCCGAGCACTAATCGTGACGTCCACTCATTCATCTTTGGTCCTAGGTAGTCATATGGATCATATATCTTTCATCATTCTTGTCTTCCATGAATCATCTCACTCATAAATCTCGAACTATCCAACCTGATCATCCAACTCGCTATGGCATTTTCATGCCAACTAGTCACAACGATTTTACCGAGGGACAATTTAAAATATTTCATTTCCAGTGCCTGTCTCGACATTTGGCATCGTATCTCTTTGTATTCCTTTAGCTAAGGTGCTAAGGGTTCTATTCCAATTGAATCACCCAATTCTGAAAGCACTGAATCGAGTTACGTCCAAACACTCCGGACTTTCTATGTTCAAAGCTGAACCAGTATTTGCTTGCATAATGGGTCCTACTCCTTGACTGAATTTTAGCCCTTAGGGATCGTGATTTTGGCGATGCCTTCTCAAGTTTGGTTCTCCTAGAAGTCTGTTTTACGTGAGCTACTTGAATCACTCAAATCGGAGCAAGAAATGAGAGCCTATGCCAAAATACAAAAACTGCCGAAACAAGAAAACTGCAAGTTGTAACGGCATGCTCAAGTTGTACTCAGACAACTCGTGCCAAAAATGACCAGAACATATGTCAGACCAGACAAGTTCAAATTGTACCGGTACAAGTCTCCGAAAAGTGCCCTAGAATGTGCTTCTCCCATTTTTCCAGTGGCTACTTTTGAACTCTAATCAACTCTATACCTCATAAACACTTCAAAACACATCAAAACCATTTCTAATTCACCTTGGAATCTCTTTTCATTCAATTCCTCCTTCAATACTATCTTAGTTCAAAAAATTATCATGAATTACTTCAAAAACCCATTCCAATATGGGTTACAACTCATACACAAATCAAACTCAAGGATTTGTTAGATTTATTCTAAACCTAATTCAATTACTTTAATTAATCATGAATTCATCCTCAAAGAGAGGATTTCATGAGCTTCTTGCGCTTAAGTATGGGTTTTACCCCACCTTACTGCCATCATTTCAAGTTAAATGAAACCCTAGCAAAACCCCATGTTTGGGGACAAACTACTAACCAACCAAGCACACCATACATAATCTCTAGGCATCCACAACCCAAAGTTAGTTTCCATACCTTTGGCTTCTGAATCTTGGCTTGAATCCTCCTCTTCCTCTCTCTTCTTCCTCTTCTTCTCCCCTTCTTTCTTCTCTACGTTCTCCCAATTTGAGAATCAAATTGTCTTTAAATCCATGTGATTTGATAAGGCCATGTTCGCTCCTTAAATAAAAACCTGTATTCAAGAACTTTCTTTTTATTTCCGCAAAATAGTCCTTAATTTTTTGCCATTTATAGTTCAATTTCCTTTTATTTTATTTTTGGCCTTTAAGTCTTTCTACATTAGACTTTAAGCCCTTGGACTAATTACAAAATCATTCTTAAGTTTGGTAACTTTTTCGGTCTCTGTTCCTGCGATTTAACTCAAATGTACCCAATTAGGCTTACAAAATACCCTAAACATGTCGAAAACGACTAGGGTATATTTCGGGGTGTTACAATTCTCCCCCCCTTATAAGAATTTCATCCTCGAAATTCACACTCTAGCATGTGCTTGCTCTATATCAGATCCTTTCTTTCATATCTTTTACGTGTTGAGCTATGGACTCTCACTGAGTTTCATCAAAGCTCCATTAGAACTACATCTCCTTTCTTAGTCTTTCAGAGCTAGATTGGTACTGATTCATTTTAGTCGATATACAGGACAGGACATCCGCATTAGGCCAACACATTACTATGTAGGTGCATCCTTAACTTATTCTTTTCCAAACGCCTAAACCCAGCTCATACCACTTTGTCACGCCCCGACTCCCTATCTCGACCACTGGCGGATCTCGAACCGAGTCCGGACGTGAGACCGTGACATCGACTTTACTCCGATATTTTTTTTTTTTTAAAGCCAAACTATACCTGTGGGTATGGCCCACATATTATAACATAATCAATAATGACCTATACATTTATCGAAATCCCATTTACAAATACAAAAACTTTACAATTTTTTACAATTACAAATCGTAAAGCACTAACCTATGTATGTAGTGAACCCTTACAAGTGTGTGTTGGCCCGCCTCAGATGGATGTTTGTCGATGTCTTCCTCGTACCTACACGGATTAAACCCGTGCTGCTTTACGCCAAGGGGGAAACATTTCTTATATAGAAACACATGCATATACACAATTATAATAAGTGTATAACCATAACAGATATCAGAAATTTCATGCATTCATATCATGGACTTATATAAGCACTTATGCTTGTCATAGGCTTATGTTCATACTGACTTCGTGAGGAGTTACGTAACTTATTCTTGCGTAACTTATCCTTAGAACGCACTTTATGTGCATTCAGACTTTAGGAGTTACGTAACTTATGTTTATGCTACGTAGTTTAACTTTATTCGAGGTACCCGTGAGGTACCACAGAGATTACGAACGATCGGTATTTCGAGCACATACTTGTCTTACGGAACTTATATTGCCACGGAACTTATAATCGGTCTTACGGAACTTATAATCGCCTTACTCGAGCATATACTTATCTTACTTGACACGAGTACCCTTAGGTACTACTGGACTTATACTCGTTTTATCGATACGGGAGTACTCATAGGTACTACTGGACTTATACTTAATTTACAGAACTTGCACTTGCTTTACCGAATCGAGAGTACCCGTGGGTAATACAGAACTTATACTTATGTTACTGAGACAAGAGCACCTTGGGCAACTACAGAACTTGATGAAATACAGAGTACCCATAGGTACTAGCGAACTTAAGTAGAACAGACTAAATAAGAGACGGAACTTATCTCGTGATACAGGACTTATCGTGATAATGAGTACCGTAGGTACCATCAACTTGTTCGGGGATACGGAGTACTAGGAAGGTACTACATACAGACTTAATCGGGAGACAGACTTATTCAGAGTTACATGAGTACCCGTGAGGTACTACAGACTTATTCAAATACAAGAGTACCCTTAAAGTACTACTGAATCCTATCGCATCAGACTTATTCAGACAGGAGTACCCATAGGTACTACGTAACTAAACTGAGACAACGTAACTTAATTAAATACAGGAGTACCCGTGAGGTACTGGGCGTAACATTTTCAGATACGTGAGTACCCGTAGGTACTACGTGAGTTTAATCAGAGACTCGAGTACCCGTAGGTACTACGTAACTTATTCAAATGTGACTTATCGATACAAGGAGTTAATCGTGAGACAGGAGTACCCATAGGTACTCATGTAACATTTCGCATACAGGAGTACCCGTAGGTACTACAGAGCTTAATCAGAGACAGGAGTACCTGTAGGTACTACAGAACTTATTCAGAGACAGGAGTACCCGTAAGTACTCAAGCACGGTGGACTTTACGATACAGGAGTTAATCAGAGATTGTGAGTACCTATAGGTGCTCATGTACATTCGATACAGAGCACCCATAGGTACTACAGAGCTTAATCAGAGACAGGAGTACCCGTAGGTACTACAGAACTTATTCAGAGACAGGAGTACCCGTAAGTACTACAGGACTTATCAGATACAGGAGTACCCGTAGGTACTACAGGACAGATCAGATACGTTCAGATCTTTACTCTTATTCTTTATTCAGTGTCTTATCATATGTCTGGTCTGAACATTCAGACTAATTATAAGAAATGAAAGTAGGACGCAAGATAATAAGTACCCGGTTGCACGACATATAAAGATCATGCCATAGCACCGCTAGGAGTACCGGCATCACAGAGTGCCGTAGCACTAATCAGGACAGGAGTGCCGTAGCACTAATCAGGAGTACCGAGGTACTAATCAGGAGTGCCGGAGCACTAATCAGGACGTCCACTCATTCATTCTTTGGTCCTAGGTAGTCATATAATCATATATCTTTCAAATATTCTTGTTCCTCTATGAATCATCTTTACTCATAAATTGAATCATTCAAATCGGATCATCCAAACTCAAGTTATGGCATTTTCATGCCAACTAGTCGGTTTACCGATTTTACCGAGGGACAATTTAAAATATTTATTTTCCAGTGCCTTGTCTGATATTTGGCACTGTATCTTGTATTCCTTTAAAGCTAAGGTGCTATGGTTCATTCCAACCTGAATCACCCAATTCGAGCACCGAATCCTCGAAGCTACGTCCGAAACATCCCCGACTCTTTTTGCTCAAAGCCGAACCAAAGATCGCTTGCACATAAATTCCACTTTTCCGAATTTTTAGGCCACTTAGGATCATATTTTGGCGATGCCTTCTGTTTAAGTTTGGTTCTCCTAGAAGTATATTTTGACAGAGCCACTTGAATCACTCAACCTGATAAGAAATGAGAAATTTATGGCCAAAATACGAAAACTGGTCGAAACATGAAACCAACAAGTTGTACTGGTACAAGCCTGCTGTACTTTCGGGTACAACTCTTGGCCAAAAATGACCAGAATGATAAGTTGTACCGGTACAAGTTCAAATTGTACTGTACAAGTCTCCGAAAAGTGCCTGTATCGTGTGTTTTTCTCCCATTTTTCCATACTTTGAACCCCGATCAACTCTATACCTCAAGTAAACACTTCAAACACACATCAAAACCATTTCTGATTCACTCGAATCTCTTTTCTATTCAATTCCTCCTTCAATACTTATCTTAGTTCAAAACTTATCATGAATTACTTCAAACCCATTCCAATATGGGCAACTCATACACAAATCAAACTCATGATTTGTTAGGATTTATTCTAAACCCTAATTCAATTACTTTAATTGGGTTCATGAATTCATCCTCAAAGAGAGGATTCATGAGCTTCTTGTGTCATATGGGGTTTTACCCACCTTACTTGCCATCATTTTTGGGTTAAAATGAAACCCTAGCAAAACCCCATGTTTGGGGACAAACTACTAACCAACCAAGCATGAAAATTCATACATAATCTCTAGCATCCATAGCCAGTTAGTTTCCATACCTTTGGCTTGATCTTGGCTTGAACCCTTTCTTCCTTCTCTTCTTTCCTCTTCTTCCTCCCCTTCTTCCTTACGGCTCTTCCCCAATTTGACCAAATTGTCTTTAAATCCCATGATTTGATAAGGCCAAAGCTGGCCCTTAAATAAACCCATTTTTGGGTTAACTTTCTTTATTTGCAAAATAGTCTTTAATTCTTGACATTTATAGTTCAATTTCCTTTTATTTTATTTTTGGCCCCAAGTCTTTTCACATTAGGACTTTTAAGCCCCTTTTTGGACTAATTACAAATTGTCCTTAAGTTTGGTAACTTTTTCAGTCTCTTGTTCCTGCTGTGATTTAACTCGCTTAACAAATTAATTAGGCTTACAAAATACCCTAAACATGTCGAAAACGACTAGGGTATATTTCGGGGTGTTACATTTTCAATTGGGAAGTATCATGATAAGGTTCTTTGTGATGTTATCCCTATGTATGCTTCTCACATCTTATTTGTAGGCCTTGTCAATTTGATAGGAGAGCCAACCATGATGGTTTCAAGAATCGTTTCAGTTTCTTGAAGTACAAGAAGCTTGTAACTTTGGTACAATTGACACCAAAACAGGTGTATGAAGATCAAGTGAGGTTAAAACAAGAGTGTGATTAAAAAGATTGAGATAGAAAAGAAAGAAAAGAAAAAAAGGAAGCAAAACAAGAAGGAAAGAGAAAATAAAAAAAGATATGAACAAGGAAAAAGGAGAGGAAACAAAAAGAAAAGAAAGGTTCTATGCAAAAAAGAGTGAGATCAAGAGTGCTTTTTATACTAACAAGCCTATGTTTGTACTTGTGTACAAAGAAACGCTTTTGAACATTAACGATCTTGGTTCTTCTTTGCCTACTATTGTTTCTTCTTTGTTACAGGCGTTCGAGAATGGTCTTAGTGGTTTGCCACCCTTTAAGGGCATTGAACACCAAATTGACTTTAGTCTTAGAGCTACTATTCGAAATCAACTTGCTTATATGACTAATCCCAAGGAGCCAAAGAAGCTTTAATGCCAAGTGGAGGAATTGATTGTAAAATGATATGAGAGAGAGAGCCTTAGTCCATGTGTTGTACATGTACTACTTTTACCCAAAAAAAGATGGTTCATGGAAGATTTGTATTGATTTTCATGCCATCAACAACATTATGGTTAAGATTCAGGGCGAATCTTTTCGAGGAAGGGGGGAATGATGAGAATCAAAGCACAAAGGATCCTCTTCAAATGTCAATTGGGCCAATCATAAGAGCAAGGGCCAAAAATCTTTACGACGCATTAAAAAGGGCTTGTGAAAGAGTTTATTTGGGCCAACCTAGCCTTTAAAGAAGAGCTAAAGTCAAATCAAACATTTGAAGGAATTGGAGCTAACAAGAAAGTTCAAAAGTCCATAAATGTGATCATGTTTTTTATGGTAATAATTCACATGTTTTTGGCATTTAAAAGGACTAGAAAATCAAAGATAATTCGTGCCCCAAATTGGTTCCATAATTAGTGTACAATCAAAGATCTATTTTAGGGAGTTTTAGCCTTGCAAGTTGTATGATCAAACTTTCCGATTCTTATGCAAATCATTAGTTATCAATTTAGTCTATTATGGTCAAAATATTAAAGATAGGAATCCAATAAGGAAAATAGTAAATTATCTTCATGTTACTTTGCTAGTTTTCCTATTTTAGTTTTGATAATTTGTGTGCTAAGGCTGAATTTCAACAACTTTTTCTTTCTTTCTTAGTCAATAAGGATGTCCTAAGTTCTATATAAGGTTCCTTTGACATATTTGTTGGGCAGACATTGATGGATAAAATTCTTTTGTAAGGTTTTCTTCACTTTATGGTTCTTATGAGAACTTCGAGTTTATCAAAGTTAATTCCTTATAGGGTTCAAACTTACGGTTCTTGGTTCTCTTATAGTCAAGAAGACGAGGTTACTTTCCTTTGCTCTTACGGCTTTTGGCTCTATATAACCAAAGGAACAAAGACACAACATCTATGCTTACATGTTTGAAGATGTCACTATTCTAGATCATGTTTGAAGATTCTTACAGTAATTTTCAATAATTTGTGGATCTCTAAGCAAAACACATTAAGTTGCCAAATTTTTTTTGTTCTAAAAACAACAATACTAAATTCAACGAATAAGAATAGTTTTTAGATAATACCAAAATAGTATTTTCTATATTTTCAAAAATTGTTCTCAACGTTAGTTTTACAAAAAGATAGAAACCAAATAGCCCTACAATATGGAAACTCTTTTTAGGGTCTTTCTTTTGTAGAAGTTGTCAAGTCAAACATCATGGAAAGACTAACTAAAATATGGACCCATGTCACGTGGAAAGATACCCAATTTTTGCTTAACTTCCAAAGTTATGTTATATGCTTTCATTTTTCCTTAAGAAGTGTCGGAAAAGTAATGTGAGTAAATGTTTGACGTATACACCCTGTCTCATCTTCTTTAATTAGGAGCGGTCCATATCAATATTTTCCAAGAAGGATTCACATTCATTATAAGGATTTTTCAACATTTTGCGTGCTCATAAAAAATAAAAGTAAAAAAAGAAAAAGAAATTAGTATCATTTGGTTTTGAAAAATAATTATCAGGTTTTAAATTACATTATCATATCATAAACTTTTACTCCTATCTATTCAAGAGTTATTCGATAAATATTATGTCAATGTTCTTTTTCTGTAGTTGTGACTAGTGATGTAAATGAGATCAGTTCTTGAACCATTTCGTGAAAGAATCTTGATTGAGCTTAAAGGTTAATTAAGTTGAGCTCGAGTCATGTGGCGAGTCGAGGTTAAGTATCATAATACCAGAACCAGGTACACCTCGTGAGCCAATCAGTTCATATTTGATTTTTATTGACTCATTCAGTCGGTTTGTTATTCGACTATTTTTGTAAGTGAGTTTGTTGTCTTGAGAAAAATAAGTTTGGTCGAGTTTGAGCTTCGAGTTTTTTAATCGACTTGAGCTCGAGCTTAGCTTTGTATCAACTTGAGCTCGAGCTTAGCTTTGTATCGACTCGACTTGATTACACCTCTAGTTGTGATTGGAGATGTTCTCCTCTTAGATTTTTGGCCTAACCCTAGAAAGTGTGATTTTATGATTTATATTGGTGTGTGAAGCGAGACCACTCTTGAAATTTCATTTATTATGAAAATACCATTGTTTTGAATGGGCCTGGTTGTGCATCTCAGATAGGGGTGGTAATTCGTGTCCATGGGTTGTGTTCGTGTTGTGTCATATCAATGTACGGATCATGTCAACATTCGTCAACCCAAACCCGACACGAATAATAAACATGTCAAGCGTTCGTAGCTTAAGTCAGTGATTATTATTGTGCATTAGGCATGTCAACATGAATATGATTCATTTAATTTGATTATTTAAAATAATAAGAATTATAATTAATCATCCATGTATGTTTAACACAAATAACCTATTAAATTTAACATGTTTATTAATTTTATTATTTAATTTAATGAATTATAATTCAATAATCATATTTAACACAAACTAACATAAATAAGTTAATTAATTAATATATAATATTAATAAAGTCAATTCCGGTCAAATTAGGTATTGGCGGGTTGCTCTGAATATGACCCACGTGTCGCGATGTTATTGGGTGTGGCAGAATATAACTGACGCGATTATCTTTCCAACCCAAACATGAAAACCATATTGGGTTTGTATGGAGTAATCAAATTTTACTTAACTCTTCTTGGCTACGACACGAGGGCTAATATATACATTTATACTAATAACCAAGGATTAAAATATTGGTAAACACAGATATATTGGTAATTCGATTTTATGGATATATCAAACTTATCGGAAATATCGATAAAATATCGGTGGATATTTTGACAAAAATATTGATAAACAATAAATTATATAAAAATTATAAAATACTTAAAGGATTTCAAAAAATGATAAATAAATAGATTCATATATTAGAAACTTCTTTTACAACATAATTTATATTATTCTTTTAATATGTTTATGTTTCTTTATTATTAAATTTTAAAGAGGATTTTTTTTTATTAAAGTGATTTATTCTCTTTTACATAAAATTTTAAATATTTTCGATATAATTTTTAAAATATTATTATTTAATTTATTTGAATAATCAAAATCCCACTTGAGGATTTCATCATACCCCATATCCGAAGCATATGTTTTAACCATTTTTAAAGGTTTTGGGTTTGCAATATATAGACAAGGTAAGTTGTTGAAACCTTATGGACTCATTCCTCCACATTGATATGATATTGTCCAGTTTACCTATGAAGCTCTCATGGTTTTGTTTTTGAGCTTCTCCCCTAAAGGCATCATACAAATTTGATGTTGTCAATGTTTATCAACTAATAATCCTTTTCATTCATAACCGATGTAGGAATTTAGGCGCACACCACCATAGAAATTATTAATAAATCTGTGTCTCTCTCTCGAAAAAAAAAAAACTTAGGCGGTCTTAAAGTTTATCAATTAAGCGTGGTCTTTGGTCCATAGAAATTATAAGTTAGCTGAATAGCTTGTGAATGGTCGAGTTTAAATTATCCTTGATACCCGACTATATAGCTACTTATGAGTTTGATGAACACTGTTTATTCATTTATTCAAGCAATCGAGTTGATATTTCGTCAAATACTTTAATGAGTTGCTTAGACTGTTAATTAAATCTTTTACAGATTGACTCAAAGTTAATTAAGTTAAGCTCGAGTAGCTTGTCTAGTCGAGTTCAAGTATCACAATACCTGACTCGAGCTACTTATGAGTTTAATCAAACTTTACTATTTAATTATTTATTCAAGCTTAATCGAGTTGATTTCGAATCAAGTTCAAGTCTAATTATTTATTAATTTTTTTAATTGATTTGAGATTTGTTAAGTCGATTTCAAGTAGCTCAACTATTTTTTCGAGTCGTATTTCGAACATTTGAAAAAAAGTTTGGTTGAGTTCGAGTTTCGAGTTTCAAGGTTTTTAATCAACATGAGCTCGAGCTTGGCTGTAATCACGAGTGATTACACTTCTGGGATTGTGGTAGAATTGATGTCATCTCTCAGGAATTTGGTCTAACCCTAGAAAGTGTGATTTTAGGATTTATATTGTGCGGCTTGAGACCCCTTGTGAGGAATTATTATTACAAAAATGACATTGTTTTACATGGTTCAAACTATTTTCTTAAAATATTATAGATAGTGTTATCTCTTATCTTGTTGGTGAATGTCTTAATATATTTCTTTAGTTATCATGTCGATATTTGGTTATGATAGTATATTGATTAGTTATGATAGTATATTAATTTACAATTATTTTTTAGAGAGGGTGAAGGAAATGGTTATATGAAATTAGGTCATAATCATATATGTATAATTATTTTCAAATTTGTATTCTCTTTCATACTTCTCCCATCTTCATTAATCAGTAAATTCAGTTTATTAAAAAGTATATAATGGACCCCAAAACATGATTCATCTTAAAAAGCATTCGTTTACTTCCAGTAGTCAAGGTCAAGCACCGATTGTGGTCTCTCAAACTCACGGCATGACGTATCTAAATCAAAATGGTTTGCTCAAATGCCAACAATTATATCATTGATGTCCAGCTTCTCACGTTAATCTTCTCTTCATTCCTTTCCTTTCTCTTCCGGCCATGTTTTCAAAGCTGGTAGCAATCTTTCTTGTCGGGTTTCTCCCGGCCGCCGTGCTGGCCCAGAACTGCGGCTGCGACGCCGGTCTGTGTTTGCAATGTGAAATTTTTAGGACCGGGATGACTACTGTGGAACTGGCTGCCGAGAAGGGCCTTGTTATTCGTCCGGCAGCGTAGCGGTGGGAAATTAATTAATTATGGTAGTGTTTCGGTCTCTGATCGTTGTGTGGAGGATTTGCCAATGCGGATTATCGGTCAAGCTGGTGGGGATTGCGCAGGGAGGAACTTCTATTCGCGTAGTGCCTTCCTTGACGCTGCCGGTTCGTATTCTCAGTTTGGCCAGGATGGTTCTGCCGACGACTCCAAGCGGGAAATCGCCGCTTTCTTGCTCATATCTGTAGAGGACCGGACGTAGATCCTCTTTTTCTTCAAACGAATTTTTATTTTATCGCGACAAAGACCGTAAAAACTTTGGGTCGGTTTGATTCATCATTTTAGAAAAGCTATTTTGAATAATTTTGAAAATACAGCCGACACCATTTAGCGTTAACTAATTGTTTTCAGAAAAATGAGAGCAACCAATGTTTTCTGTTGCTGCTTCTGTGTTTTGAGAACATAAAAACAGGTTTTCGAAAGCGCAACTATGACAGCAATCGTTTTTCGTATTAGATTTTGCGACATTATGGTCCTTTGTTAGTATATCCACGGGACCTTCGAGCCTTTGTCCACGCCGTTTACACTTAAGTCAGACCTAACTATCTCAAATGCAATTTTTACTAATTCAACATACTAATCCCAATTTTTGTTTTTTCAACGTATCAATTAGTTTTGTTTGATGGAAAACATTGTACTAGACAAAAAAAAAGTAAGAATCGAATTTAGACAATTGATTGAAAATTTTGGGCATCAAAATAGAAAAACTTAGACACCATTTATATAATGAATCCCATATAATATCATCACATGCTTTGTCTAATATTTTTTTCTCTCTACAGATTTTTGTTTCATTGAAGAAATAGATGGTGCCTCCAAGAACTACTGCAAGGAGGACAACACGCAGTATCCATGTGTGCCTGGAAAGGGTTACTATGGTCGTGGACCAATTCAACTATCATGGAACTACAACTATGGGCCTGCTGGAGAGAGCATAGGGTTTGATGGCTTGAACAATCCTGAAGCAGTGGCTAATGATGCAGTTGTGTCTTTTAAAACAGCATTTTGGTTTTGGATGAATAATGTACACTCCGTCATAGGTCAAGGATTCGGAGCTACAATTCGAGCCATCAATGGTGGGGAATGCGGTGGAGGAAATACCGATGTTGTAAATGAACGTGGTAGTTTTTAAGAGTTATTGCGGTCAATTTGGTGTTTCTCCGGTGACAATCTTCTTGCTAGGACACGAGAGATTCCCACCTGTTATATCTTGATTGTGTGACCCTAAAAATAAAGAGTTTATAATTTATAGTTTATAGTTTCTTGATATGTGACTCCTTTATGGGGTCTGTTGTATTGTAGTATTTGACAATGATCTTGGTTGTATAATCAAATTGTTGTTACATGAATAATGAGAAAGCTTATAAAATCCCAAAAGTTTATATTTCTATATCTGTATATTTTATATATATTTAGTTCAACTTGAATCAAAATCACGATGAATCTGGCATACTCAACTGTAACACTATTATATTTGATCTAAATCTTATCTTATTCATAAAGTAATTGAATTAATCATTAAAGATTAATGAGTAATGCAATTTTATGTTTGGTAACAAAACAATAGTTAAGTATTTTTCACTCATCAGAAGAGGCATGTGAAGGGTTAGCAAGACGAAGCACACACAGTTGTTTCGCCTAGGCCCCAGACAGTTACTAGCCCAGGGGACCTGCTTGAAAAGGCAGAAAGGAAGCGACCTTATATAATCATGACCCTAGTGGTACTCATGACCTTAGTTCGTTCCATTTATAGATTAGATGGCTCCTGGAGGTCTATGTGCTCTCAGGCTCCCCTCACATGTCTGGAAGTCTATAAATCTTCATTGTTCTTTTTTTTTTTCTTTCTCCTTTTTTTTTTTTTTTGCTTCCCAGTCTTTTTATAGGTTTTGTTGGGCAATACGTGTTTGTTTCCTTATCCAGGTGACTGCCCAATCCTCATTTGCCATTTCTTTCGATCCGTATGTCCCACTTGGGTTCCATGCCTTTGATGTCACTGCAAAAATCCTAATGATAGCCTTTTAGGTTTTGCCTATCGGTGATGAGGTGTGTTAGACAGTTTCACATACCTATGATTAGACTAGAGTCATGAGTGTGCTAAGTCTGTCTCTCATTTTCCATTTACTAGTTGAAGTCGATTTGGATGTTTATAAATCATTAATTCAATCTTTGAAATTAATGGAGCCCTTCAACTTGAAAAAATTCAAAGACCAGTTAAAGAAATTAAGAAATTGTCTAACCAATATATTCAAAGGAACAAATTCAAAGAAAAATTATTTAAGACCATTAGCATTCAACAGGCCTGTTTATAGATAATCTTTTTAATTTTTTTAAATAAAGGAAAAACTTATGTTAGCAAAATACATTTCTCATATTTAATTTTCTTTTCTTGACATTTGGTGGATAAAATTAATTTGATGCATCTGATTATAATTTTCCTTATTAATAGTAGTAGAAGAAGAAGAAAAAAAGAAAGAATTAGAAAAAAGAAGGAAAACTAGGATATAGAAACTCTTTTTGGTCTCTCTTCTCTATAAGTTTCAGTCAAACATCATGAAAGCTAACTAAAATATGGGACCATGTCACGTGAAGAATCTTAGTATCAACACAAAAGTTATGTTATATGCTTTCACTTTTCATTAAGAAGTGTCGGAAAAATAATGGTTGTAAATGTTTGACTTACACCCAGCCTCGTCTTCTTTAAGTATGAGAGATCCATGTAAATATTTTCCAAGACAGATCCACATTGATTATAAGGATTTTTTTTTTTTTAACATTTTGCATGATCATAAAAAAAAAAGTAAAAAAAAAAGAAGAAGAAATTAGTATCATTTGGTTTCGAAAAATAATTATGGGTTTTAAATTACATTCACGTATCATATACTTTTTCTCCTAAGTTCTTTGATCAATATTATATATGTTAATGTTCTTTTTCTCCTAAGACCGTGCGTAAGATCGAAATTTACTTATGATTTCTTCGGCGCCAGTAATAGAATCTTTGAATTTGACTCGAGAAGCTGGAATGACTTTGTGGATGAGTTGAATCTCAAATCGCTTGTGTTTGATGCAGACTTAATCGAAGCTTTTCTTGTTATTGTTAATTTCGAGCTTAACGAGCCGGTTCTGGGGTATCAAAATACCGACTGGATTACTCAGAACATCAAACTTTTCTTATTTTATTATTTATTCGAGCATTGGGCGAGTTCAAGTATAAATTATTTTATTGTTTTTTATTGATCAAACATTGTTAAGCGAGTTCAGGTGGCTCAATTACTTTTTCGGTGGAGTTGACATTCAAAAGAACGATTAATATTTAAATCAAGTTCGAGAACTTTGAGTTTTTAATCGAATTGGTCGAGTGTGACTTTGTATCATTCGAATCGTTGTACTCTGATTGAGATCGGAGATGTCCTGCTCTTAGATTTTTGGCCTAACCCTAGAAAGTGTGATTTAAGGATTCATATTACTATGTGAAAAAAAAAAAAAAAAAAGCTTGATCCAAGTTCAGTTTTTAGTAGTCATTCCCGGCTGACTTTATGTCGACTCAGCGATTACGCACTCTAGTTGTGATCGGAGATGTCTATTTCTTAGATTTTGGCTAGCACTTAGAGAGTGTGGTTGGGTTTATATTGTGTGTGAAACGAGACCATCCCTGAAATCCCGTTTATTTACAAAAATGCCATTGTTTTGACTGGGCCTGGGTGCGTCTTTGCTACGGGGCCTAGCATATGACTATTCCAATAACCTTATATGTTAGTATCGCTTTATTATGTGGGGTACATTGTATAATGGTTGGAGCAAGGCAGTCTTCATATATACAAAGTTGACTTCAAAACCCTTGCTTCTAAGAACCAATAATCCTTTTTTTATAATCTTCTTTCATCAAATCATTAATTCAGTTTTATAAAAAAAAATCCATATATTAAGACCCAAAAATGCAGTCTAATCTCCCAAAAACATTCGTTTATTTCAGTAGTCAAGGTCAAGCAGAAATTACTTGATTATAAAATCTACACGGCATGACGTATCTAAATTAAAAATGAATTTGAACAGGTCCAGATTCTAAATTAATTATTTATCAGTCTGGCTATCTATAAAATAATTTAAAAATTTTTTTTTTGTCATCGGCTATGACATAAGTTTATAAATACCCCATGGTCTCGACCTTAAATCATCCCATTTCTCAAGTTAATCTTCTCTTCGTTCTTTTTCTCTTCCGGCCATGTTTTCAAAGCTGGTAGCAATCTTTCTTGTCGGGTTTCTTAGGCGGCGGAGTGCGGCACATAACCGGGTTCAAAAAATCGGTCGAGTCAGTTTTAACTCGATCGATTCATAAACCGGGGCTAACCGAGGTTGTGCATTATCAGAGTGGGACGGAGAGTGTATCGAAATTAAGCTCGATAAAGCTCGTTTAGATTTCGAGCAAAAGTTGTGAATGACTCGGTCAACTCGTTAAAACGGTGAGAATCTGAAGAATAATCTCAACAAAGCGACGCCCAGCAGCCCGAAATTTCAAAAATAAACAATAAAAATCCAAAAAATTCTGAGATTCATTGAAATTTCAAAGTCTGACAAAAAGAAAGCGAAGAAGAAGCTGAAGAAGAGAAAAATTAAAATAAAACCTAACTTTTTGAGGAGAAGCGGAGAAGATGAAGTGATGGTGGCCAGGCAGGACTCCTCACGGGCCCAGGGTCCCGACTGGGTAGAGCAGGAGGCGGAGAAGACCACTCGGCGATGCCTTGGAGCGGTGAGTCTCCTCCATGTAACCTTCTTCTCTTAACCTTTCCCCTTCTTCACTCTGCATTTTTGATTTTATCGCGACACGCAAGAAGAAGGGTTTTTGCTTAACAGTGAATTCCAAGCAATGTCATTTGTCTCTGTATGACACAAAAGATGTTTAGTTTTTTTTTAATACATATCAAAGCGGCGTAGTTTAGGCGTTCGGGCAAAAGCAGCGTTGTTGGATAAATGAACAAGACCAAAGCAGCCATTTTTTGAATTTAAAAAAAATTATGATGGGCTAAGCTTGATGTCGTTTGGGACACAAGCCAAAAATGACGCCCGTTTTGACTCAGAAACTGTATTTTTATATAAGCTGCTCCCATTTTGCGTGTTTTCCAGCTAAAAATACATCTAACCCTCCCAACCTCAAATTTTATTTATTAGTGGATAGAAATTTATTTTCGTTGATGAACAATTATATTATAAAATAATTTTTGTTAACATTATCGTATATATTTTCAATTAATGCTTAAATAAATTATTTAAATAATATTAAGTATAAAAATTTGTTTTACAAATTTTAGCTTATTTAACTATATCTATTTTTCTAATAATTTATATATAATATTTTAAAATTTTTAAAATATTTTAATTATCTTATTTTGCGTATCGGCGGATACGCCGACCGACACGTCTTAATCGCCTCAGCCACGACCGATACCGACAACCACGATAGAACCGCGTCACGCCGCCAGTCCGTGCAGCCAATGGGGTACCGGCAACTGGGATGACTACTGGGAGTGGCTGCTGAAGGCCTTGTTATTCTCCGGTTCCGGCGGCGGTAGCGTTTGCCCCGACGCCAGGATGAAGGATTAATTCAATGGGATTATCAGTAAAGCCGGCGCGTATCCGCTAGAGGAACTTACCGCGTAGTGCCTTCCTTGACGCCGCCGGTTCGTATTCTCAGTTCGCCCAGGATGGTTCCGCCGACGACTCCAAGCGGGAAATCGCTGCTTTCTTTGCTCATGTCACCCATGAGACCGGACGTAAGATCCCTTTTTTTTTTCAAATAATTTTTATTTTTATCCCAATTTTTATTTTTACCATGACAAAGAGACGGTAAAAACTTTAATGCTCAATTTTTATTTATTTTTAAATCTATTCAATTTTGCATAGACTCTATCCCGAGACCTCACGATCACTCATTCCCTTCTTTACCAATTGAGTAATGCCTCAAAGGCAATTTTAATCTTCAATTTAAGTTTAGTTGCTAGATATAAACGAATATTATTCATTAAAGTGAATTTAGATAATTTCAAAATTTTTATAAAACCTAACTATTTACTAATTTAACATTTCAATCCCAATTTTTGTTGATTCAACATTTCAATTAGCTTTGTCAAGTGGAAAACATTGTATTAGACAAAAAAAGTTAAGAATTTAGACATTTGATTTGAAAAAACTTAGACATCAAAATAGAAAAACTTATACACCATTTAGGTATTGAATCCCGCATGATTTCATCACACAAGCTTTGTCTAATTTTTTTTTTCTTTTACAGATTTTTGTTACATTGAAGAAATAGATGTTGCCTCTAAGGACTATTGCCAAGAGGAAAACACGCAGTATTCATGTGTGCCTAGAAAGGGTTACTATGGTCGTGGACCGATTCAACTATCATGGAACTACAATTATGGACCGGCCGGACAAAGCATAGGGTTTGATGGGTTGAACAATCCTGAAACAATGGCTAATGATGCGGTTGTGTCTTTTAAAACAACATTTTGGTTTTGGATGAATAACGTGCACTCGTCATAGACTCATGATCTACACCGAGCCATCAATGGTGGGAATGGAGGAGGAAATACCCCAGCTGTCAATGCACGTATCGGATACTATAGAGATTACGCATTAATTTGGTGAGTCAGACAATCTTCTATAGTCAAGAAAGATTTTCCATCAAAATAAAAAGTTTATAGTTTTTAACTGTTAACATATAGAGTTGTAACTAGTTAGGAAACTTAACATATAGAGTCGTAACTAGTTAGGAATCTTAACATGTAGAGTTGTAAATGTATTAGAAATATAATATTTATCCTCTTTATATATACACATGTTAATTCAATGAAAACACAATGAATTCTTCTCCACCTTCTCGTTGTTTTCACATGGTATCGCAGCCTAGTGGTTCGAGTTTGAGAATTTTTGGAGGAAATTTCAAGAATCTGTGGTCATTTGAGGTGACTTTGAAACACCCACCTAAAGGAAGTAATGAGTCTCACCGCCAAGATAGAGGGTTCGCCGGCCACGAGCCAGCTACAAACCTGGCAGGTCGGACTCGAAGCATGAAGCTCACAAGGCCGCGAGTTTTATGGACAGTTCCACATGTGTCGCATCGGTATGCCAGGTACTGCTCCACCTCGGGCCTCTTTCCAAGGTCGCCCATCATCGATGTGGCCTCCGTACACTTGGCTTCCCGTTTTTGCCCCCGGATATGGTAGTTTTAGTGCTTTTGTGTCCCGACAACCCCTTTTCTAGGCTTCGCTTGATTTTTCCAAAATTTGAGTTTTAGGAGTGCTCTTTGCTCTTGATCTTCTTCTTGTGGTATCATAATGAGTGATTCAGAGGAGAAGAAACCGACACCGAAACTCGAAGTAGTCCCAATGATGTCCAAAATCACGGAAGACAAACTAACTAGTCCTAACTATTTGGAATGGAGCAAAACAATTTGAATATACGTCAGGAGCGTAAGTATGGGCGGTCACCTTACTAAGGATCCGCCAACCGATGATTCGAAAGAGCAATGGACGGGAGGAGATGCTCTTCATTCATCCAAACTGCACTTATCGACAAAGAAGGTAATCGGGCCTCGTTAATCACTGTGAATTTGTTAAAGAGCTAATGGATTATTTGGAGTTTGTGTTTTCTAGAAAGGGGAATGTTTCTCGTATATTTGATGTGTGTAAAGCATTTTATCAATCAGAGAAACAAGATCAATCACTCACATAATTTTGTATGGCCTACAAAAAGATACATGAAGAGCTTAATATGCTTATGCCCTTTAGTCCAGATGTCAAAGTTCAAAGAAAGTCAATAATAAACATATGGCGCTTATGGATTTCTTGCCGCCTTCCTTGAGTATGATCTCGCCTAAGGCCCGCATTTTGTCCGCCCCGAGATATCATCTCTCCAGAGACCTTTATGTGATTCTTCGCCTCCGAGGTATCATCCTCTCTTCTCACTCTGCCTTGTATCTCGCCTTTGCATAAGCAAAGGGCTCTTATTGACGCACTTCATTGATTCAGAGAGGCACGAAATAGAAACAGCTGGTCCGTGCGATAACACTAGGAGAGTTCACAGGGAAGTGTTGTTTGTTATTACTTCCATGTTATCGTCATGTGATACGCTGACAAGAAACGGATGTGAATCGAAATTAGAAATTTCCCGTGATAGCTCACAGGCTTCTATCACGAGGCGTCCGATCGCCGCTTAGTTCTCACCATGGAGTTACCAGTTCCAATTGTATCGACTCATTGAGATATCTATCTACTCGCATTTCATCGCTATTGTCGTAGTCAAGTAACCCGAATAAATGCCTCAGATCTTCTTCATCTTCCGAATGGGTCATCAATTTCTAGAGCCAATGTGATCACATGATGTGTAACTCTAGTCTTTCTCACTCTTTCTACCACAACCTTCACCTCTCCCATTGTCACTGCATATGGATCACATTCACGTATTCTTCGGTTCCAGCAAAATCAGGCCCACTCCATCTATTCCTCACATCGGGCCTTGAGTTTACCAAAATTTTCTTTTAATTTGATGTATGTTAGCAAGTTAACTCGAGCACTTAAGTGTTATATCTCATTCTTTCCTGATTTTTGTCCCTTTCAGGATCTTATGACGAAGCAAATTATTGGTAGAGGCCGTGAGTCTGGGGGTTTATACATCCTTGATCCTATAGTCCCAAGACCTATTGCTTGTTCTGAAGTCACTACAATCAAGCCGAGACACATTGCCATTGTTATCTTTTCGTCGCTATTATTAAAGAAATTTCAGGTTCCCGGCTGAAGCTTTCTATCCTTAGATTGTGAGGTTGTCAATTTGCAAACATCAATGCTAGTTATACCCCAAGCTTAATAAACGAAAGCAAGCTCCTTTTGAGTTAGTCCACGAAGCTAGTGCTCCTTTTGAGCAACCATTCAGATGTAACCGTGCTCGCCAGTCCCAAACCGGCTTCGATACTTTGTCACTTTTGTTGATGATTATTCACGAAATCACTGGGTTATAATAATGAAAAATCGATCTAAGTTGTTTTCTCATTTCGTTTTTGTGGCTGGTGATTCATACTCAATTTCATGTTTATGTTCAAAATATGAGAAGTGATAATGCAAAAGAATATGTTTCGTCACTCTCGCCCTTCATGCTTCAAATGGCATCGACTTCAGGTCGACACTCCTTCTTAGAATGAAGTTGCTGAGAGAAAGAATAGACACCTCCTTGAAACTACCAGAGCTTTATTATTTCAGATGCATGTGCCCAAGCATTTCTGGGCTGATGTTGTTTCCACAGCTTGTTTTTTTATTAACCGGATGCCTTCATCGGGCCTTTGAATACGCAACTTATCACATCTTTTCTCCAATAAACCTCTATTCCTATTGCCTCGATATTTGGATGTACTGCTTTGTTCGAGTAGTTCGTCCTCGTATCTAAACTTTAATTCATAAATCTTTAAACTGTGATATTTCTTGGTTATTCCCGAGTCTCGAAGGGTATCGGAGTTACCGCCCTAGTCTTCGTAGTACTTCGGGTTTCCTACTCTGATGTCAAGTTTTTTTAGAATGTCCCTTTCTCTTCACCCCGACCCACACTAGTCAAGGGGAGGCAGATGACCTGCTAGTGTATACTATTGCCTCCCCTGTGGCCCCTCATGTTCCTGCTCCAATAAAGCCAGCCCCTCCTATTCCTGCTCCAGTAAAGCCTCCTATCACTCAGGTCTACACTCGACACTAGAACTCACTAATCTCTGGTCCTCCACCAACTGCTTCGACATCAGATCCAGTTCCTGATGATGATCTCCCTATTGCTCTTCGTAGCGTAGAGACGCCAAGCAGGTTCATCCAATTTCTCATTTCGCACCTATAACCGCTTGTCTTCTCGCCCCGTTTTATTACTTTCGACTCTATTTCGTTGCCTAACACTTTTCGTGAAGCCTCGTTTCACCGGTCGGGTGTAGTGCTATGATAGAGGAAATGGATGCTCTGAATGGGAATGGTACTTGGAACTCGGTACATTTACCTACTAAGAAGAAAGCCATTGGATGTCACTGGGTCTTTGTAGTCAAAGTTAATCCGGATGGTTCAATTGCCCGATTGAAAGCACGGCTTGTGGCCAAAGGGTACGCTCAAACCTATGGTGTGGACTATTCTGATACCTTTTCCCTTGTTGCTAAGATGACATATGTTCGGCTTTTTATTTCCCTGGCTGCCACTCATAATTGGGATCTTCATCATCTTGATATTAAGAATGCTTTTCTTCATGGCGATCTTCAAGAGGAGGTATATATGGAGCAACCTCCACGGTTTGTTGCTCAAGGGGAGATTAGGAAGGTTTTTTGCCTTCGGAAGTCGTTATATGGCTTTAAGTAAAGTCCCCGTGCTTGGTTCGGTAAATTCAGCCAAGTAGTTGAGAAATTTGGCTTGCATGAGTAAATCTGACCATTCCGTCTTCTACCAGAACTCCAATTCAGGTATCATTTTGTTGGTGGTGTATGTAGATGATATTTTTATCACTGGGAGTGACTCTACAGGAATCTCATCCTTCAGCCCTTCTTCACGCATTTCATACAAAGGACCTAGGATGCTTAGATATTTCTTGGGTGTTGAAGTTATGCGGAGTAAACATGGAATCTTCTTATCTCAAAGGAAACATGTGCTTGACTTATTGTCTGAGACTAGAAAATTGGGAGCAAAGCCATGTAGTTCCCCTATGGCTCCGGGCGTACACCTTACTAGAGAAGGCGAGTTGTTTGAGGATCTTGAGAGATATAGAAGACTAGTTGGGAAACTGAACTACCTTACAGTAACTCGTCTTGATATTACACACTCAGTCAGTGTTGTAAGTCAATACATGTCTTCCCTGACTGTTGACAATGGGGCAGCTGTAGAACATATTCTATGTTACCTGAAAGGAGCTTTGGGACGAGGTATTTTATATAGTAATCATGGGCACAATAAGGTTGAATGCTTCACAGATGCTGATTGGGCAGGATCAAAGAAAGATATGAGATCCACATCTGGTTACTGTGTTTTGCTGCGGAAATCTAGTCTTTACGGAAGAGCAAGAAGCAAGGGGTCGCTTTCCGCTCGCGTAGTCGAATATAAAGCAAAATGGCAATAACTCAGAGGCACCCATGTTCACCAACCTTGACAGTCGATTAAGACTGCGGTCCCAACAAAATTCCTTGGTGCAACTGCTTCCGCCTTCATATTGCTCTAACGCGTATTCACTGAACTGTCCAGCGCTGACAGCGATTTGATCCGCTACTCGCTCGCGGAGAAAATACACCTCGTTTGATTTCTACGTAATATGTGAAGACGGAGAACAATGCGATATTTTCACAAAGGCTCTGGGCTGTGGACCTGGTTAGTTATTTATGTAACAAGCTCGCATGATCACATCTATACTCCAAACTTGAGGAGCAAGTACATATAGAGTTGTAACTAGTTAGGAAACTTAATGATATAGAGTTGTAAATAGTTAGAATCTTAACATGTAGAGTTGTAATTGTATTAGGGAAATATGTATCATCCCTCCCGTATATATACACATAAAAGCACTCAATGAAAAACACAAGGAATTCTTTCCTCCAATTCTCTCTTGGTTGTTTTCTACATTAACTATCCTTTACAACGATTTGATATGTAACTCTTTTATGGGGTTTGTTGTATTGTAGTATGTGACATTATTGTTCTTGATTGTATAATCAAATTGTTGTTACATGAATAATAAGAAAAAGCTTGCAAAAATTAAAAAATAAATAATAGCTCAAAAGTCTTAATAAAAATGAAACAAGTATACAAATAATAATTTATCGAAAATGATGTGTATTACATTCCTCAAGTTGTTTTATTAAAAAATGAATATTTATACTATAAAATTTAATACAAAATTAAGTATATATGGATTAACTCTAAACTTAGTTATGGTTTCTAAATTTATTATAGTATTTTGAAATTGATTATTAAATTTATTAGTGATACCAAGGTATGTTGAATTAGTTGTATTTTTATATATTTAATAAACTTGAATTAAGTTAAGATAGATTTAGTGTTACTCAACCATATTTCTATTATATTTAAACGACCTTATCTTACCATAAGAAATGCATTGATTAATCATCAAAGTGGGTTGATACAACTTATCTTTGACAACATAACAGTTGAGTAATGCATTTTTTTTCACTCATCTAATTTTTGAAATATACTTTAGAAGATGAGTTACGTGCTGGAACTTTACAGCTTCATGAATTAATATGAAAGACACAAAATTTTTTTTTAAAAGATTTTAAAACTTGTGAAATACCAAGATCATCAAAGTTCCTAAGGATTGAACAGTATCAAATTTTGAAACTGAATATATGTCTTCAACTTTGAAAAGTGAAAATAATAAAGCAGATATACTGTTATATTCAAAGAATTATTAAAAGAAAACCAAGAAACCATGCATCAATGAGTTTGATCTCAAAGAAAACACCAGAAGTCAAAGAGGTCTGATCTCAAACAAATGGGTCAATTGAGAGTCTGCTCCCAGCACTTTTCTTTAATCTTCTTCATCATCCCCTCAGCAGAGATTCATTATATGACAAGCCACTATATGACAAAGTTCCTGGTCAATAAGCATGGCAATTGTATATCGTCAAGGCCTAGCCTATAGATATAATATCCTCATCTCTTGCATGATTTTGACTCACATTATACACACAAAGATCTTGGAAGTCTCTTCTTCATATATTCAGTAGGTTCTTTCTAATTTTTCCTCACGTTTCTTACTAGTATTATAAACCACCCAGATAGTTTATTTTCCAGAATGTAAACACCACCTGCTTCGCTTCCTAGACTTCTATCTTTCGCCAAAATTAAACTCCCAAGCCATGCAGCCATCTGAAGCCAGATCTGTTTATCAAATCACCGCGGTGGCGAGGTCGTCAGCGTTTCAATCATCGCCACTGGCTATTATTTGCGCCGCGAAAGTCAAGACGCGTTCCATCACGCCGCCATACAGAGCGCTATCGATCACCACTCGGAGTACACTTCACGACGCGATCGATCCGATAGATTTGACGTCGGCGTCAACGCTTCACCTCGATCTGACTCGAACACGTCGCCCTCACCATCGCCCGCTTTTATTGAGTTTATGATCACACAATAAAGATCAACGCGGACACTATCCAAAAGGGTGTTCCGCTGATCATCAACTCGGCGATCACCGCTTCCCATATTATGAGGACCCGGCGTTACGGAGTACAAATCGGCCACTTCAAATCATAAGATCATTATCTTACCAAAAAATCTAATCAACTATATCATATTAGTTCAAGAGTTGGTTATTTGATCTTATATAATCAAAAAATGATATATCAAAATTTTATTATAATACATGTTTTTAAGGAAAGAGTACTCAAGCCACAATCCAGATTTTTCTCTTGAAAATTACATTTCTATGAGGCTTATCCAGACACTCTCTATTCAAAATAATGATCTCTCAACAAATGATAATGCCCAGTGAGCTATGCATCCTCCACATTATTATCTCAATTTAAGGCACATGAATGGCAAACTAAACACACTCAAGCAAGATGATCCCATCTTTGATCGTCTGATACATCAATCCCACAAATGGAAGTTTACACCAATTCCCCTCTCATTACATGTCAAGGCTTCAAAACAGAAAAACATCGCTAAAACAAAAGGTTTTGTTCTTGAAAAACCCATGCACCCAGTTTCAAATATATCGGATTACCTTCAGGCCAATTTGCTCTGATCATTTCTTCCACCAATACTGGTCCCACTCCCAGGATGAACTGGACAATAATCCTCATGCACTGAAAATCTCCCGGTAAATTCCTCAACAACCATCATTTTTCATTTTCTATATCATGCACTCACTCAATGACTTGATATGTTCCATTTACAAGGAATGTAATAATATTTCCAACAAATTTCATGCTGAATATATTTTTACACAAATACATATATTAACAAAATTTTAACCATGATAACCATGTTATTCAATTTATTAACTGATAAAAATCAAAATTAGCTCATAATGGTCACTGACAAATCGCTAATTCATTTGAATTCACCTATAAAAACACACAACATCAAAATCCATGATGAGATGATATTCACGCAATGAAGGAAACCCAGGCCTCACAATGACTGCTCACTCTACACCTGATGTAGAGTTTACCTCTATCCCAACTTGTTGAACTAAAAACACACTGTCTCTCGGCTAGAAACATCTCTGATCCATTTACAATGCTCTTGAAATTTAAAGAATGAAAAGCAAGTGAAAGATCCCCGCCCTCGGAGCTGTCTTGACTCCACAAATCAAGGTCCACGCCAAGAGCCTATCACAGATCATCTGAGTTTCTTATCTAACGAGAACCATTATCTAACGTCATGAAATTCAGAGAGGAAGTCACTCTTTTCTCTCTAACTGTTTCTTTCTCCCCTACTGTCTCGCCAGTGTACCGGTGAAGAAGGTGTCGTCTTTGTTTAAATCTTTTCACCCCTAATTCCCACTTCAAACCCTTTGCCTGTTTTTAAAAGGAGTCTTTATCATTACTTGGTCAATCCGCTCCTCATTCATCCTCATCCTCCCCACCTAATCATGTAACATGTGTCACATGGGTACATGTAGTAGCTGACTTTTGTCACATCACATGTCTCTCACAAGTCGACATACTGCACCCGACACCCGGTGCCTCGAAAAACGTGAAATTCTGACTGTCTCGAAATTTGACGAAATTCGACGTAGTAGCTAGATTTCGCGAGGCAATTCCAACGGTGAAGTTTACTTTGTCATCCGAGATCTAGAAAAATTTCCGATTTTCGACCAAATCATTTTACCATTTTTTCATGTAAATTAATTTCTCAGCTTTTACATTCTCCCCTTCTTTAAAAGAATTTCGTCTCGAAATTCTATGCAATCACAACAACTCACATGCATATGCAACATGCACTATGCCATGCATGTAAACTAGTCATTTAAGTATTAAAAGACTAAACCACGTACCTTCATCCCTAAACAAGAAGGGATAGGTGGCCCGCATCGTGTCATCGCGCTCCCACATTGACTCCTCCACTCACTCAAGCTACCATAGCACTCTCACGCTAGCCTCACAAGCCTTGCGTCGCAAACCCGATTTCCGGCTAGCCACGCACACCGGTCCTCCTCAAGGTCCCATCCGTACAACCCCAATCTCCCAATCCAATTACATGAGCTGGTCTCCGAGCCCACCGAGCATGGAGATGTGGAATACCCAATGACACCTAATACGCCGGCAGCCCAATCGATACGCCAGTGCCTACCCTCTCGAGCATCCTCAAGGCCCAATGAACCCTCGTGATAGCTTCCTCGCGCCGTCGAACCAACTACTCCTCTCAGTATCACCTTCAAGAAGACGTGGATCACCAACCTCGAACTCTAAGGGTCGACGTTGTACACGCGATAGCTCTTCCGCTAACTCCAGCCGTGAGAAGACGTTGGTCGTGATCAATTTCACCTTCCTCGGGAGGTGTCTCTGCACGATCGTGACCGCTTGATGGAGCTCTTCCCAATCCCTACCCAACATATCTATGATCCGTACGGCCTCCCATATACGCCTCATATGGTGCCATCCTCGATACTCGCCTAACAACCGGCTTGTTGTAGGAGAATTCCACTAAGGGCAAGTGCCTTCCCAAATTACCCTTATGATCCGTGACGCATGCTCGCAAAGATGTCCTCTAACACTTGTATGGTCCTCTCTCGACTAACCATCCGCCCGCTGGCGGAAAGTCGTACTCATGGTCACCGCAGGCCCATACCTTTTGAAAACTTCTTCCAAAAGTGCGTCAGAAACTCGCAAGCCCTCTATCCCACACTATGGATATCGGGTACCCATGTAGCCTAATTATCTTCGAATGTACAACCAGCAGAATCTCTCCAATGTGAAGGTCATCCACACTATGGACCCTACCCGATCCACGGGCCGGCGCGACTCGCTTTTAAATGAAAAGAAAATGTGGGTTGATTTTCGAATTTTAGAAAATCCATCCTCGAGGAGGACAATTTTTCTTGGAGTCGCCACTTACTTTTTGTTGTTATTTTTATGTGCTGGAAAACCAAGTAAGAACAAAAAACCCTAATGACTCCAAGATGGAAAGCGGTCTCGCGAAAATCAGGATTTCCGGGGTCCAGGGAAATGATTACCTTATCGGGAAAGCGTACACATGAGGTAGCACCCTCTCTAAAGCCAGAACTCCTGGCCTCTACTAGCGACCGGGTATGTGGGAGCACATGAGTCATATCGATAGTCTCCTAGGCTAACATATAACCTAGATCGACCAACCTAATTGGTATCTAGCATGCTTAAAAACACTAACCAAAAGGGCAAACGGCACTCAGCGGGTCCTCTTAGCCAAGCGCTGTAAGGGAAAGTTAGTCGCACATTTTGATCATACAATAATCTCTCAAAATTAGATATCAAAAGCAAAGAAAGCCAGGAGAAACCATACGTGGCATCTCAACCACTCATTGATGCTACCACTCTTGTGCAACCATATCTATTCATTCCGAAGAAACGGGCTCAACAAAACACTAGATTATTGGTGCTTAACTAATCGTACCCTTTGACCAGATAGATCCCGATTCTTAAGAATCCAAAATTGAACCACATTAACCCGAATCCAAACCCCATTTCAAACCCTAAACATAGCCCTACACTGATTTGGAGCGAATGGGCTGGACTCACAAAGGTCACGGGCTTCAATTAAACTGAAATTGGACGACCCTTTATAAAACCCGAAATCGGTCGACCAGCTTCCCCAACCGGCCGATCCAGCTTGAGAACAATTCTCAAAATTTTTTCGTAACATTCCACAGAGTAAGAAAACCAAAAATACAAACGGTGTACAATTCCGACACCAAATGACTAAGAACCGACACAAACAAAACAAAGTACCCAAACTTCCATTTCGGAAAACTGAACCCAATGAACTGGCTGATCCGGTTTCCCAAACTGGGGCCATTCAAGTTGAGAGAGGCTCTCAAATTTTTTAGAACCTTTCCTCAAAAGAGTTTGGAATCCAAAACAAAACCAAGTAGAAAACCAACTCCGAATGATCGAGAACCGACACAAACGGCGCCTAGCACCCAAATCAGTTGCTTCAAAGAACCGACCAAAGTGAATCTACCGACCGTTTCCCAAACAGTATAGTCGGTTGAGAGAGGCTCTCAAAATTTTTCAGAACCTTCCTCAAAGAGTCCAAAATCCAAAAAAACAAATCAAGAATAAAACCGATTCTGAATGACTGCGAACCGACACAAACAAAGACTAAAGACCTAAACCGCTGCTCCAAAGAACTGAATTCGCTTGAACCGTCGATGGTTTCCCAACCAGTTCATCCGGTTGAGAGGGGCTCTTAAAATTTTTCAAAACCTTCCTCAAAGAGTCAGGAATCCAAAAAAACAAACAGAAACTCCGAATGACTGAGAACTAACACAAACGGTACCGAAGACTCAAATTGTTGTTCCAGCAAACTGAATTTAGTGAACCGACTGATTTGGTTTCCTAACCAGTTGATCCGGTTGGGAACAATTCTCAAAAATGGTCATAACCTTCCTCTAGGAGTCAAGAATCTAACAAAACAAATGGTGATTGATTCTCAGCTCGGATGAGTGAGAACCAACCAAAACAAACCGTTGTTTTTTAAAACCAAGATTGCCCAGCAAAAACTGTTGAACTGGCTCTCACGTATGAGCGTGAAAACCGGTCCAAATGGTTGAGGAAAAACCTCAAATTTTTTCAGAATGTCCCTTAAAGAATAGGGAAACTAACAAAACAAACGGTGCATGATTCTCAGCTCGGATGAGTGAGAACCAACCGAAACAATCCGTTGTTTTCCAAAACCGAGATCGCTTAGCGTAAATCGTTGAACCGAATTTCACGCATGCAGCGTGAAAATCGGTTCAAATGGTTGAGGAAAACCTCAAATTTAGTCAGAATGTCCCTTAAAGAATAGAGGGAGCTAAGGTCTATTTCACATCTTGCCAAGATGCGTAAAAGAAACCAAGCTAAGCATCCTGAAAGTCGCAAATGTGCGTCCGAGCCTTGAAAAGTGCCCTCCAAAGCGTCCATTCCTAATTGACCGCTCTCATTTTATACCGATTCCCACCTCGCCTCAGCCTACCTAGTGTTTCTTTCCCACCTTCAAGCTTTGAAAGAGCCCAATCGCTCCCGGAATCAGCCTTCCATTAACTCCCTCCCATTTTCCCATGCAAGTCGAATATCTTAGTTTTCAAATTGTTTCCACCATAAGTATCCACATGGGATTCATGGGCGTGGCTGCATGTAATTTGGGCCAAGGCCCAAAATGGACCCACAATACTGCTCAAGGTCGAGCCGGAGCTTATGGCCCGAACCATAGGATTTGGGTCTAAAATCACAATAAACAAAGATCCATATTAAGCCGTCTCGAATTAATCGGTTGAACCAGATGCCAACTAGTCGAACCGGTTGAGGAAAATTATGAAATTTTAACATAATGTTCCTTGAAGAATAAGGAGTCCATGAAAAAAACGTACTTGATTCAGCTCAGGTAAGGGAGATATGACCAAACAAGCCTTAGTGTCTCGAATTCAATCTGTTTAGTAATGGAACTTCAATCAAAATCAATCGAAGCCGCTAATCCGATTTCCAACTCGGTCGATCCGGCTACTAAAAATTCTCAAAATTTTTCTCGTATACTTCCTCAATGAAAGGAATCAAAAAAGAAAGAAACGACACTCACTCCGAAGTTCGATGTGAGGGAGATATGGATCAATGCTTCTCTGCGTTCGAATTTGACATACCCACAACCTTAATTAAGCCAAACCCTCGGGGCCCCACTTGCTTCCTATGGCACGATGCCAATAACTGACACTCCGATGACACCCCGAAGTGAACTACGTATGCACTCAAAGGACCACATACCAACCCACCAGAGGCTTGGAGACCGACTAAGCCTAAAGGGCCCTAACGGTGCTATATGAGAACGATGGGTAGTGTGACACCCATAGGATAAATGCAAGTGTTGAGTGACAAAATTGAGGGTCTACAAATATGCCCCTCTTCAGTAGAGTGAATGAACGAGTGTATCATGGGTCCGAAGTGCAAGTGATGCAAGAGTGAAATAAACTCTAGTGACGAACCCAAATAACCAACAATTTTGTTCCCTTACCTAGTACTGAAGGTTAACGGAACAGAGTCGCTCCAATTGAAGGACTTAAAGAAAACCAAGTACGATGCCTGGGAAGATGAGTGATCCGGGCACAATGCCGGAAAAGATAATGAAATCCGGGGGCAATGCCGGAGAAGGTGAATAAATCCGGGTAAGCTCGGGAGAAGGGTTTGGGCAAGTACCGGAAAAGGTAGAATCACGGCGAGTGTCAGAAAGGTGGAATCCGGGCGAGTATCGAAGAAGGGTCCTGGGCGAAAATCGGGCGGTAGAACCGCCAAGATCAGCGCGGGATCCAGCGAGTACCGGAATGAATCCGCCAGTACCGAAATGGGATCCGGCAAGTACCGTAGCTGTACCCGTGAGTACCGGAAGGTAGGATCCGCAGTACGAAAGTAAAATTCTGGGCGAGTACCAAAGGTGGAACCGGTGAGTACCGATAGAACTGGGCAAGTACCGAAATGGGAATCCAAAGTAGTACCGGGAATGTGGGACTCGGGCGAGTACCGAGAATGGGGGAAATCCTGGCGAGTACCGAAAAGGTAGGATCCGAGTGAGTACCGGAAATGGGGGAATCCGGGTGAGTACCGGAAAGGGATCCTGGCCAGTAATCGGAAGGTAGGAAATCCGGCAAGTACACCGGAAATGTGGATCCGGCGAGTACCGAAAAATGTGGTGGATCCGGGCGAGTACCGTAAATGGGAATCCGTGAGTATCGAAAGCGGGATCCGGCGAGTACCGAAGAACCGCGTAGCGCCGAAAACGGGATCCGGCGAGTACCGGAAGGTAAAACTGCGTGAGTATCGAAATGGTAAAGATCCGCGAGTACCAGAATGTGAGATCCGCGAGTACCGAAAATGGGGAACTGTGAGATACCGAGAACTCAAACAAGCTAAACGGCAAACAAACTCGTGGAAGCGGTAGCCCTATTATGACGTCTGTGGTCCGCCAACAAATGACTCCGAATAAGCCAAATCAAACACAATCATGACAAAAGCAATGGGGGATGCCCTATGACAACGTAAAAGGCCAAATGATGGGCAAGAAACCAAAGAACTTAATAACAAGACGGAAATAAAGGGGTATGCCCCTGTAGGACAATCTCACAAATGTGACCAAGGGTGAAAGAAAGGGGTTATGCCCCAGTCTAGGGTATCAACGCCATGTCAAAATCCCATAACTGCACATGTGGTCAAAGTTAGAGAGCTGAAAATATCACAATCATTAATTCATGAAAAATCATCCATTTTATTCCATAAAATCGGAGCATAGTGGTATGCCCAGCAGGTACATCTCGATATGTTGCCTAGATGAAAAACTCAAATAAATTTCAAGACCCAAATCGCCTCGAACAAGCGGTCAAAGACAACATACGGGAGTGTGCGCCAAATAAGGCACCCCTAACAGCTGACGAATATGCGGAATCGACCCTGTGTTAGCCCTTAGAAGCACTCGGCCAGATGAAGCAAACCTACCGCAGGGAGCATACCAAACTTTGATGCCAAAATATCCCGAAGGCGAAATAAGGCTGCTGTACATGCATGAGCCAATGCCAACATGAAAGGATGGGGTGGCGTCCCAAGCAGATCGTGTCAAAGATTGGTTACCGGAAGCAATAACGGTCCCAATTCTCAGATCATCCGTACCGATCATGGACCTCGATGCAAGAAAACCGAATCGGAGAAGCACATAGACCTCGACACCCCCAAGAATAGAGACTCGTTTACATCCCGTACTCAACGGCAGAGATTAACCTTATCCATAAAATGCTTTTAAGCAAACACGAGATCTCACGGTCTCATGGCCTTACGACTCGGACCGTGAAGTAGGCCGTGGTGAAAGGTGAATGACATGATGGGAAACAAAGGCCTAAATACCTAATAAACACGCAAACCCCGTACGCGCAATGTCAAATATCAAAGAATCATGCGGAGCAAGGTGGACTAACCAACATCCGAACTTTAACAATGTCAAAATGACAAGTGAAGTGCACAAAGGATACAGCGCCACAGAAGCGAGACAACGATCAATAAGAGTAGAAGAAGACTGAAAGGGATAAGAAAATGATGAATGGATAAAGCAAAAAAAAAAAAAAAAAAAGGAAGAAACAAGCTGGGATACAAATGTGGCAATGTGTGACAATGACGAACAACTCGTCCCAAGAACGTCAAGTCAAAGCAAGTCACTATAAGATGGGAGTGGTGATGTAGGTAATGATCCAGGGATCTAGTGCGAAGCAATCCAAACCTCATTCCCAATGTGTTACCCAGATCCATGGAGAAAGATCATACAATGCTCTCACCCAACATTTAGAGGAATAATAAATCTCTCGAACCCAAATGACCTTTGATGACCCCAAGTATATTAAAGAATACCAAATAAACAATTTTTTTTTTTTATCATTTTTTTTATTATTATTATTTTCTTGCGTCGAACCACCAAAGTAGGTCGAATGCCATACTAACACAATCCAACAAAAAGAACCTCAAACCTCCAATCCCAAATGACCCCCTCAACCTAAGAATCCTAGATCAAAACATATAGGCGGAACGAAGTGTGTGACAAACCTGACTGGTAGCTCTGGGATGAGAGCACATCATCATCATACAAAAGGAGATAAAAGTGAAACGAATAGCGATGATTGAAACTAGACTCAAAGGCAGATGGTGTGAAGATGCAAACTGGAGAAGAAAATAAACATGCAATGATGTGAGAAAGAACAACGGCGAATGACACAATGCTCATAATGCTCACGCATCCAATTAATAACAAAGACTCGGGTTGTGGCCCCCCAACCCAAGTCAAAAAGTATGCAAGGTCGAATGAAAGAATAGGCCATAATAAACCCCGTGAGGCTCCAAAGCGGCTAACAATATGATATATCAATGTACGGTGTGCAATGTGGAATATGGCTACCAAAGTGATGGCCAATTCCATCCTCCGACCATGGTCTCACGCATAAAACTTCTTTAGCTGATCCACATTGACTAGCTTTGTGAATTGATTTCCTCGTCCAAGTTCTGGCTGGACCAGTCGCTTCCCCTCGAGTCAGATCTCAGATGACATAAGGCCCGCTCCAATTCGGTCTAAACTTACCTCTACGGTCGTTGATCAATCCTCTGAGGACCTTCAAGACTAGGTCGCCTTTTTGAAACTTTCTAGGCTTGACCCTTTTTTTAAATGCACGGGTCATTTTCCTCTGATAGGCCTGAACATGATCTGCTGCCCTTAATCTCCTCTCATCCAAAAGGCTGAGCTAATCATAACGGGACTGAGCCCACTCAGTCTCAGATATCTCATGCTCTAATGCTACTCTCAAGGATCCCATCTCAATTTCAACAGGCAGCACTGCTTCCATGCCATATACTAAAGAGTAAGGTGTAGCCCCAATTGAGGTACGAAAAGATGTACGATAAGCCCACAAGCGAAAGGGAGATTCTCTTACCAATCCCTAGAAGTCTCAACCATCTTTCTCAAAATCCTCTTGATATTCTTATTTGCGGCCTCAACTCCCATTAGTCTGCGGGCTCATATGCGTACATGATCGATGATGCTGAATACCATACTCTTGGACCAGTGTATCCACTTCGCCTCTGAAATGCGCTCCTCTATCTTAGATCAACTCATGAGGGACCCCATATTGATAGATAATGTGCGATCTGATGAATTTGGCCACTCTGGCCGCTGTCAATCCAGCATAAGAAGTAGCTTCCACCCACTTAGTGAAATAATCAATAGCCACCAGGATGTACTCATGCCCACCGGAAGACTCCTGCTGCGAGATCTCCTAATAATATCACTACCCCATACCGAAACGGCTGTGGGATGTAAGTGCATGCAACTCAGAAGGTGGCACGTGTATCAAGTCTCTATGCATTTAACACTCTAGACATCTCTGTATAAACTGGCAACAATCTGTCTCCATAGTCAACCAAAAGTAACCAGTCCTCATTATCTTATCGCTGGCTAGCATGTGGCCTCCCAATGCAGGGCCACGCACTGTGCATGAACCTCTCTCATCACTAGATTTGCAGAGGCGCGGTCCAAACATAATAATAATAGGCCATCGAGTGATCTCCTATAAAGGGCATCCCCACAAATAACAACCAGGGCCAACCCGTCCCAATGCTCTCCTATCCCGATATGGTCGTCTCGTGCACGCCACATGACGTAAACCGATAAATATCATGATATCATGGTAGCTCATCCCGATTCTCACATTCCACTAAACAACAAGAAGCCGGGTGCGTGACTGTCTCAATCAAGAGGTCGCACAATCACTCCCGTAGAATCTCAACCACCTTAAGCTAAGGTGGCTAACGATCAAGAACCGGGACTTTGCCCTAGGCGCATGTATATATCTCAACTCGTCAAATCGCAACCAATAGGGTCTAAGTAAGCATGGTAGGGCTTCGCCTTTCTCATCTCGAAGTCCCTCCAAATACCCTAGGTCTTGCAGATAAATAGTGTGGTTTATGACACTTAACCGTTTAATGTTGCGATCTAGCGCTGGCCATGTTTCTCCGTAATGCAAGCCTCATACTCAACTATATTATTCGTCAACCGGTGATGACCGGAAAATACTAACCGAACTGATCTAGGAATGTGATCACCCTGTGATGATATCAATAAGATACCAATAACAAACCTCGACTGATTGGCGGCACCATCGAAGTACAACTGCCATCCTGTAATGCTAGTCATTGAAACAAATTTCTCATCAGGGAAATCATCATCAATTGGTATGTCATCGGATACTAACAAAGAAGCCAAATGATCTGCAACAATGCTTCCCTTTACCGATTTATGTGTCATATACTAAATATCAAACTCTGTCAATAGAACTAACCATCTCATGAGCCTACCAGTTAGAACAGGTCGGTCAAACAAATATCTCAATGGATCCAATTGAGAGACTAAAAGTATGGAATACTCTGTCACATAGTGCCTAAGTCTCCTCTTGGCCCAAACCAACGCTAAACAAAGGCACTCAATCATAATGTATTTGCACTCATATTCCAGCATCCTCTTACTCAGATAATAAATGGCTCACTCCTTTCCTAAATCATCGAGCTAAGCTAACATGCATCCCAAAGCTATGTCCGAAACTGACAAATATAGAAGCAGGGGCCGCCCCGGTGTGGGAGGCACTAAAACTGGGGGAGAAAGTAAACATTCCTTAATCTTCTCAAAAGCACATTGACAATCATTATTCCAAACCGTAGGCTGGTTCTTCCTCAGAAGACGAAAGATAGGCTCGCATATGTCTGTTAGTCTAGCAATGAAACGACCGATGTATCAGAGGTCCCGCCTAAAAGCCTCTACTCTCTTCTCATTCCCTGAGCGAGAGTACGTCAAGTATGGCCTGACCTTCTCCTCAATCAACCCTATACCGCGCCTCACTAATAATGTGATTCCACACTTCCCGTGGCCACCCAAAGGTGCACTTCGATCTGCTAATCTCAATCTAAATCAGTTCGATCCTCTCAAAGAATCTCTCGTATCGCCGCTAAGGATCCGCCTCGCCCCTGACTTCACTATCATGTCATCCACATATACCTCAACACTTTAGTAGCAACCGATAAGTGGCTCCCGCATTTTTCAAACGTCCCAAATGGCAATTTAATCTCGATAGCAAAGAAGTACCCCACTCAATGATGAAAGAAGTCTTCTCCATATCCTTTCTAGCCATCAAAATCTAATTATAAATTTAAAACTCCATTCACGGCGACAACATATGGTGCCCCGTAGTGTCGCCAACTAACATATCGATGTGTGGGGAAGGGAAAATCATCCTTGTGGCCGGCCTGCCCAATCTCGAAAGTCACCAATAAACTCTAACTTTGCCATCCTTTTGGGGAACAAAAGGACGCCATACAATCACCAGATATCAACTACTGACAAGAAGCCAACACTGAGTTGCTTCTGAATCTCCTCCTTAACTTGCAAACTCCATCGAGGATGTAGTCTCCTCAATTTCTCGCTAATCGCCTAGCAATGCGGGCGTAACGCGTGTGATGTTGAACTATAGTGGGTCAAGGCCTGCATGTCCCTCATAATGAATTCATGCAAATACATCCAAGTATGACCGAGCAGTCAATCAATCCACTTTCATCGTGAGATAAGGAAGAGCCAATCCTAATCTCTCCTCAATGATCCGGGTACACCAAAATCTATCAACTCAGGTTACTTAAACGTGTACCTTCTCGTCCCTCCGTGATCAATTCAGACTCCGACTTACCACCCGGGCCTGGGTCATCCGTCTCCCACATCATCAACATTGCATACATGTGCTATAGGTACTGGTGGTGCAATCAAAGGAAAATGTTGTGACACAAGTAAATACTCGAAAATACTCATGTCACTATTACCATCAGAAATGTCATCAAAGCGGGTGACAAACCCGGACATAGTGTCAAAAGAATGAGGTGGGTCAACAGAGTCGAACGCTCCCTTAACAAAAATAGTATCATGAGTAATATCAGTAGCAACAAGTCCATCACCATCAAACTCAAGCATAGAAATCCCAAACACAACAAAAGCGGATCGGGGCCTAGGTGAGGAAGCATCCGCATCGCGCTGCCGATCATGTCCACGGTCGCTGCAAGCGTCATAAAGTGTAACATTATCAGTATTAATCATAGAAACTCCAAACATGTCAAAAGCAGAATGGGGCCCATGCGGGGCTGTGTCAAAGATACGACCAGTGCCTATCATGTCCATTTCGTCCATGTAAGTATCAGACAAAATCACACCATTGATATCATCCCCCAAATCCATAGGTTGATCATAGTCAGGGACCTCCTTAGGAAAGCACATGGAAAACACACTGGCTCGATCCTGGATTTCCGGTTCAACTTATCATGGCCTCGGGCGGCTCGATGGTCTCAGAACTCAAACACATCCGCTCTTGGGGGCCTCCATTGAATGCCCTCGACCCCGCCCATCTTTTGAAACATGGTCAACTCCTTCGTGTGGGGTGCATGCTTGATCCTCCTCGTAAACACCCTATCTCGCAAGAAGAACGCTACGTGTCGTGGCATCATCCCTGGGGTGTAACCTAATCCATATGGTATGTCGTGATCAATTGTGAAACCAAACTCGCGCGGCCCCTGCTGGTGGCGACCCAATCCCAAGCCAGGCATATAAGACATGCCTCTCATCATGCTAAGCACCAAAGTGCTGTTGTGCTAATCAAAAGACATAGGTACCATGTCTTTATTGTCATCCTCTAAACTGACAACCTGGACCTCGTCAAAAACAAACCCGGTCAAGTGCAAGTCATCCTCATCGCGGATCGATGAACATCGGGTCAAAAGAGGTAACAATATCTTTTCGCATCAGATCGATAATACTCATGTATGAATCTCACCTTCTAATGAAGTGAAGATGGTATGACTACTTTATGAATCCAAGGGCGCTTCAAAGTGTGTTAAAGGATGACTGGATCCTCAAAACCTGAAAGAGTATGGAGTATCTAACTGGACTGATCATGACCTGTGTAATGAGAGTACCCATAACTGTCCTCTGAGTCTCGTCATAAGCTCTGACGGTCTGTATGGGTGGCCCAAAATCGGATGGTGAAAATCCTAAAGCAATGGCAAGAACTGCTGGATGTAAACTAAGGGCGGAGCCGTTTGTCCGGGCCAGATCTCGGACGACAATCCCACGAATTCCGAATAAGCAACATTGACGAACAGTTTAATTTAACATGGTTTGATCCCCAGTAGTAAATCATCATTAAAAAACACTATGCATGTACTCTATCCGCCGGCCGTAGCCGGATAAGTCCCCTCGGGGGGGTGGTAGCGCGATTTAACTCTAATATGACTGTGAGCTGATCAATGCGTCTCTATGTGTGCTGGGATGAGGCCAATAAGCTCCAAATCGCAAATGCTGGTTTGATGCGGTGCAGACCGCGCACAATCTCATCATCTTCCCTCCGAATCTCATCTCTGGGCGATCAATGCCAACAAAGGTCTATCAATGTGGGGCCGAGCTTACCTCCCACTCCTCGTGAATCAGATATCTCTATGCACTGGGCCCATACTCCTCCGAAGAGAATGGTGGTGTCACGGGAGAACATGTTGCAAGTATACCGCGATATCGTTGTCTATCGAGGAACATCATCCTAATTAATCTAAATGGCCTGTAGACCTCACACCACGGGTGTACCCACTAAAGTCCGAAGTTCGTGATACAAACAAGATTGGCCAGGAGCCTCCATCCCATCCCATCATGAATATCTCATCTCCCAAAAACTCAATCGAATGTATACCACCTGGGGGTGGAGGTACAACTCTAGTGTCATGAGTGGGGAGCGGGTCTGTAGTCACTCTAGGGCGTCCCAAATCAACCAAACCCCGATCAATCAAGTCATGAATAGCATGCCTCAATGCTACACAACTATCTGTATCATGACCCGCTCTCTGATGATAGGCACAATGAAGATCGGTCCTGAATCTGGGTGGGGTAGGCTATGGTGGTGGTCTAGGTGGTAGTGGAACAATCAAACCCCCTTCAACCAATCTCCTAAATGCTCTGGCCATGGCATCCCGAGTCATAAACCGCCGCCGCCCCTGGAGGCGGTGCCTATACGATGGTACTGCATGTGGCCCCGAGGCGCCCGTGGTAACATATACCGGTTGTGGTGGCGATGTAGACAGCAGCTCCACCCGACCCGAAAGGAGTAGCGGTCCGTACCGATCCCGGGTCAGACATCCGGCAAGAAGTGTCCGAAAACCGCCTTGAAATGGAAGGTGACGTGGGGACCTTTGTCTTGTCATGCCAATGGCACCAACATCTGATGGTCTGGGTCCCGACCCTAGCTTATTTCCCTTAGAGTCTCAAGCGGGAAGAGTCCCGCCCATAATCCTCTAGATACGCCCTCCTCAATGCCATGTAGGCCCGAACCAATGATCCAGTCCGTATGTGGGAAGCCCATGAGATGCCTAGCAAAGCTTCAATAAGATCAAGGTGATAATCATGCTGATCTGATCGCGCTCTGAAGGTCTATATATAATCTGTGCATTCTTCTCCCTCCAACAGGAGATGAATGAAGTGACCGACTCATTTGGCCTTTGCTTTAGGGCCTCTAACTCTCTCCGGGATACGTCAACTACAATATTAAAAGAATACTGTCTAATAAACTCCTGTCCTAAATCAGCCCATGTCCTACGCCTCGAAGGGTCCAATGATGCAAACCAACGCTGAGTGGCTGATTCATGCCACATAGGTTGAGCTTTAATCAACAAAATTTATATCCTGTTCTCCCATCGCCAATGCTTTCAATGCAATATAGCTAGCCTAGGGTCTAACACGTGACGGGTTTTCTTCGCATAAATGACTTACAAAGGGAAGGCCAAAAATGGTGAATTCAATTCGATTTTTAAGTGCTCGTAAAAATGTGGGGGTTTTGGGTGTTCAATGAATCGAAAACGAAACAACAAGAAAAAAAAAAAACCGGTAGGAACAGGAAACCCCTTTTGAAGTGTTAGCCACCGGTTTAGGGTTTTTAAGGTAACCACATGTCCCCTGCATTTTTCCTCGAGTCGGGGGAGGATGACATATAGTCATTTCCCGAACCTGATCTCTTCATTTAGCTTTAAAACTAAACTCCTATGATTTTCCCTTTTGAAACATAAAGATTTAAATGGGCATAAATGTCCCTAACAAGGAAAACATCTCTAAAACCCTACTCCACGATAACTCAGCAGAGACAACTAACCCAGCCCCAACGGATCTAGTGAAAGTATCCATCAACCTGCAAAAAGCTTGCCAAATACACATTAAAGAAAGCATGCTTAAGAGATTTTAACCAAGTGAGAAGCAGAACACAACAAATCATACACGTATGCTAAAAACAGGGGAACCGTGAGTTACCCTCCACACCCTACCACAACCGTCCCCTTCTTCACAGGAATAGGTTCACGAACATCCTCCAGTTGTCATCCCCAGAGCAGCGGCTTCAGCAACAGAAATGGAAAAGAAAAGGAAAGAAAAAGGGAAAAGGAAGTCATGGAACCCCGCCTCCGCCATCAGATATCCTCAAATTCCAAATTGCTGATTTGTACAAACCGAGACTATGAGTAGATGCTCGCAGGCGGGAAGTTACAAAAAAACCAAAATTGAAGGTTATTACAGGTAAATGAAACCAAAAGCAAAAGCAAACAGGTGTAGCGTGAAAAGCAAGAACCGTAGCAGATAAACGCAGGTTGAGTCAATGCTCGCAGGAGAAGCTTTCCCGCAAGAAGGGTGTTTTCTTAACATTTCCGCTTCTTTCTTTCCTTCCCTCGATCTTTGATCCAAGAATAAGTCAGTTTGACTTGAATTCTTCGTGCTTGATCGACTCAACAATTTTGGCATAATTAGCTCGCAAAAATTGCAAAAGTTACACAAAATGCGATCAATAAAATATTAGGACCTTAATGTGCAAATCTGTTATTTAGCATGATTACACACAAAAGCACTCAAACCTATAATAAATAGGGTTCAGGCCAGCACTTTGGGCACTAATCACAAGGCACCACCAATGATAGAGGGGAAAAGCATGATCATCTGTGCCTCATCCAATCTATGCCCGCATATAACAACGTTGTATGACTATAAGTGAATACGAGGGCACCCTATCCCAAGAGACCTTCAATGTCCATGATGCGAATCAACCGGGCAAGGTCGCCACCGGAAGGTCATCATATCCTCCGGCCCCAACCTATAACTCCATCATAAACATGTGTAGACATGATCCTCTCGCTTCAATCCTATCGATACGGCCCTCGAAAAATATCAATAATTGCGCGGCCACAACAAATGGTGGTCTCGGCCCGACCACGCAAAGATAAATGCTCCGGCACTGTGGGCCTGGACAACGTATGGTGGTGGAGGTGGAACCTGTATAGTCCTCGTTGTATAGTGAGTCCGCACGACGCGTGCGGTGGTGCATGTGTGGAGGTGCAATAGAGTCACGCTGGTGCTCCCCAATCGGGCAATGAAGCCAGCCCGACGCCAATCAATCCCCTCTCGTCCCGTGGCCCCAATATAAAGATCCCTGGTGATATGCCATGTATCGGTAATCTGGCCAACCGTCACGGCAGAGGTGTATTGAGGGTCCATATCTCTGCGATTTACGTCTCGTTTCAACTCGAATTGTGCGGGATTTGAATTTCTAACAAGTCTACCTCCGATCCGGATCCAAGCCCGAACCTGTGCTGTTTTAATCAACATCCTACAAAAGCAAAGGGGGCATGTCAGTTCCCGTGACTATCAATCCGGAAATCAATCCAGTAATGCAATCCCATAAATTAAATCCCCTCTGGGCCGGAACGAGTCGATACGTGACATCAATAGCTAATCTGATATGTGGCTCCAAATGCAGGAGTGGGATTCTGACATGGTAATACCTCAGAGGTAAGGTGGCTCAAAAGCTAAGAAGAGAAAGGCAAGTCCTAAAAGCATGGGGATGATCAGGCCCACAAGGATATTACAACCTAAGATCCTAATCAATAATCAATCATCAATCAAAGTGACATATCGCTTCACGCAGTTTATCCATGAAATCTAGCTCAAGGCTATACAGGTCTTCATTGCTCGGACATCCGTCATCTCCATAGTGCTCCCATACATCGATATAACCCTTATGCTAGACCTTATTCCAAACCCCTAGCTTGGTCAAAGGTAGACAGTTGGGAATGACTCCCAAACAACATAAGCAATCAATGAGGAATAATCGACTAAGACTAGTGATTCAAAGTAAGGGGATACACACGTACACAAACACAAGTGGCAAGAAGTCATGCAAGGGAAGGAGCAGTCATGCAGCAAACAATCATGCACAAAGAGCAAGCCTATCATAGAATATACACACAAACTAACCATCTATGCCAATCAGAAACATATAGCTAGGTACCAAATCAACCATGAGCAAAGCAAGTCAACCAAACAAAAATACACACAAGCACAAACAAACCATAAGTGTATGCCAAATAACAACCAAGTAAGTGACCATCAATCATTTGTGTAGCCTAAGAGTCCATTTGTCAATGAACCATGTGCTCCAATATACCCAACTCAAGTTCAAGCTTGATCCTCTTATGAAATCAGAGATCTTGGGTTCGATCCCCAGTGGTGTCGCCAATTTGTGGACCTTACCCAATCCACGGGCTAGCGCGACTCGCTTTTTAATGAAAAGAAAATGTGGGTTGATTTTCGAATTTTAGAAAATCCATCCCTGGAGACGCTTTTCTGAAGTCTGCCACTTACTGTTGTTATTTTATAGTGAAAACCAAGTAAGAACAAAAACCCCAATGACTCCAAAGATGGGAAAAGCGGTCCGCGAAAACTAGATTTCCGTCCTGGTCGATCACCTATCGGGAAGGTACTCCTACATGAGCAGAAGCACCCTCTGAGTCCTAACTCCTCGTCTCTACTTAGTGAATTCAGGGTACGTATACACTGGCTCAAGCCATCAAATAGTCTCCTAGGCTAAACATACAACCTGGATCAAACCAACCTAATTGGTATCTAGCATGCTAAAAAACACTCAACCAAAAGGGCAAATGGCGCGTACCTGTGGTCCCTAGCCAAGCGCTGCAAGGGAAAGTTAGTCTCACATTTTGAGCATACAATAATCTCTCAAAATTAGATATCAAAAGCAAAGGAAGCCAGAGAACCACGCATGGCGCATCTCAACCACTCATTGATGCTACCACTCAGGCAACCCGCTATCTATTCATTACTAAGAAACCCGCTCAACAAAACACTAGATTATTGGTAGCTAACTAATCACCCTTGTACCCAAGAGATAGATCCCGATTCTTAAGAACTAAAATTCTGTCCACATTAACCTGAACTAAACCCCCATTTCATCTAAACATAGCCCCTACACCGATTTGGAGCGAATGGGCCGACTCACAAAGGCTTCCGGCTTCAATTAAACTCGAAATCTTAATGACCCTTACAAAACCCGAAAAACTGGATGATCCATTTCCCCAACCGGTCGATCCGGTTGAGAAAAATTCTGAAAATTTTTAAAACATTCCTTATAGAGTAAGGAAACCAAAAAATACAAACGGTGTACAATTCCGACACCGAATGACTAAGAACCGACACAAACAAAACAAAGTACCCAAACTTCCATTTCGAAAATCCCAACCTTAACGAATCCCGGCCGATCCGGTTTCCTAACCAGTTCATCCGATTGAGAGAGGCTCTCAAAATTTTTCAAAACCTTCCTCAAAGAGTCAGGAATCCAACAAAACAAACCAAGTAGAAAACCAACTCCGAATGACTGAGAACCGACACAAACGGCGCCAAAGACCCAACCGCGTTCTCAAAGAACCGACTCAAAGGAACCGGCTGATCCGCTTCCCAACCGCTTAGCCGCTGAGAGAGGTTTCAAAATTTTTCGAACCTTCTCAAAGAGCTGAATCCAAAAAATCAAATAGAAAACTAATTCCGAATGACTGAGAACTGACACAAACGGCTCCAAAGACCTAAACTCCGTCGTTTCTAGCAAATGAATTCGGGCTGAACCTACGGGATTCGTTTCCCAACCGCTAGACGGCTGAGAGAGAGGTTTTCAAAGTTTTGTGAACCTTTCAAAGAGTCAGGAATCTCAACAAAACAAATCAAGTAGAAAATAACCCCAATGACCGGTGAACCAACACAAACTAGCACTAAAGACTCAAATCGGCCGTTCAAACTCGGTTTAGTGAAGCGGCTGATTTGGTTTCCCAACCAATTCAACCGGTTGAGAGAGGCTCTCAAAATTTTTCAGAACCTTTCTCAAAGAGTTAGGTATCCAAAAAAAAACAAACTAAGTACAAATCCGACTCCGAATGACTGAGAACCAACACAAACGGTGCCAACGACCCAAATTGCTGTTCCAGCAAACTGAATTTAGTGAACCGACTGATTTGGTTTCCTAACTAGTTGAGCCGGTTGGGAACAATTCTCAAAAATGGTCCTAACCTTCCTCAAGGAGTCGTGAATTCCAACAAACACAAATGGCGATTGATTCTCGCCTTGGATGAAAGGAGAACCAACCAAAACAAACCGTTGTTTTCTAAAATCGGATCGCTCTGGGCCAGGGTTCAAGTGGTTCCGCTTCTCACGTATGAGCGTGAAAACCGGTCCAAATGGTTGACGAAAAACATAAATTTGCTTAGAAATGTCCCCAAAGCATCAGGAAACTAAAAACAAATGGTGCATGATTCTCAGCTCGGGTGAGTGAGAACCAACCGAAACAATCCGTTGTTTTCCAAAACCGAGACTGCCCAACAGAAACTATTGAACCGGCTCTCACGTATGAGCATGAAAACCGATTCAAATGGTTGAGGAAAAACCTCAAATTTGGTCAGAATGTCCCTTAAAGAATGAGCGGATCCGTGGTTATTTCTACCTTTCCACAAAACGTTAAAAGAAACCAATCTAAGCATCCGTGAAAAGTCAAGAATGTAAGGCCTGAGCCAGAAAAGTGCCCTCCAAAGGTCCATTCCACTTTTGATATTTCTCTCCTTTTATACTGATTCCCACCTCAACCTCTGAGCCTACATGGTGTTTTCCACCTTCAAGCTTTGGAAAGAGCCCAATCAGTCTCAGAATCAGCTTCCCCATTAACTCCCCTCCTCATTTTCCATGCAAGATGAATATCTTAAGTTTTCAGCTTGCTTCACCACCAAGTATCCACATGGATTCATGGTGGGCTGCATGTAACTTAAGCCAAGGCCCAAAATGGACCCACAATACTGCCAAGGTCGAAGTCGGTTCGACCCGAATCCATATAGGATTCGGGTCTAAAATCACAAAAACATCGCTCCACACAAGCCGCCCGACTAACCGGCGAACAGATGCCAACCGGGCCGCTTCTGCACTGAGGAAAATTATGAAATTTTGACAGAATGTTCCTTTAAGAATAAGGAGTCCATGAAAAAAAATGGTGCTTGATTCTGAGTCCGGGTAAGGGATATATGACCAAAACAAGCCTTAGTGCTCCGAATTTGAATATGCTCTAGTAATGAACTTCAATTGAAATCACTTGAAATGGGCCGATCCAAGCCTAAATCGAGATCGAGTCTTGCTACTGTGGGCTCTCAAATTTTTTTAGATACTTCATCAATGAGTAAGGAATCCAAAAAAAAAAGAAACGGCGCTCAATTCCGAGTTCGGATGAGGGAGATATGATTGAAACAAGCCCAAGTGCTCCGAATTCGACATACTCCAATAAACTCCAATTGAGCCAAAACTGTGGGTCCCACTTGCCTCATGGCACGATACAATAACCCATTAATTCGATGAAACCCCGGCGAACTACATATGCACTCAAAGCGACCACATACCAACCCACCCGCTTATAAGGTGGACACGACTCAGCCTAAAGGCCCCCACAAGCTATATGAGAACGAGTAGACACCCATAGATAAAATGCAAGGTTGGAGCACACCCAGGGTCTACGCACGGCTAGAAAATATGCCGACTTCGCGGAGTCGGCCCACTATCACCCATACCAAGATCATGTCCCGGCGTGTCCGCGGCAAGTGGGTCACAAAATCCATCGCGGATTGCTCCCACTTCCACTCGCCCACTTCCAATGGCCGGAATAGCCCCAGCCGGGCTTCCGTGTCAACCTAACCTCGTCGACACGTGAGATATTCGCCAACAAAGTCCCCTTATGTGTCTTCTTCATCCTGCTTCCAAGAGAGTACCGGCGACAAGATCCTCAGTACATCTGTGCCACCTCGACGTACGCAAATCGAGCAAAGGGAAACTCCTCGAGAATCTCCTCTCTCAACCTGGCCAACCCGGGTAAACACTACATGTCCCCATATCAAGACTACCATCCGCGTGGATACTCAGCCCTCGTCACTCATACCTAATCAGACCCGATCCCCTCGATGGACACATCTCCGTCCCCGCCTCGACTCAACTCACGCTTCACAGAGCGCGTGAGCCACTAAACTCCCCAACTTACCCCGAGTCAAGCCAAGGCGGGTACTATAGCCCAAATTGTCCCATTGTCTCGAGCATCCACCATTCCGGGAAGCTATACTAGCCAATGCTCCCCTGCGGACTTCCAACCGGAAAGTGCATCGTCTACCTCACATTCGCTCTACCAAGGTGGTAATGCAAAATGAAGTCATAGTCCTCTAGGAACTCCATCCATCTGCGTTGCCTCATGTTGAGGTCCCGCTGTGTGAAAATATACTTAAGACTTTTATGGTATGAGTACACCTCGAACTGCTCACTATATAAGTAGTGGCGCCAAATCTTTAAGGTGAAGACTACGACCACCAACTCCATGTCGTGTGTGGGGTAATTCTGCTCATGATTCTTCAACTGACGGAACCATAAGTTACTACCCTCTCGGGGACGCAGATTAAAACACATCCTGGGCCCGGCCCTCAAGGCATCAATACACTGTGGTACCCCCTCGTCCCCCGTCTGACTATCAAGATAGGAGCCGGCAAGCCTCATCTTCAACTCCTAGAATACCTCCTCACATCGGTCATCCCTTTCAAACTTGACCTCCTTCCGGGTGAATCTCGTCATAGGTGCCGCTAATCGAGAGAAATCCTCAATGAATCTCCTGTAGTACCCAGCCAATCCCAAGAAACTCAGACTGAAGACCCGACTCCCCGCCCCTCTCCCCTAACCTCTGGAACGGCCCCGACCTCTCCTCGGTCCACTGGACAACCCGTTCGACACCACGTATTCCTGCAATCTCACCTCGCAGTTTCTCAAACTCACACTTATTGAACTTAGCGATAGTCAAGGACCAAAGAATCCAGAAAATGATCCTCAAGTGATCCTCATGCTCCCACTCTGACTGGGAGTAGATCAAAATGTCATCCACGAAGACCACGACAAACTGATCCAAATAGGGTTAGAATACCCTATGCATGAGGTCCATGAATGCCGTTGGTGCATTCGTCAATCCAAAGGGCATCACCGTAAACTCAAAGTGCCCATAAAGCATCCTAAACGCTATCTTAGGGATATCTCGTTTCCTAACCCTCACCATGGTAACCAAGGCGGTGGTCTATTTTGGAGTAGACTCGCCTCTCAACCGATCAAATAAGTCATCAACTGCAATGGGTATCGATTCTGATCGTAAATTGTTCCAACCTGGTTTAGTCAATGCAATAAGGGTCTTCATTCTTCTTCTTCGCAAATAACCGCGCCATGGTGGGGGCGCCTGGTCTAATGAACCCCTGGCCCAAAGAGCTCCCGTAGCCGGACTCGAGTTCTACAACTCAATCGTGCCATCCTATGTGGAGTCATAGATGGGCGAAGTACTGTGGTGTAACTCGATAATCAAGTCTACAACCCGCTACATGCAGGTCCCTAGCCTCATCCGGGAAGCGGAAAACATCCTCACTGCAGGATTCACTGGAGAGACTTAAGTCCTGGGACTCACCTCATCCTCCAAGGTAAGGCTTGCTAGCCAACCCGCCAATTGTCCCTGACATCTGGACTCGTACACCGTCTAGGTCAAAATATCGTGCTTGTCCCCCTGAAATACAACACGAGTACCGTCCTGCATGTAGGAGGTAACCCTCCTACGCTCACAATCGATGACGACCGTAGCCGCGCCCGCCCATCCCAAGATGACGTTGAACTCCCATCATCATGTCCATGACCCTCAGGTCCACTGTGAGTAGAATCCCGAGATCTTTAACTCGCAACCACGACATATCATCCTTATCCTCGCCCTAATCCCTAGGGGAGAACTCATACAAGGGCTCCTCCAAGGCCTCAACCTCTAAGCCCAACTCTACTGGCCAACCGATGTAGCAAGGAATGAATGCGACGCACCGTGAATCAAATAACACTCTTACCCATGCGAGATAGAAAACGTACCCGCATAATCAAGCAATCTCGACTTAATCAGGGCGTGATACGCACGCCTTATCTCGATAAAAGCCGGGGCTCGTGGCCTCGCCCTCTCAGCCAAATTTCATAGTTCGCCCTCTGTACCGCTCGTAATGGGAGGTGCCTATGCAAATCTCCTTGAAATCGACATCGCCTGCCTATACTAGGCTAAGTGGAGGAATGAATCAGATCCTCTCCGTCCTACCGCCGATTGGGATCAAGCACAAGGTCGAAACTTTGATCCTTGTCTTTGTGGGCAATCCTCCTCATAAAAACTGGTCACGCACGGGTAGACACCATCTCCGCCCAAATGACTGCAACCCCGATCTGTCCTGCTCATGGCTCGCGCCAAACCACGATGAACTGGGCCCCCGCTTCCCGAACCAAGCAAGACCGACTCTCCTTCCTCTTGCTACTAACACCCCAGATCCCGAGTGCTCCAAGCATCCTCAATCTCTCTCTACGGTCGCCGTCCCAACTACGGAGTCCATGTCCAGGCTGAGTCCCATCCCGCTCCAATGGACAACTTTAGCCCATTCTCGATCTCCCGACCTCGCTACGCCCGCGGGCCGTGTAGTCATCAAGAAACGGGCTAGCTCCATGAAATTCAGCCACATACCCAATACGGCCATAGTCCCCCGTTTTAGCTCTAGGAACTCCTGCCTCTGCGATGGCGAGCAATGTCCCGAAATATTCACCGCTGAAAAGATCATGAAACTCTCGCCCCAAGTCATTGCTCTAGATCTCTGCAGGCCTCGCCCGCCCACCTCACACTTGGGCCTCACCTCTGTACCGGAATGCGTGCTTTAGTCCGATCCTCGGGTCGTATCGCAGGCAATCAATAGCTCCAATACCTTCTCAACTCGCATGTCCAATGGTCCGCCACCATTGATCTCCTCCCCGTGAATAATATCGGAGGATGATGTACCCCGAACCCGAGGTTACTCCTGACCTCCTGCCACCACTTGACTACCAGGCAATAGCGTGCACTGTAATCCCTACAAATTTCAAGAAGGCCCGCTGGTCAATAGTCGTGGTGCTTGGCCAGCACCTTGTGGACACCCCACGGCCCTCTCCCGCGACTAGCCATCTTGTTAGTAATACTGTGCCTATCAGATGATTACGGTATTTCGGACTATTTATGTGAATTAATTATTATGATGATTTGCATGTTTATTATATATAATGTCCTTGAATAATATTATTAATTATCCTAAATATCCCTAATCAGTTATTGTTATGGGAACAACAATGAATTAAGATTAGTATAAAATTTGATCGATATTCATGGGATGAATATGTGTATGAGATACAAATCAAATTTATATCTATTTGTTGAGAACAAATATTGGACAGACCCGCCTTGAGATTAATACATGGATCAAAGTCATGTTAATCTCTAATAGTTGTGTCATTAAACTTTGACTTGAGATCGCTTATAGTTCTCTAAATACAAGGAATATTGTGTTTTGATATAATCAAACTGCCTTTAATTCCGATGACTATTATAAAGGTTATACTTGAACATAAATAAGAATTATGTAGTGAGATATGAGCGATTAAAATGAAATTTGTCCTCTTATTATAAGAGATATCTCTGTCCCTCGACAATCGAGACCGAGAAATGCATGGTCGTGCTCAAAATGAATCACGGAGATCAATGTCATTTGTTTAGTCGCTTCCACTGGTTTCGAGTAATCAAAGATAGAACGATATAAGGTCGACTTTGTCCATGCCTTATATTCTATCAAGATATCATGATAAAGATTATCATTACAAGTATTAAGGCTGTTTCCTGATCATGAGCTATTTTAATCAGAATATAATGCCTTTGGCTAGAGCTACTTCATGACTTAGAGGATCAAAAATGTGATTTAGGTCTACTGCCAATGTTTAATGAACCTATAGGGTCACATTAAGAACGAAGAAGAACGCTATGGTTTTCATTTCGTAGTAATTTTAAAATGATGATTATTTTAAATTACAAATAATAATTAGTTGTTATTTAAATCTGAATTTAATTTTGAGAAAGTTTAAATTGTGATTTAAATTATAACAAATAATTAATTTGTTATATTTTCTTACTGATAAGGAAATAATTCAGAAGGGTTTTTTTTTATATATATGGAAGAATATAAACTGCTTCCTTATCTGATAAGGATTTGAATTTAAATTATTATTATTTAAAGAGTTTTAAATATATAATAATATAAATAAGTTCGTTTCCTTATCTCGATAAGGATTTGAATTTAAAATTGTTATTATTTAAAAAAGAGTTTTGAATATATAATATAAATATATTCAAGCTCTTATCTGATAAGGATTTGAATTTAAATTGTTATTATTTAAAAGAGTTTTAAATATATAATAATATAAATTTGTTTCCTTATCTGATAAGGATTTGAATTTAAATTGTTATTATTTAAAAGAGTTTTAAATATATAATAATATAAATAAATTCGTTTTTGATTTAAAAACCTAGTACTATATAAATATATATATGTGAGATATATATGTTTTCTGTTGTGGTCAGTCTTTACTCTAAGCATGTTCCAAAACAGAGACCCTAATTTCGCTTTTATAGTTCAACCTAACTAGCATTCAATGTGATCGCTCATTATTTGTTCCAGGTGTGGATACTAGAGAGGGTGGTCGCTTTTTTTTTTAAAGGCAACACCTTTGAAGATCCAATAAACCAAGACGAAATTTTGGAAGGCTTGACGAATCGATCTTACAAGAGGTAAGTTCGTTTATCCTTCCTTTTCCCGGTTTTTATGAAACGCATAGTAGATCCTGCTGTGGTTGGCGATAAAATTATAAATCTCCGCTGCATTTGTTCCAACCAGATTGGATATTCTCGCCCCAGAACTCCAACAGCGGTGACGAGTCAGGTTGTGTTTTCATATAAAAACTTATAATGCCATGTTTGATCGTATGTATGTGATGCATATGACTCACTGATTTGGCGCTTTTTGAATATATGTGATATTATGGTTTGTGCGAACGACATAGTTAATAGGTCTTGGTTAAGGTATTAATTGGATTGAACTAAACCTAAAAGGATTCTAATATGATTAAGAATTCACCGGGATACGCTACCAGCGTTTAATAGCATGTTATTTGATTCGCTTTGTCTTAATCAAATTAATACATGGACTGACCATATATCACTCGATTATCAATGATTGTTTATGGTGGTTAAAAAATGTATCCTATGTAATGAGATTACATAATATGCTGTTTTAATGTGATTTGATGGCTTTATGTTTATTCAAAAAATTTATTGATGAGGATCAATGAAATTTTAATTTTCGAGACGAAACTCAATGTTTTTGAAAAGAAGGGACTTACGGGCGCCGCTCGACTCGCGAGGGCGGCCCTCGACCCCACCGCTAAATCAAGAAGGAACCGCCAGAATAGCTTCTTCAAGGTGAGCGCCTTATGAATTTAATTGGTTTTAAACACATGCCTATTATAATTTATTTCTTTTAATGCAAATTGTTTATGCTATATGATAACATGATATATTTTGTAATGTTGTGCTAAGTCATGATGGTACAGATGGCCTTTTTACCAATGTGATTGGGTGTGCTATTATTGTTTTACAAGGGTTGTAATTATTAAATACGGCTTACATGCCGTTTTTGTTTTATTGTAATTTTATTTTACTATTAGTAGTATTTATTTAATTGTTGTAATAAAACAAGAGAGACAATGCAAGCCATTTGAAGTCATGCAATCCAACCATGATGATGGAGGAGCTAGGTGTCTATGCGCAAGTTCGTGGTCAAATCGACATCATGGAGCTGCTTATTACTACCCAGAATGAACTTATTCTCTGTATCGCTTATGGAGATCAATCTAGATTAAGGCCATACTGACACGCTTATTATAGTATGCATGTATGAGATGCTGCATGATGTTACATGAGTATGATAATTAGATGTATGATGTGGAGTTCCGGCTTAATTGAAATTAAATCAATCAAGATCCTCACATAAAATTTGTTACTGATGCCATCCATATTTAAAACATCATCAAAACCTTTTATCACCTTAATGTGGGTTCTACCAAAGTAGAAGACATTAGGTTACATTAGTGAGACAAGATTATAATGGTACATCATATGTTTAAAATGGTTTAACTCTTGGGTTAGGTTATCAAACTATTTCTCAGTCTAATGGCATTAGATAATTTTAAACTTGGTCGGGACATATGATGTCAAAATCCCACAACATTCAAGAGTTGCACGAGATGTAATTGGTAAAGAGCTGTACTCCCACCTAAATAACTTAATTTCAAGTGTCATGCCAAGCCAATTTAAAGTTGGAGCAAAATATGGATCTTAGCTCACTAGATTAATATATGACATTATTCTTGAGGGTTGTTAATTTTAGTGAGAACTTTTCATAATCAAAATACTTATCGAACTTCTCAGATTCATCAGATGGCCAACAATAACAACAATTTTAATATGTCATCGCGATCACCCCCTGAGGAAGGATAAACTTACTGGGACTAACTTCCTTGACTGGTTTCGAAATTTGAGAATTGTTCTCAAACAAGAAAGGAAGCTTTATGTCCCGGATAACCCTCCCCAGAACCAAATTCGATAATGCTCCTGAGAAACAAAAGAATGCTTTAAGAGAAGGCACCATAATGACTCTATTGATGTTGCATGCTTGATGCTAGCTACCATGAGTTCTGAACTTCAGAAGGATCTGGAAAATATGGAAGCTTATGATATGATCTTCAATCTTAAGGAAATGTTCCAGCAACAAGCAAGGCAAGAAAGGTATGAGACTACCAAGGCACTGCATTCTTGCAAGATGGCTGAGGGTGCTTCAGTTAGTGCTCATGTTCTAAAAATGAAAGGCTATATTGAGCACCTTGATAGGCTTGGATTTCCATTGAGCCAAGAGTTGTCAACTGATTTGATCCTGAATTCACTCCCTATTAGTTGGCGGCCAATTTGTCATGAACTATAAACATGAACGAAATGGACAAATCTATCTCCGAGCCGCAGATACGATGCTTAAAACCACCGAAAGGTATTATTAAATCCAAGCCCGCCATGTTCTGATGGTTCAAAATGGAAAGGGCTTCAAGGGCAAGGGCAAGGGCAAGGCAAAGGAAAGTCCAATGCCTCAACCTGAACCCGCCAAAAAGCCCCAAAGGAGGGTGTTTGTTTCTTTTGCAATGAACCTGGTCATTGGAAGAGAAACTGCAAGCTGTATTTAGAGGATCTAAAGAAGAAGAAGAAGATTAGAGACTAGTTCTTCAGGTATTTATGTTATACAGATTAATTTTTCTCCTTCTAGTTCCTGGTATTAGATACTGGATGTGGATCTCACATTTGTACAAATGTGCAGGCCTAAAAATGGTAGACAATCAAGAAGGGCTAAGCGATCTACGAGTAGGCAATGGAGCAAAAGTTGCTGCTTGGCCGTATAGTTATGTGAACTACTTTTGCCCAGTGGGCTTTTGTTAGCTTTGTAGATTAATATACATGTTCACAATGTGGTAACATATTTCAGCTTCTTGTTTGACATGGTTTTTCTTTATTATTAAGAATAATACTATTCCATTTTTCATAAAGACATAAGTTCTATGCAAATGCCTATTCACAGGATGGTCTTTATGTTATGAACCTTCAAAATCCAACACTTCTTATGTCTATAAATATAATCACAAGTGAATTGAAGCCTAATGATTTAAATTCAACCTATCTTGGTATCATTTACCAAATACAGCAATGAGAGACTGATCTCAAAACTCCATCAAGTTGACTTTTGAATTCATTTGATTTTGAATCATATGATACATGTGAATCTTGTCTATTGGGTAAGATGACAAAGGATCCTTTATCGGGACACAGTTGAAAGGGCCAATGAATTATTGATCTCATACATACTGCATGTATGGACCATTAAGTTCAGATGCCAGAGGAGGCTACAAGTACTTCATTACACAATTAATGATTTCTGCCAGATATGTTTATGTCTACTTGATGAGACATAAATTTGAATCATTTGAAATAAGCTAACCCTTTCAAAATGAAGTACAAAACCAACTCGCAAGACAATCAAGGCACTGATCCGATCGAGGTGGCTAATGATTTTGCTTCAAGAATTTCGATAGACCACCTTAGAACTTGTGACTATCACAATTAACTCCCCTGGAACACCACAATGAACAAAAAAAGAGGATAATCAACTTTATTAGATATGGTTCGACCTATGATGAGTCCAACAGCATCTTCCATTTACCTTTGGGGTTATGCACTTGAAACAGCCATGCTCACACTAAATCGAGTTCCATCTAAAGCGGTTGAAAAGACACCATATGAGATGTGGACTGGTAAAAGGCCCAGTTTGTCTTTTCTTAAGATTTGGGGTTGTGAGGCTTATGTAAAACGTCAAGTTTCAAATAAGCTGGAGCCCAAGTCTGATAAATGTCTTTTCAGACATCCCCAAAGAGACCGAGGGATACTAATTTATGAATCCCATAGAGAACAAAGTGCTTCTGTTCTAATGTGCCTTTTCAAAAGGAATTTATTTCTAAAGGAAACAGTGGGAGTAAGGTACAACTCAAGAAGTTCGAGAACCACAAGATAACATCAACCGCCGTGGATACCATAGTCAACAAACTATTGTCGGCAATAATTCCTATAGCACAAAATTTACGAGATCTGATAGATACGTCATGAGCCCGAGAGATATGGATTTCGTGTGACTGATAACCATGATGTATTGTTAGTGGATCAAATGAACCCACCACTCATCAAGAGGCTATGTTGAATGCACTGTGTTTTCGTTAGAGGCCATGAAGTCCGAAATTCAATCCATGTATGATAATCGTGCATGACCTCAATGACCCACCCATGCGCACCATTGGGTGCAAATGACTTAAAGGAAAATTGACATGGATGCAAAGTGCATACTTACAGTTAAAGGCTAGTTGCAAAAGGTTTCAAACAAACCCATGGTGTATAGACTATGATGAAACTTTTTCAATTGTGAGCTATGCTTTTAAGTCTATCGAATTTTATTGCTATCAAGTACATATCATGGATTACAGATTTGGCAAATGGATACAACCGCGTTTCTTAATGGAAACTTACTGAGGATGTACAATGACAATAACCCGAGGGTTTTGTATAACCTAAGAATTCTGGTAAAGTATGCAAGCTTCAAAGACCAGCCTATGGCCTAAAGCAGCCTCTCGGAGTTTGAACTCGCTTTGTATTGAATCAGTCAAAGGGCTCGATTTGTCAAAATGAAGATGAGCCTTGTGTTTATAAGAAAATTAGTGGGAGTGCAATTGTATTTTTAAATTTTATATGTTGATGACATTTTACTCATCGGGGAATGATATCCCTACCTTGCACGTCGTCTTGCTAGAAGTGTTTCTCAATGAAAGACTTAGGCTACTCGCCACATCCTGCAGTGGATAAAGATCTATGAGAGATGATAAGAGGCTGATTGATCTAAGTCAAAGTGCTTATAGACAAAGTAATCGAAATCTGCTCGCATGCAAGATTCCAAGAGAGGATATCACTTACCTATGTCTCATGGTGCCATTTTAGAAAATCTCTGCTGTCCTAACACTAAAGATGAGCGGTAGAGGATGAGTAAGATTCTATGTCTGGCAATAGGATTCATCATGTATGCCATGTTGTGCACTAGACCAGATGTATCTTATGCTTTGTTTCATAACAAGTAGATACTCGCCGTATCCCGTGAGAGTCATCGGGATACAACCACAAGAACATTCTTAAGTATCTGAGAAGGTCTAAAGATATGTTCTTGGTGTATGGCGGATTGGAAGATGATCTGGTTGTAAATGGTTACACAGATGCTGTGTTTTGTTTAAATGGTGGTGCGGTTAGCTGGAAAAGTTCAAAGCAAAGCACTGTTGCTGATTCTACAACTGAAGTTGAATACATTGCAGCATCTGATGCAGCAAAGGAAGCAGTTTGGATCAAGAAGTTCATTACTGACCTTGAAGTGGTTCCTAGCATTACAAATCCTGTTGATGTTTATTGTGACAATAATGGTGCTATTGCACAAGTAAAGGAACCTAGATCACATTAGCGATCCAAACACATTCTAGCTATCATCTCATTCGAAACGGCTGAGAGAGGCATCTAAGATATGCAGAGTTCCAACAGATGATAATGTTGCTGATCCATTGACTAAGCCTCTACCACAAGCAAAGCATGATCGTCATGCTAGGTTCATAGGTACTAGATACATTGGATGAACGGGCCTAGCTATGAGATTGTTAGTAAAGAGGTTTCTAGGTCATCGTGATGGACATGGTATTTGACTATTTATGAGAATTAATTATTATGATGATTTGCATGTTTATTATATATAATGTCCTTTGAATAATATTAATTATTTTAAATATCCCTTAATCGGTTATTGTTATGGGAATAAATAATGAATTAAGATTAGTATAAAAGTTTGATTGGATATTCATGGGATGAATATGTGTATGAGATACAAATCAATTTATATCTATTTATTGAGAACAACATTGGACAGACCCGCCTTGAGATTAATACAATGGATCAAAGTCATAAGTTAATCTCTAATAAGTGTCATTAAACTTTTCGACCCGAGATCGCTAGTTCTTAACATAAGGAATATTGTAGTTTTGATATAATCAAACGTTAGTCTTTAATCTGATGACTATAAAGGTTATACTTGAACATATTACAATTGCAGTGAGATATGAGCGATTAAAATGAAATTTGTCCTCTTATTATAAGAGAGATATCTCTGGTCCCTCGACAATTGGTACCCAGAATGATGATTGCAATGCATCAGAATTGACTGAGATCAATGTTATTTGTTTAGTCACTAATTGGGTTTCACTAATCAAAGATAGAACGATATAAGGTTGACTTTGTCCATGCCTTATATTCTATCAAGATATCGCGAGATGTACATTGCGTCATTAGCTATATTAAGGTTGTCTCGATCATGAGTTTTTCATTTAACTCGGGTACCATAATGTCTCGCTAGAAAGCCACTTAGCGACTAGAGATCAAAATGTGATTTGTGCCTACCGCCACGTTTAATGAACCTATAGGGTCGCATTAAGAACGAATAACGTGTTATGGTTTTTCATCGTAGTAATTTAAAATGATGAGATTTATTTTAAATTACAAATAACAATTATTGTTATTTAAATCAATTTAATTTTGAGAAAGTTTAAATTGGTGATTTAAAATATAACAAATAATTAATGTTATATTTTCTTATCGATAAGGAAATAATCAGAATGGTTTTTTTATATATAATAATATACTGCTTTCCTTATCTCGATAAGCATTTGAATTTAGAAATGTTATTATTTAAAAGAGTTTTAAATATATAATAATATAAATTCGTTTCCTTATATGATAAGGATTTGAATTTAAATTAAGTTATTTAAAAGAGTTTAAATATATAATAATATAAATAAATTCGTTTCCTTATCTGATAAGGATTTGAATTTAAATTGTTATTATTTAAAAGAGTTTTAAATATATAATAATAAAAAATCTGCTTTTGATTTTAAAAACCCTAGTTAATTTATATAAATATATATATGTGAGACATAAGCATGTTTTTGTTGTAATGCTCTTTACTCTAAGAACAACCAAAACAGAGAGACCTTAATTTTGTTTTTACAAGACGAACCTGAACTAGCATTCAACAAGATCGTTCATTATTTGTTCGTGTGTGGATACTTGTAGAGGGTGGTCGTTTTTTTTTAAAAGGCAGCACCTTTGAAGATCCGAATAAACCAAGACGCTGCACTTTGAAGGTCAAGGAATCGATCTACAAGAGGTAAGTTTCGTTTGACCCTTCCTTCTCGGTTTTTATGAAACGCATGTGATCCTCTGTGGGTTAAGGATAAAATTATAAATCTACTAGATTATGTTCCAAACTAGATTGATATTCTCGCCTCGTAACTCCAACACATCTACACGTGTCAAATGACAAGTTAAGTTCTAATGCAGTACCTCTAAGGTGTAAACACAACCCCGAGACACTATTCACATACTAAAAATTTTTCATACTTTAAATCATACGCAACAAAAATTTTTATTTTATTTTATTTTTATTTATTTTTATTTTTTTTATTTTATTTTATTTTTTTATTTTTGGAAACCTCGTGAACAGTGCTCATGAATAGTGTTTGTGAACAGTGATCCAAACAAGGCTCCCGAGTCAAAATTGGGTCAAGGCACACTCCAAGGCCTAGGGTCAGCAAGACACACCGCACGCACACTACACCTGCATCGCGCCACAGCCGCTGGCGCCGTGGCCGCGCACGCACTAGCGCCGTATCGCGGGCCCTCCTCCGGCCAGGCGCAGCGCGCACTCAGCCGCGGTCGCGAGTCCCGGGCCACGATACAAAGTTTGTATCGCAACACAATCCATGCCGCGACGCCGTGAGTGCGCTGGGCTACCGGAATCAGACATTGCGCCGTGGTCGTAGCACAGATCGCCGCCCCGCCACGATACAAAATCGTGACGTCACACAACCGGGCTGAACCAAGACACACGCCAAGACTGGGCCCCCGCTGCGACACAAAATTTCAGGTCACGAATAAAACCCCATGCCGCGCAAGCTAGGCCGTACGCAGCCCCACCGCACTGCGGTTGCGGGCGTGCCACTCGCGCGCCCGTGGGCAAAGGTCGCGCCTCTTACGCCCAGCTATGCCTCCTGTGCCCCGTCTTATCGTGTCACGATACAATATGTTGTATCGTGACCAAGACTGGGAAATGGGTACAAATTTCTACCCAGCTTGCCTACAACTCCTTTTTTTTTTTTTCACTTTTTTTCCTTTGTTCCGCCATCAGAAGACCACAAAAATATTCTTTTTTTTTTCATATCCTCAGTAGAACCAAATAAATTCATCATAATTTATTTTATTTTACTTTTTTCCTTTTTTACACACTATAAAACCTCATAAAAAAAAAATTCTCCTCAACACAATTTTTTTTTCCTATGTGCTATTCACCAAGCACACAAATCACACAACAATTCATGTTATACACACAATTCATCAAAATGTACAATGGATGCATGATCTAACCCATTTCCCATCTAGCCTTAGATATTCGTATACCTAAGCTCTGATACCAAGCTGTGACACCCCGATCCCGGGGTGTCCCGTTGACCACCGTCAACCTGCGGAATACCTGTGTGTCATATTATGAGACCTATACATGAGTAAAAATGGCCACTTGGGCCCATACATCAATACTCACCAAAAATCTAACCAACTATACTACAATAGTTCAAGAGTTATTACATTACTCTTAACCAAAACATATATCAAAATTTAGAGTTCTAATACATGTTTTACAAAGAAAATGTCAAAGCCACAATCCGGCTTTCTTCTAAAACGCGGCCTCTAGTGAGCGCCGTCCTCCCGTACACTCCCTGTACCTGAAATAATGATCCTCGACAGGAGCAATGCCCAGTAGCGATAATCTCCTACATGGGTTACTCCCCACCTAAGTGCACATGTAATGGCAACCAAACACACTCAAGAAAATACATGATCCTACTTGAATGTCTACATGCCCAATCCCATGTCTCGAGTCCTCACCGACTCCCTCACACATGCCTAAGCCAAATGCGAAAACATCAGCTTAAAACAAAAAAGGTTTTGTTTTTGAAAAACTCATACCGAGTTTCGGTAAATATATTGGACTACCCTTCGAGGAAAATTGTTGGATCATTTTTTCGAACAGTCATGGGTCCGCCTCCGAGATGAACTGTTGGACAACTCTCCAAGGCAATTCTTCGGAAAATCTTCCTTGAAATTCCTTTCACAACCATTTTCATTTTTCTTTCATTTTCTTTCATGTCATGCACTCACACCTACCATTCTAGGACCGGTGCATATGGAATGCATTATGCCATTTCCAAACAATTCATGCTAATATATTTTACATGCATATATTAACAAAATTAACTCACATAAATCATGTTATTCAATTTACAACACACATCAAAATTAGCTCACATGAGCTAATTAACAACCATAATCTATTTTAAATCACCCAAACCACACAAAATCACATTAATATATCACGTGAACAGTGAAACCCTAGGCTCGACACTGTTCACGGCCACCATAGGGAGTTTCTCACTCAATCCCAATCGTTGGAATTGAAAAACACACGACCATTCGGCCTTAGAACATCCCTATCCATTTACATGGCTCTTAGCCAAAGAATAAAGCAAGTAGAAAAAGATCTCTACCTTCTTGAGTTACTTAACTCCACAAAATCGGGTGTGTCCACTGTGAGTCTCTCACGCAGATCAACTTTGTTTCTTGCTCCGACGAGAACCGACGGTCCGAACGCCGGGAAATCTAGAGAGAAGTCACTTTTCTTCTAATCGTTCTTTTCTCCCCTACCGCCTGCTTCCGCAGAAATGGAGAAGGCTAGTATCTTTGTCTTATTTTAAATCTTTCACTTAATCTCCCATTGTGTCCTTTAATTTGCTTTTAAAGCATTTGACACATGGCTTAACTTGCCATTCATCTCATCCTCTCTCACTAATCATGCAACATGTCATATGTGCATATCGTAGCAGTGACTTTCACACATCACATGCCTCTCACAAGCCGTCATACGACACCCGACACCTGCAAGGCTCAAAACGTGAAAATTGTGATCGCCTCTTGGAATTCGACATAAAATTCGATGTGGTAGCTAGATTTCGAGAGACGATTCCAACGGTGAAGTCCGTTTCATCATCCGAGATCTAGAAAAATATCGGATTTTGACTGAAATTACCATTTTACCCTTTTTCAGAAAATTAGAATTTTCTCGGGTTTTACAACCGCACCACGTCAGCTTGTTAACCGTTGACCGAAAATTCACCAGTGCATTCGACTTATTTTCTCACCTTATCCATTTTTAAGCAATCCGCTGATTCGGAATTTAGATATGGGGGGTGATGAGATTTCTTGTCCGATTCATATTATTTTTTATGGAGATAATTTTGCCCAGTGGTCACAAACCAAGCGCAGTTATCTCAAGGGCTGCAAGCTATGGCTTTATTCTTCCGTAATCGCCTCACCTAAAAGAGGACAAAGAACCCATCATTCTATAAAAGAAACTAATGAAGTGGCCACTCAACTTGAAAAAAGTGAAAATAATAAAGCAAGATATGCACAATAATTCAAAGATCATTAAAAGAAATTCAAGAAACCATGCATCTAATGAGTTTATTCAAAAGAATAAGCTCCAAGAGGTTTATTCAAACAGCTGGAGCCAATATAAGCCCAGGGTTTCCCCTAAAAAATTTCTTAACCTTTTTTTCTATTGGATCCAAACCCAAGTCCTATAGCATGGCCCTAAAATGCATAATTGTTATGCCATTGGATTAAGGCCTCCTATTGTTGAATTTTGCAAAATTAAAATTCCTTAGGCTTCATTTAGAATCCAAAATACCAAGAAATGAAGAAAAATACTTAGCAAAATGATTTTCTCATGTTTTAGTTTCACTGTGAAAAATATAAAATAAAACGAAATATAATCAAAATTCCTCAAAATTTTACATGTTTTTAAAATTTCTTAGTCAATTTTTAATAGAGAGATAAATAAATGAGTTTGAATAAACATATAAAATTAATTTATTAAGTTTAAACCTGTTTTTTATTTTCCTCCAAATTTTCTTTCATTCCATTTGTCCTCTCTATTTTCCTCTTTATCTTCTTTCCTTACAAGTTCCAAACAAAATTGAAAGGTGCAAATAAACGAAAAAAATAATAAGAAAAATAATGTTATCATGTTTGGTTTCACTGTGGAAAATATAAAAGAAAAGAAAATATAATTAAAATTTCTCAAATTTTTATTTATTTTAAAATTTATGTTTTGAGACAAAAATTTAAATTTCTTGATCCTTAGATACTAGAGAGAAAAAAAAAAGATAAGTTTGAATAAACATGTAGAATTAATTTGTTAAATTTAAACTTTTTTTTTCCTCCAAAATTTCTTTCATTCCACTTTTTCTATCAATTTTCATCTATATTTTCTTTCTTTAGCAAGGTTCCATTTAGAACTACTAGGGAAAACAATTATGGAAAATGATTTTTTGATGTTTGTTTTTATCGTGGAAAATATAAAAGAAAATAAAATATAATCAAAATTCCTCAAAATTTTACATATTTTAAAATTTCTTGCTCCTTATTGTTCGGTGTTAATTATACTTGCATTTTGAGTGTCTTTCATGCATTTATATAACTCAAATGCTAGATTCGCATCTTATTCATCAATATTACACTAATCCCTAATTCTACAATGTTTTGTAGAATATGAATGAAAATCAAGCAAAGGAGGAGCTGAAAGACATGAAGGCAGAACCAGAGTTGAAAGGGCAGAAGAACTCTCAAGTTCGCCTAGGCGAACCAATGATTCCATTTGAAGACTCTTGAAGACCAGCTCTCTGGTTAGCGTACGCGAACCAAACCCTCGCCTCAGCGAAGCTTTCCTTCGCCTAGGCAAAGGGCCTTTGTATCAGAAGAAGACGTAGCCTACTAGGCTGTCTGGCTCATTGTTAAGAATAATTGTGAACGAATATCCCATTTGAGCCCAATCATTGGCCCATTTCCCAAGGGTATATATACTATACTTGTTTTCGACCTAAAAGAGAGGAGAGACTTGAGAGAGGTGGGACACACTTCCATTTTCTAGGGTTTTCTCTCTAGGCTTAGTTTTTCTAGGGTTTTTAGTTTTACTTGATTCGAAATATTTTGGAGCCTGATTTGAAGATCCAACTGCAGACACTGTAAATGTGGAGTAAGTTTGACAAGATTCATATATCACATTTGTTTTGTATTCCTTAACTCTACTCTTAATCTTAATCTTTCAATATTTTATTTGGTGCAAATATGAAATTGTTGTGTTTTGAGGCTGCTAGGAGTGGCTAATTTCTCCCGTAGGGCTGGTTGTTAATATTCGCGGTAGACTCATGTTCTTTATTGTATAATTTTTGTGAATCCTTGCTTGTGTTGGGATTACATGTATGTGGTTCTTTGATTTCCTAGGATTTTATCTAATTGTTGTATGCTAGAGGTGAAGTTGAGACCTAAAGCTCAAGGGGTTCCAGATAGACAACTGGAAGCATCCTCTTAGGAATTGATTTCCACCTATAATTTCCCATAATTATCAAAATCAATTTAACTTAATCAAAGAGATCTAGGAAACTAGGAATGCTTAGTACTAGGTGAATTTTATTAAGATGGACATCATTCAATCTTATGTGAAGATCGTAAGGACCGAAAGGAAATTGATCGGAACATAACCCGGGATATTCTTTTGCAAGGACTGAAAGGAGGAGACCAATAGAATTCCCAAGGATTGATTCGCCTTAGAACCAGTATCACATTATCGAACCTAGAAGGAGCGAAAGGAGAATCGGAATGAGGTGTGAGAAATCGAGGGGAGACAAGTGTAAACCTCGTATCGGGTTTCTTGGGTAAGCATGAGGATATATCACTTTAATCGAGATTTATGGATTGAGTTGCAAACCCACTAATGGAGACAACTGACCCTAGCGTTAATTGTTAAAGTTTTCTTCCAATTAATTTCAATTATTTGCTGATTTTCAAGAATTTAGGTTAGTTAATTTAGTTTAAGAAATCATCCTCCCAATTAGTCACATCGCTTAGATAGTGAATTTATTTACTAGTCGGGGTACTTATTCCCACATTTAAACCAATTTTTCCTTGTGGGTTCAATACTATGGGTTTTTAATTAAAAAACCACTTTATTACTTGTGATCTGTACACTTGCGGATTTTATTGTTTTATGCTAAAATTTACATATATGAAAATAATTGAACAAGTTTTTGGCGTTGTTGCCAAGGAAAGTGCGGTTTAAGTGGAATGGATTAATATTTTAGCAAAAGAGACATTTGCTAATTTAAGCAAAAATCTTTGTTCTACAAAAATTTTGATTTATTCCTCCTATTTTCATTTTTAGTTTCAATTTAGTTTCATTTATATTTAGTTTCTTTACTCTGTTTTTCTAGTGTGATTATCTGATTTCAAGTACCAATCTTACATGCACAGAAAGTCTAGCATTGAATTATTGTTGTTCGATCTTGAAATAGAAAGTACTTTGTTTAGAAGAAAGAAAGGGAAAGCTGATAATGCAGAGATGGAGGATTAGAACAGTGATAGGTTTAGTGAGGGTCATTCGGATCATAACGACATACCTGGACTTAGAGAACCGACATTGGGAGATTGTTGACGTCCAATGATGAATGAAGATTATTCAGGAATTCGCCATCAACCGATAGATGTAAATAATTTTGAGTTAAAGCCTGCATTAATCAACATGGTTCAACACCAGCAATTTGGAGGCAGCCCTTCAAAGGATCCCAATGGACACTTGTTAAATTTTCTGCAACTGTGTGGCATGATAACAATGAATAAAGTGGACCATATTGTCATCAAATTGAAGCTTTGTCCTTTCTCTCTAAGGGATAAAGCGAGAAATTGGTTCAACAATTTGATGTCGGGCTCGATAAACACTTGGGGGACTCTCTTTGAGACTTTCTTAACCAAGTTCTTTCCGTCACAATTGACTTCACAATTTAGAGTTGAAATCACACAGTTTCGACAAGGTGACCAAGAAACGCTATATGATCGATGCATGGGATAGATTCAAAGAGCTATTGAGAAGATGCCCACAGCATGGGTATGAGCTGAGTGCTCAAGTGCAGATTTTTTATAATTGCCTCAATTACTCAACAAGGGCATTAGTTGATGTAGCATGTGGTGCTTCTATCACTATGAAAACGACACGAGAAGCTAATTTGATGTTTGAAGAGCTGGCTTAAAACAATTACCAACCTCCTTCTAATAGAGATGATGGTAGAAAGCAATGGGGAATCCATGAAATTGATAGAATATCATCTCTAGAGGCAAATTTTGAAGCATTGATGATGAGGTTGAATCAACAAGCTCCAAATGAGCCGACTCTTGGGGAGATTGCATGCATGCAAACTCAGAATACTCTTATGGCAAATACCCTACTCTAGATTGAAGATGCCAATTATGTGAACAGTCAGAGCTACACATTTCGTCCTAACAACAATTTGCCAACTCATTACCATGTCGGGCTAAGACATCATGAGAATTTATCATACGAAAATCAAGCTATTGTTCCGCATGAACCCCATGAGCTTAGCACCACCATGGAACCTTTGGGATTCCAAAATCAAGGAGCTTCGAGCTCTAACTATCAGGGGAACCAAAGGCAATCTGGAGTCAATGAGCTGTTAGTGGCAATGAATGAGATGAGAAAGAGCAATGAGTCGCGCCTAATGCAGATGGAAAATAATCAGCTCACCTTTGGGATGCACATCAAAGGATTAGAAAAATATTCAAGCAACCATGGGGGCTTGCATGAAAAATCTGGAGAACAATCAAGCAAACATCGGCACATGCATGAAAAACATGGAGACGAATCAAGCCAATCTTAGAGCATCTCTCAAAAATTTGGAAACTCATATGGGTTAATTGACTAAATCTATGAGAGAACAACCTCTGAAATCATTTCCAAGTGATACAGAAACCAATCCGAAGCAATGCATGGTCGTCACTCTAAGAAGCGGGAAAGAGCTGGATGAAACCAAAAATGTTGAAAATGATGAAGCCCAAGTGCAGCAGAAAATTCCGGAAGCTTAAACAGAGAAAGGGGAATTTGAAATTGAAGAAAGGTGGAAGCTGAAACTGAAGTAAACAACAAAGGAGAGCAACACAAATCCAATTAAGTGGTCCCGGGAGGAATTACTTTTCCCAATAACCCTCCTTTATACAATCCACCTTTTCCATTCCCCCAGAAATTCAGAAAAACCAAGTTAGATGCTCAATTTGCCAAGTTTATGAACATGTTCAAGAAACTTGAGATCAATATCCCGTTTGTCGATGCTTTAGCCCAAATGCCTAATTATATGAAATCTTTGAAGGAAATAATGAGCAACAAAAGGAAGCTAGAAGCTTATAGAATAGTAAACATGTTTGAAAATTGTAGCGCAATCATCCAACGGAAACTCCCTAAAAAACTCAAGGATCCGAGCAGGTTTACCATACCTTGTGTCATAGGGGAGCATACATTCAGCAAGGCTTTGTGTGATCTTGGTGCCAGCATCAATTTGATGTCATATTCAGTAGCAAAGAGGCTGAATTTGGGGGAAATAGAACCGAAAGCTCTATCACTTCAAATGGCGGATCAATCAATGGCTTCACCCAAAGGGGTTATTGAAGATGTGCTCATAAAAGTAGACAAGTTCATCTTCCTGGTGGATTTCGTGGTGTTAGATATGGAAGAGGATGAAAAAGTACCTCTCATTCTCGGGAGACCCTTCCTAGCCATAAGTCGGGCTCTTATTGATGTAGAGAGTAGACCTTAAGAGTCGGAGATGACAAAGTGCAACTAAGCATCTATCAAAAGGACAATTCGCAAAAGAAAGAGAATAAAGGGTGCATGAAAATAGAAGCTACACCCATGCATGGAAGTTTGAACATGACAACAGCTAATATTGAAGGAATTAAAAAATTCAATTGCTATAAAGTTAAAGGCAACACCATCCTGCCACAAAAGTTCATTCCAGTATGTTTTGGCTCATTTAACCAAGCGCCCATGAGTCATTCTTAGGGGTGAGCGTAATTTTCATCGTTCTGTGCATACCAACAGTGCGACACGGCTTCATCGAGCTATCGACACTAAATATAGCGCTTATTGAGAGGCAACCCAAGTATTGTAAGAATCCTTTTCTTCCATTTATCTTTCTTTTTCTTTTTCATGTTTGTTTTTACGTTCATTTTGCAAAATTTTGGGGATTCTTGTTTTGTTTTATTTTCCACTTTGTTTTGATTTGTTTGATGTGTTTGTTAAGTGTTTCAGGTTTACTTAAGAAGACAAAGTCGGGGTTTACCAAATTGAAACCAAGTTTTTAAGGTGGAAATTAAAAAAAAAAAGTAAGGGCATTTTTCAAAAAGGAGAGAAAACAAAAGAGTCAAATTGATTGTAATACATTAAGTCTGAACTAGAGAACAAGAGAGAGCCATAGTTTTTGAAACAGTATCATTTTGGGGGTTCTAGTTCACTGAGCACAGTGTTTTGGTTCGCCTAGGCGAACCCGTAGTTCATTTAGCAAAGTCCTTTGGTTCGCCTTGGCGAAGGATTTCTTCGCCTAGTCGAACCCCTCACATTTTGGTTGGCAAGCTCTCGGGTTCGCCTAGGCGAAGGACTCTTCGCCTAGGCAAACCCCAGGAAACTTTTGGCTTGCTCTTGGGTTCACCTAGGCGAAGCCACCTTCGCTTAGGTGAACCCACGCGACCTTCCATCTTCTTAAGTGCTTCACTTAGGCGAAGATGCCCAAACCTAGGGTACTTTAAATAGACCCGAAAAGTCATTCTGTGACGCTCCATTTCTCGGGGGTCCCTTGACAACCCATTAACCTGCAGAATACTCGTGGATGTCGGGTAACCCGACACCACTCACGAAATCGGGCAGAGTCTCCTTTGTACGGGGAGCTCTACCCAAGGTAAAAAACCTGTCCCAACAATTAACAACGACCACATCGGGTCCATGTGAGAGTAAAAATGGCCACTTAGGCCCATGCATCAATACTCACAAAATTACATCACCTATATACCAATAGTTCAAGAGTTATTACAATACTCTTAACCAAAACATATACCAAAATTCTAAAGCTAATACATGTTCTATTAAAATAAATACCAAAGCCACAACCCGGCTTCTTCTAAAACGCGCCTAAAGGAAGGCCGTCCTCTCGTACACTCCCGCACCTAAAATAGTGATCCTCGATTGTAGCGAGCAAAGCCCAAGAGTGATAATTCTCCTACATGGTTACTCCCACCTGGGCGCACATGTCATGGCAAACAATCACACTCAAGCAAATACACGATCCTATTTTAATGTCTACATGCCCAAACCCATGTCTCGAGTCCTCACCGACTCCCTCACACATGCCTAAGCCAAATGCGAGTAAAATACAGTTTTCAAAACAAAAGCTTTTTGTTTTAGAAAACTTGCTACCGAGATTCAGTAAATATATTGGACAACCCTCCAAGGTGAATTTGTTGAATAACCCTCCAAAACAATTCATGGGCCCCTCCGACGTGAATTGTTGGACAACCTCCTAACACAATTCTCCGAAAAATCTTCCGTCGAAATTCCTTTCACAAACATTTTCGTTTTTGTTTTCTTTCATGTCATGCACTCACACCTAATATTCTAGGGTGCCCCAATGCATATGGAATGCATTATGCTAATTCCAAAATATTCATGCTAATATATATTACATGCATATATTAACATAATTCATATTATTCAAATTACAACAATAACACAAAACTTAGCTCACATGGGCTAATTAACCAATCAAGCAATTCACTTTGAATCACCCAACCACACAAAATCACACCACAAAACCATGTGAACAGTGAAACCCTCGGGTCGACACTGTTCATGGCCACACAATAAGGATTTTCTCCACTCGGTTCAAATGTTTTGAGACCGAAATTACGGCTAAATCAAACCTCAGAATATCCCTAACCATTCACATGACTCTTAGCCAAAGAATAATGCAAGTAGGAAAAGACCCCTACCTCTTGGAGTTGTCGGAACTCCACCAAATCGGTGTCCACGCAGATCACGATCGACTTTGCTTCGTCTCGTCGAACCGACGTCCGAACGCGAAAATCTAGAGATGTCACTTCAAAATCTCAAACACCAACCTACTGCACGATTTCTCCCATTTGGAGAAGATGAAGACTATTTCTATTTTGTCTTATTCGTTTAACTTTCCCAAAATTCCATCCATGTCCCTTCTCATTTAACTATTTGACACATGGCTTAATCTAAGCCATTAATCTCCATCCTCTCTCTAATCATGAAACATGTGTCACACGAGTACATGTAGTAGGTGGCTTTTGTCACATCACATGTCTCTCACAAATCGTTTTACAGCACTTGACACATGGTGCCTCGAAAAACGTGAAATTTCGACTGTATCAGAATTAGATGAAATTGGATGTGATAGCTAGATTTCGCGAGACGATTCTAACGGTGAAATCCGTTTCATCATCCGAGATTTAGAAAAATTTCAGGTTTTGATGTAATACTGCCAATTTTTTCAAAATCAATTTTCCCACTTTAGACTCTCCCAAAAGAATTTCGTCCCGAAATTCCGTACTATCACAACGAATCACATGCATATGCAACGTGCACTACGCCATGTATGTAAACTAGTCATTTAAGTATTAAACGACTAAACCACGTACCTTCATCCCTAAACAAAGGATAGGTGGCCTACATCGTGTCCTCACGTCCCACGCGATTCTCCGTCTACCTGCGGCTGCCAGCAGCACCTCACTAGCCTCGTCACTCTTGCATCGCAAACCCGATCCCGCTATCCATAATGCACACCGGTCCCTCCTGAATCCAACCAGGCTAATCCTCAATCTCTCCCCTAATCCACTGACACAGAGCTGATCTGAGTGCACTGGAGATGGAGACTCAAATCAGATAACTGACATGCTTGGCGGTAAAGCCAACCAGACAAGCATAGCGGCCCACCCTCTCAGATCTATGTTCAACAAACCTCACACAGCTTCCCCTACGAACCTGACCACCTCCTCTAGGCATCACCTTCAATATGCAAGATTTCACTGTGATCTCCAACCTCCCAACCCATGGTCGACGTCAGACTGTTATTAGCTCTTCTCACCGGCCTGAGCCATGAGAATATGATCGCTCGTCAGATCAAGCTCAATTCTGATGTCTCCAATCCATCACCATGATGCGAGCCTCTCCCACCTTCTGCTCAACATATCAAGGACTGGCGGCCTCCCATATAACAGTCCGCTACGTGGAATATCTCACACGCCCGACAACTCGTTGTTGTAGGCGACCTACTAAGGGCAAATGCTCTTCCCAGCCTACCCTTACAGGATCCAGACGATGCTCAGTACGTCCAACATATGGTCTCTCTATGATCATCATCATCGGGTGGGTATTGTAATTGTATCAAAATCAAGAGGTCGATACCTTTGAACCGTACGAAACCCTGGTCTTATCCCACACTATGAATATTGAGTACCTATGGCAGTGAACACCTCTTGATATACAACCGGCAGAATCTCTCCAATGTGAAGGTCATCCGCACGGCTAGAACATGTGCTGACTTTTTGAGCCGGTCCACTATCACTCATACCACATCATGTCCCTACGGTGTCCGTGGCAAGCAGTCACAAACCAATTTTGACGGCCCACCACCTCCACCTCCAATGGCTTGGTGAGCTCACAGCTTCAGCTCAGCCTGAACCATCAACACTGAGACACGCCGTGAACAAAGTCCCCATTGTCTCTTCATCCCGCCTCCAATAGTATCAAGCGGGCTAAAGATCCTCGGGTACATCTTCGTGCCAATTGACACTGCAAATCGAGAGCAAGGTTCCTTGAGAATCTTCTTTCAAATCGGTCAACTGGGGAACCACTACCCATCCTCTATACCGAAGACTACCACCAAAATCCACCTCTTCGCTTGTAACAGATATCAGACTCAGCCTCCCCGATGGACATTATTCCACATCCTTTCTCGACTGATCACTCATTAATAGAGACGTGCAAATAATTAAACTCACCACCTCGAGCCTCGCCTTGTGATCGCAGCCCAACCTGTCCCGACAACACTTTGGCAATGCCACCCCAGAAGCAGTGATGTTTCACGCCCCTAGCACTTAACAGTGTGACAACCATCATGATTTTCGGCTTACCAGATAGAATGTGCAAACATAACCTTTAGAACCATCCATTTAAGCGTCGCGCTGAGGTCCCGGGCATAGAAATATACTTCAAACTTTTGTGGTCCTGGCGCACTCGAACTATTCGCCATATAAATAGTGGCGCCTAAATCTCTTCAAGGGCATGACTCACTACTCACTAACCTTGGCTGCTCACGCGCTGGGGTAATTCCCGTCACGGATTCTTCAACCTAGGGGACGAAACCATAAGCTACTACCCTCCCGTGATCGCATCAAAACACACCCTAATCCGACCTCTCGAGGCATCACAATACATCAGGTAAATTGCCCCCGTCCCGACTATTAAGATGAGGTCAAGTGTTTCCAACCTGAATGCCTCTCGCATCACATCCACCAAACCTTGACTCCTTCCAACATCTCGCCATAGGTGCCACACCATGGAAATCCTCAATGAACTTCTTTGTAGTACCAAATAATCCTAAGAAACTCATGTGATTTCAAAGATCCACTCTACCTTCCTAACTCATCACGCCTCGACCTTCTCATCACCACCATTATGACTTATGGCGACACCACGTGTCCTGCAATCTCACCTCAAGAGTTTCAAACTCGCACTTACCGAACTTAGCTGCATACACGGTCTCTATCGGCAAACAATCCATGATACCACGTTCCCACTGACCGGAGTAGTCAAACGTCATCCCGACAAAGATCACTACAAATCGATTCAGAGAGTCGAACACCATAGAGGTCTATGAATGGCCGCATGATTCTATTAACCAAAGGGTACTTCACCGTGAAACTCAAAGTGCCTATGGACGCCTTAATGCCATCTTATGAACATTCTTCAACTTAGCTGACAAACCAGCAAGGGAAGGTCTATCTCGGGAGTAGACTCGCCTCTCACCGACACAAACCCATCAATCTTTCTGAATGGAAAATCATCTTCATCGCACCCTACTGAACGCTTCGAGACCAATGTACAGCCATAATTTTGTCCTTCTTCTTTCGCAAACGTAACCTGAGTGCCCGGCGTGCGCTCTGCCTAATGAACTCCTCATTCAGCAGCCTCAGAGCCGGGACTCGAAGTTCCGCACTCAACCAGGCCATCCGCGACGAGATAGATTGGCATGGCACAGGTGCAACTCAGCACTAATACAAACTTCCATGAGGTAACCCGTAGTCACATCCGGAAAAAACATCCTCATACTGCTGCACCACTGGAGGTGCAGATCAAGTCCGTCCCACCCCGCCTCTAAGGTAAGGCTTGTTAGCTAATCCTCGCCAACCGCCCATAACACACCTGGACTCGTATACACCCGGTAGCAAAATTTCATGCTTGTCCCCCTGAACACAACACTATAAAATTACCCATGGTAGGTAAGAACTCTGACGCCACAACCATGACACCATAAGCCGTCAATGAACTAACATCCCTGTGGATGACATCAAACTTCCGACATGTCCATAACCCTCAGTCCACTATGATAGAATCAAGATTTCTAACTGCCCGACCACGACATATCATCCCCATCTCGACCTAATCCACTGAGGAAACTCACATACCAAGGCTCCTTCAAGGCCTCGACACATAAATGACTATATCTGGCGATGCGGTATCTCTAAGGTGTAAACATAACCCCGAGACACTATTCACATACTAAAAAATTTCATACACAATGTCCATGCATTCATAGGTAATGCAAGACAGTAATTCCATATATTAAATCATATTCAACAATTTTATTTTTTTTATTTGATTTCATTTAAAAAAATATATTTTATTTTATTTTATTTTTTTTGAAAACCTCGTGAACAGTGCTTATGAGCGATTTGTGAAAAGTGTCCAAAGCAGTGACTCGAACGGTGTCACGAGTCAGGCTGGAGGATTGGAGTGCACGGGTGCACAGCAGACGAGTTTGCGCGCCCATTCTTGCGTGCATAGCACCGAGTACGCGCGCAGGCGCCGTGTCGTGGCGCGCGTTGGGCCGTCTCGTGGCCCTCTCCGGGTTGTGTTGTTGGCATGTCCTGTCGTGTCGTTGTGCACACGCACGAGCTGTAGCGCCGTGTTGCAGCTCCCCTCAATCACGATACAAAATTGTATTGCAACCTGAAGGCCCTTGCCTCTTGTGCGGCCTTAGTGTGTCAGCTCATGTTTGCAGCAGCATGTAGCGCCCACGTACTTATGTCGCGGCTGTATCACTGCCCATATTGTGACACAAAGGCCACCCCAAGCCACGATACAAACCATTGTATCGCGGCCTACAGCTGAGCCATGGCGCTGCGCCCGCATCACTTGCCTTGAGGCCACCATGTCGTGGCTGTCTTAGCCGTATCGCGGGTATACGCTGGCCGTGCTCGTGGCCCTACAGCAGCGCCAGGCGAACTGTCACGATACAAAACAGTGTATCATGACTCAATCACTAAAATGGGCGTAGCCCGTTTCCGATTTACCTCTGACCTCTTTTTTTCACTCTTTGTTTTTTTTTTTTTCATTTGTTTCACTGCGAAGGCCATAACAAAAAAAAAAAAAAAAAAAAAAATATATATATATATATATATATATATATATATATATATATATATATATATATATATATATATATATATGCTATGCTATACTCTTTCTTTATATATATATATATATATATATATTTTCAGTTTTACATACTGTAAAACCTCAGAAAAAATTTCTTCAATACACTTTTTTTTTTCCTATGTGCTATTCACCAAGCACACAATTTCACACAACACACAACACAAAATCAAATCACTTATCACATTTCATTCACCAAAATGCACAAGGATGCATTATTTGGCTTGTTCCCATCAAGTCTGAGTCAAATCATATGCCTAACTTACCGTGCTAAGTTATAACCACAGTATCAACATCGAGCTATAATGCTCATATACCTTAATGACCATGGCGGCCCGAGTCCCTCCCGAGCCTGGTATTGTATACCTAGAAACACGATGCAATTGTGACGCCCCATTTCCGGGGTCCGTTGACAACCCGTCAACCTGTGGAATACTCGTGGATGTCGGGTAACCCGACACCACTCACGAAAATCAGGCAGAGTCTCCTTTGTACGGGGAGCTCTACCCAAGGTACAAAACCTGTCCCAACAATTAACAATGATCACACCGGGTCCATGTGCAGTAAAAATGGCCACTTGGGCCCATGCATCAACCTCACCAAATTACACTTCTATATACCAATAGTTCAAGGATTATTCTGATACTCTTAACGAAAACATATATCAAAATTTAAAGTTTTAATACATGTTCTACAAAAGCGAATACCAAAGCCAGACCGCGACCTCTGTGAGTCGTCACTCAGTGCATACATTACGTAGTGATCATAGATGATAAACAACGATGTAATAATTCTATGGGTTACTCCCCGCTAAGTGCACATGTCATGGCAAACAATCCTCGACGATACATGATCCTCTTGAATGTCTACATGCCCAAACCCATGTCTCGAGTCTTCACCGACTCCCTCACATGCCTAAGCCAAATGCGAGTAAAATACAGTTTTCAAACAAAAGCTTTTTGTTCTGAAAGCTTTGCTCACAGAATTAGATTAATGCTATTGGACTACCCTCCAAGGTGAATGCGTGGATAACCCTGCAAAAATAATTCATGGGCCCCTCGGCGTGAATTGTTGGACAATCTCCCAACACAATTCTCCGAAGAAAATCTTAGTGAAATTCCTTTCCACGAACATTTTTCGTTTTTTTGTTTTCTTTCATGTCATGCACTCACACCTAATATTCTAGGGTGCCCCAGTGCATATGGAATGCATTATGTCAATTCCAAAATATTCATGCTAATATATATTACATGCATATATTAACATAATTAATTCACATAATTCATATTATTCAAATTACCACAATAACACCAAAATTAGCTCACATGGGCTAATTAACCAATCAAGCAATTCACTTTGAATCACCAGGCCACACAGAAATCACCCTGAAAACCACGTGAACAATGAAGAGCCCTCGGGTTGGCGATTTCACGACCACCTGATAAGGATTTTTTCTCCACTCAGATTCAAATGTTTTAGGCAAAGTGCGGCTAAATCAAACCTCATAATATCCTTAACCATTCCACATGGCTCTGCTTGAAAAGATAGCACAAATGGAAAAGACCCTATGCTGGGTTATCGAGAGCTCCCGCAAATCGGTGTCCACTCGTGGCCCTTGCCGCGTAGATCGACTTTGCTTCTTGCTCCGTCGAGAACCGACGGTTCGAACGACGGAAAATCTAGAGATAAGTCACACACTCTCTCTCTAAAATCTCAAACACCAACCTACTGCACGATTTCTCCCATTTTGAGAAGATGAAGACTATTCCTATTTTGTCTTATTCATTTAACTTTCCAAAAATTTCATCCATGTCCCTTCTCATTTAACTATTTGACACATGGCTTAATATAAGCCATTAATCTCCATCCTCTCTCTAATCATGCAACATGTGTCTGCAGTCTACGTATAGTAAATTGAATTTTGTCACGTCAAATGCTCTCACTACAAAGCCGTTTCTGACTGGAACACCAGTGCCTCGAGAAAAACGTGAAATTAGAGACGTATCGAATTCGATAAAATTCGACGTGATAGCTAGATTTTGCGAGATGATTCCAATGATGAAATCCATTTCGTTATCCAAGATCTAGAAAAATTTCGGGTTTTGACCGAAATTACCGTTTTACCCTCTTTCATAAAATTCGATTTTTCCCGGATTTTACACATTCTATTCAGTTCATCTTCACCTGAACTTTCTCTCTTCCCTCCAAGCCCGGTATTTCAGGCCACCTTCCTTCGTTCCCGTGGCTCCCGAGCGGGTTAGGTAAAGGAAAGGACGGATCCTTGTAGGCACCCCACCTCCCCGGACAACCCGGAGAAGTTCACCAGCTTGAGATGTAGAGAGGTATACCGCGATTCTCTCTACAGCAGGGACCTTTGTTCTGGTAGGTTTCTCGAACTAAAGCGCTGCCGACTTCTTCGATTCGAGAGAGATGGACAAGATTGTGTGAGCATCCCCCACCCAAGATAGCTCCAATAGTTCGTGAGTTCCACTCCAACCTGAGGTGTCGGGTTGGATCCACAGTATATTTAGGGGCAAATGGGTTGATTTCAGTGTGACATCAATAAACTAGCTTTATAATCTGGTAGATGACGATAGCGAAGCCTACACGGCTTTATTTCAGAACACAGATTATCAGCAGCTCATGAGATCTCTCACTAGGGGACGGGGAGTGTGGAAGCGCCATCCATGTACATCACAGGTGACGACATTTCAGATGAAGGCCCTCACACCTATCTAGAAAGTCTGGTATAATTTTCTGGAAGTGCGAGCTTCAGAGCCTAACGCCATTAACCATGGTTACCAGACCAAAGAAACGATCCTTACTTTATCTGTCGGCCAGGGCATCAAATTTGATGTCGGACTTGTCATATAGAGGGGGATTATCGAATCTACTGGAGCCCTGATCCACCCTTCTCTCATTATCGGCACAATGACCCGAATTTGTCTTGGGGTTGCTGAGTGTGTCGATGCTCGGAGTCAGGACAAATCCATCGTGACTCCCATTATCGCCACAAATCAGCGGATGAAGCCTTAGAATAATCTACGGAGGATGAGGATGGAAGAAGGCGGCTCCGATTAGGCGACAAAGTGAGGAGGTTCTGGGATGATGAGGATCTCGAGTCGATCTTCCAAGCGTGCTTTGAAGCGTTCTCAAACACCTCATTTCGCCCGAGGATGAAGAGGCTGCCACGTGGGGCAATAGATGCAAATTGACCACATCGAGTGCAACAAAGCATATATGGTCAGCATGATGCAATTCTACCACAAAGCAGCATCATCATCAACTGCACCACCACATCCTCCATCACCATTCTAGCTTCCCGCATGGCCTCAAGCACCATCGACGACCTCTGCAAATGACCAGTTTTCAAACAACGATCAGCGTGCTTTATGAGGGGAGTCTCTTTTCACATATTGAAATTATTGTGCACTGAGGACATTGTGTGTTTCAAGTTTGGGGGTGTTTTCCCCGTATTACACTTTATTGGGGCATTCGGGTGCACTTAAAACACTTTGACTATTTCTGTTTTGAATGTTTTCCTGTTTTTGGATATTTTGATTTTGGTTTTTGGATTATCTTTGCTTTATTTAGTCTTTAGTTATTTTGAATGCTTAAATAGTTTTTATATTATTTTAGTGTGCTTGTTAGTTAGTTCTTAATTGCATTGTGGGATTAGTTTGATTCATGATTGGTATTATTTCTGTTGAAGATTATTTGATCAATACTGCATATAATTTTCCTGAGTTGAATTTTTGAGTTCCAATGTTTTCCAATTAGTGATTCTTCCAAATGCCAAATTGTAGAAAAAATTTGAAAATTTTGAAAATTCTAGAAAGTTATGCTTTGTTTTTGTGGGTCTGTTGTGGGATAGCTGGCATGCCTATGATGATAAATAATCTTGTTGTTCTCAACATTTGAATAATGTAAGAGATTGTTGATTTGGAAACCAAATTGGTTGACTATACAACTGTACACTTAGCTATAGGTTTACACAAACTTATACACAAGTCTCTTGTACCCTTGTTTTCCAATCATGCTTGGTTTAGAGAAAAATTAGGAAATCATAATGTTTAAATCTCATAAGACTTTAGAACTTGTTTAATTACCATTTGAGGCGAAATCCTAAATATCACATTTTTTGGGAAATGATATAGGCCATCCTTGGAATCAGTTGAGCCTTCTTATCCTACCCGGTTACGCATAATCCATAGTCACCCTATTTGAGCCGTAATAGCCATGTTCTATCTTGAAAACTAAGAATGGACACCCTTATTCTTTTTTTTTATCCTTTAGTCAAGAAGCCAGTTTGCCCTTAACATGTAATGTATAAAAATCATGAGGAAGACATGTAGTTTGGTGGGAACTGTGAATGAAGAGAGCTTGATTAGCGCAAAATGTCAAGAAAGGGGTGTTTGTAAAGAGCAACAAAAGAAGAAAAAAAACTGTTAGAAAAAGTGAAAAGAAGAAAAGAACGCAAGGAGGAGAAAAAAAATTGACCTTGTAGCCTTCTTACCTTGAGCTACTAAGTCCGTAGGGGTGTCTTAACACCTAATACCCCAAGACCAACTAGTCTAGGAGTTATTGACCTAAAACTCGTTACACGGGGTAAGTAAAAAGCTTAAAGGGTTTGAATATTGCACTACTCCTACTTACTGTTAAAAAAAAGCTGAAATTCTTGGTGATTTTTGAAGAGAGATAGAAACAACCAAGTTTGGAGGTGAAGTATCCGCAAAAAAGACAATAATGCTAATTGGGTTAAGTTTGAATGACTGGTGAGACCTGATGCAATTTTAGAGGATGAAGCACAACACTACAAGCAGTGTGCTTGATGTTTTTAGGTAAAAGCCGAACCTAAATGGTTGCCATTTATCCCCTCATCCTACCACACCTTCTGAGCTTGAAAATACCTAATTGATCCCAATAGTGTGTAATACCTACATTAATAGAGAATGGTATGCCAAGCAAGCCTATAAAGTCTTAGTCACTCGGAGAATATCCTTGAGAGTGAGTGATCTTTTACTACATGCATTTTCCTATTTTAATCTAAACTGCACTTGGAGTAACGAGGGTGAGACTACACACACTCAGAATAGAATCTTGATCTAGGTGCATTCAGCTTGTGTTTAGCTTATTAGTTTTAAAGAACATTATCTTGAAAAATTATTCATATGTTAGAATGCATAATCCTTGAGGCAAAACATTGCAAGGATTATAACTCGATGGACTCATGTGTTATTTTTAATAAGTTGGGAAATTGCGTCTTTGTTTTTGCTTGAGGACAAGCAAAATGTTAAGTTTGGGGGTGTTGTTCAGTGTGAATTATACTTACATTTTGAGTGTGTCTTTCATGCATTTATATAACTCAAATGCTATATTCACATCTTATTCATAAATATTACACTAATCCCTCATTTTGCAATATTTTGCAAAATATGAATGGAAATAAAGCAAAGGAGGAGTTGAAAGACATGAAGGCAAAACCAGAGCCGAAAGGGCAGAATAACTCGCGGGTTCGCCTAGGCGAAGAAACTGCTCACCTAGGTGAACCAGTGATGCCATTTGAAGACTCATGAAGACTAGCTTTAGGCGAACCAAACCCTCGCCTTGGTGAAGGGCCTTAGTATCAGAAGAAGACACGTGTCTTCGCCTAGGCGAAGCTCAGTTCGCCTAGGTGAAGAACATCGGACTGGAACAAGAATATTCCCATTTTTAGCCCAATCATTGGCCCATTTCCCAAGGGTATATATACTATACTTGTTTTCGACCTAAAAGAGAGGAGAGACTCGAGAGAGGCGGGACACACTTCCATTTTCTAGGGTTTTCTCTCTAGGCTTAGTTTTTCTAGGGTTTTAGTTTTTATTTGATCTTGAGCTTATTTTGGAGCTGTATTGGAGGATCCAGCTACTAGGGGATACCTTCCAGCAGTGGAGCTAAGTTTTGAACGAGATTCATATCACATTTGTTTTGTATTCCTTAACTCTACTCTTAATCTTAATCTTTCAATATTTTATTTGGTGCAAATATGATTTTGTTGGGTTTTGAGGCTGTCATGAGTGGCTAATTTCTCCCATAGGGTTGGTTGTTAAAATGGGTGGTAGACTTATGGTCTTTATTGTATAATTTTTGTAAATCCTTGCTTGTGTTGGGATTGCATGTATGTGGTTCTTTGATTTCCCAGGGTTTTATCTAATTTTTGTATGCTAGAGGGTGAAGTTGTGACCTAGAGCTCAAGGGGTTCCATATTGACACCTGGAAGCATCCCCTTAGGAATTGAATTCCACCTTTAATGTCCCACAATTATTAAAATCAATTTAACTTAATCAAAGAGATCTAGGAAACTAGGAATGCTTAGTACTAGGTGGATTTATTAAGATGGACATCATTAATCTTATGTGAAGATCGTAAGACGAGAAAATCGATCGGAACATAACCACTGGATATTCTAATGCAAGGACCAAGGAGACCAATAAATTCCCAGGACGGATTGCCTTAGAACCCGATATCACATTATCTGATTTAGAAGGACCAAGGAGAGTGGAATGAGGTGTGAAATCGAGGGGAGACACGAAAGTGTAAACCTCGTATCGGGTTCCTTGGGTAAGCATGGGGATATATTCACTTTAATCGAGATTTATGGATTGAGTCGTAAACCCACCAATGGAGACAACCGGTTCTAGCGTTAATTGTTAAAGTTTTCTTCCAATTCATTTCAATTATTTGATGATTTTTAAGAATTTAGGTTAGTTAATTTAGTTTAAGCAATCATCATCTCAATCGGTCACATTGCTTAGATGGTGAATTTCTTTACTAGCCAGGGTACTTAATCCCCCATTTAAACAAATTTTTCCCTATGGGTTCGATACTATGGGTTTTTAATTAAAAAGTCACTTTATTACTTGTGATGAAGTATTTGCGGATTTTGTTGTTTTATGCCAAAAATTTACATATATGCAAATAATTGAACACTTATATAATAGAGAAACAAATAAAATGAGTTTGAATAAACATAAAGAATTAATTTATTAAGTTTAAACCTATTTTTTTATTTTCCTCTCATTTTTTCCTTTCTCTCTATTTTCTCTCATTAGTACTTTCCGGGTAACAAAAAATGGAGCCTTAAGGTTTTCCCAACGGGTCCCAATCACAGCTCACGCCCTTTGTAATCAAATTCTTGAGGACTCGACGGATCTATGTCTAGATAATTTTTTTAAATATTTTTTAAATAAAGAAGAAACTTATTTTAACAAAATACATTTCCCAATATAATTCAATTTTCCGAACATTTTAAGGACAACCAAATTAATGAGGAAAACATATAAGGTTCAAAGTAACAAGACTATAAAACAAAACAAGTAGCTCCAAAATAGACTATGATATATCACATTATAACTCGTTTGGTGGTTTGTTTTTCTCTCATATGAATCAAATTGATATTTCATCTTTCCCATGCCACTAATAGTAGACGGAAAAAAAAAAGAGAAAAGAAAAAACTAGGATATGGAAACTCTTTTTATGGTCTCTGTTTTTTAGAAGTTCTCAAGTGAAACTTCATGGAAAGACTTCACTGAAATATGGAACCATATCACGTGGAAAGATACCCAAATTTTGCCTAACTTTCAAAGTTATTATGTTATATGCTTCACTTTTCCTTAAAAGGTGTCGGAACTAATGGTTGTAAATGTTTGACTTGCAACCTATCTTATCTTCGTCAAATTTTTTTTTCAAACCATGAGGTGTTCCAAGTGGGCTCGTGTATACATAGAAAATGCATTTAAGTCATACCATTTCCAAACCAATCCTTATACGAACCGGGAGGGACCACAAGGGCAAGAAAACTTTATCACATAACACAACTGCATTCTCAGGACTCAAATTCAAGACCACTGATTAAGATACAAAAGACCTCAATAATCTCACCGACATGTTCAATGGTATCTTCTTCAATTATTAGCTCTCCATATAAATATTTTCCACTAAGGATCCACATTTATTGCAAGGAATTTTCAACATTCTTGTGTGATCATAAAATCGGAAATTTTGAAGTTCAACTACCTCTAAAATCTATATAATTGACCTAAAATTTAAAATAAAGAAAAAATTAGGTTTAAGTTGGTTTTAGAAAATAATTTTCGGATTTTAAAATTTGTTAAAATAGAAACTTTTTCCCATATTCATACGAAAACCTTTTAATATTGGTTTCTGTTGTTTGTAACCTTACGTTAAAGTTACTTTGTTTGGAGTTTATTATACATGCATAGTTGGACCAAGGCAGTCCCATAATCTAAAATTAGGTTTATTTGGTTTTAATAAAAAAAATTTCCCTATTCTTACTAGACCTTTTAATATTGGTTTATGTTGTTTGTAACCTTACGATTAATGTTGCTATGTTTGGAGTTTATTATATATGGTTGGACCAAGGCAGTCTTGATGTATAATACAGTTGACTCCAAAACACTTACTTCTAAGAACCCATAATTTGTCCATGAGGTCCAACTCAAGTGATAAGGAGAATAGCGCCCGAAGGTTCCAAGCTTGAGCTTTTAATAGAGTTGATCGTTTAATATGATATTAGAACTTGGTTTAACATAGTTGATCGTTTAATATGATATTAGAACTTGGTTTGACAGGAGTTCTAAGGTTCGAATCATCTCCTTGCAAGTTTAAATATTTGATCTTCACTTGTTGATTTAAAAGTCCATAATGGACCCTGACTCTTCATGTGCACTAGTGTGAATCCATTATATCAATGATGGACCTAGAGATTGGCATCGGGAGGAGCATTTTAACATATGAAAATTCTGTTAAACTAACAAGTGAAAGCCATATCTTAATGGTAGAGGACTTATGGGATTTAAGGGCATATACTTTTCTTTTTGGTTCAATTTCCTTTGAAAATAAGAATAAAAAATTTAGTACTAATGAGATTTAAAGGTGTATTTTTTTCTTTGTTGATTCAATTCCCTTAGAAAATAATGATAAAAAATTTTGAAAAAAAATAAGGGGCATACTTACCATCCTAGGTTAGATTCTCCTTGAGTATAAGGATAACAAAAAAAGAATTAGGGGGCATACTTTCCTTCTTAGGTTTTATTCCCCTTTAAAACAAGGAAAAATATTTAAGAAAAAAAAAAATCAGGTGAGGGGGGCATTTGCCTCCTAAGCCTTACTTGTGTTTGTCACTATATGTCATATTAAATCTAAATCTTATGCAAGTTCGAGCTTTTAAGAAAGTTAAACATTTAACAAATGTAGAAAAAAAAAAGACTAAAAAAACCCAAAATGTTCTTTATCAAAATCATTAATTCAGTTTTATAAAAAATAGTAAAATACCATATATTCAACAGACCCAAAAATGGGGTCTGATCTTCAAAAGCATTCATTGATTCAGCAGTCAAGGTCAAGCAGAGACTGCCCAGTTCACCAATCTACATGTAATGGCAAGTCTAAATTAAAAATGAAGTTGTACAGGTCAGTTTCCTAGAATTAACTCTACTGACAAGCTCTAGCTAGCTACCCTAAACGTAACTTTATAAATTTAGTTTTGGACATAAATAAATTATTTAAAAATAAATTATGAAAACTAAAATAATGTCAACGTCATAGTAGTAATTGTGGTATTAGATTTTTTTAAAATTTTTTTAAGATAATATCACACTCAAACGAATTACTTCCTTTTCAAATCATTTTAATAATTTATTTTAAATTTTGTATTAGTTTGGGCCTTGGGGTAAGGCTCTTATAAATACCCCGCATGTTCTCCACCTTAGATCATCCCATTTCTCACATTCAATCTTCTCTTCATTCCTCTCTCTTCCTGCCATGTTTTCAAAGCTGGTAGCAATCCTTCTCGTCGGAGTCCTCGCCGGAGCCCTCCCGGCCGCCGTGCTGGCCCAGAACTGCGGCTGCGACGCCGGTCTGTGTTGCAGCCAATGGGGGTACTGCGGGACCGGGGATGACTACTGTGGGAGTGGCTGCCTGGAAGGGCCTTGCTATTCCTCCGGTTCCGGCGGCGGTAGTGTTTCTGTCTCCGACGTTGTGACGGAGGATTTCTTCAATGGGATTATCAGTCAAGCCGGCGGTGGTTGCGCCGGGAGGAACTTCTACTCGCGTAGTGCCTTCCTCGACGCCGCCAGTTCGTATTCTCAGTTCGCCCAGGATTATCCCTCTTTTTTATTTTTTCTTTTCAAACAATTTTTATTTTTACCTCGACAAAGAGACAGTAAAAACTTTAATCCTCAAATTATTTTTTTTATGTTGTAGTACTCTTTTCCTAGACTCTATTATGAGACCTCCCGAACACACGTCTGGTCCTTTACCACTTCAGTGGGACCTCAAGGACAACTTTAATCCCCTATTTAAGTTTAGTTGCTAGATATATATAAAGAATATTATTCATTAAACAAATGCATTTTTTACTAATTTAACATACTAATACCAATTTTTATTGATTCAACATATCATTAGTATTGTCAGGTGAAAAACATTGTATTAGACAAAAGTTTAGATCTAAATTAGAAAAACTTAGACACCATTTATGTAATGAATCCTGCGTAATATCATCACTTATGCTTGTCTAACATATATATTTTTCTTTATAGATTTTTGTTACATTGAAGAAATAGATGGTGCCTCTAAGGACTATTGCCAAGAGGAAAACACGCAGTATCCATGTGTGCTTGGAAAGAGTTACTATGGTCGTGACAAAGCATAGGGTTTGATGGGTTGAACAATCCTGAAACAGTGGCTAATGATGTAGTTGTGTCTTTTAAAACAACATTTTGGTTTTGGATGAATAACGTGCACTCTGTCATAGGTCAAGGATTCGGAGCTACAATTCGAGCCATCAATGGTGGGGAATGTGGTGGAGGAAATACCCCAGCTGTAAATGCACGTATAGGATATTTTAGGGATTATTACAGTCAATTTGGTGTTTCTCCGGGTGATAATCTTTCATGTTAGGCCAAGAAAAGATTTTCCATCTAAATAAAAAGTTTATAGTTTTTAACTATCCTTTACGCGATTTGATATGTAACTCCTTTATGGAGTTTGTTGTATTGTAGTATTTGACGTTATTGTTCTTGATTGTGCAATCAAATTGTTTTTACATGAATAATAATAAAAAGCTTATAAAAATTTAAAAATAAATAAAAGCTCAAAATTCTTAATAAAAAATGAAACAAGTGTACAAATAATAATTTATCAAAAATGATGTGTATTACATTCCTCAAGTTGTTTTATTAAAAAAAGAATATTTAGACTATAAAAGTAAGTATATATATATATATATATATATATATATATATATATATATATATATATATATATATATATATATATATATGATTTAACTCTATACTTAGTTATGGTTTCTAAATTTATTATAAGTATTTTGAATGATTATTAAATTTATTAGTGACAACTCAAGGTATGTTGAATTAGCTGTATTTTTAAATATTTATTAAACTTGAATCAAGTTAAGATAGATTTAGAGTGTTACTCAACCATATTCATATAATATTTAAACGACCTTCTACTAGTGGCAATCTTTCTTGCTAAATCATCAAAGATTTTCCATCTAAATAAAGAGTTTATAGTTTTTAACTATCCTTTATAGGGATTTGATACGTAACTCTGTTATGGGTTTTGTTGTATTGTAGTATTTGACAGTGATCTTGATTGTATAATCAAATTGTTGTTTCATGAATCATAAGAGAAAGCTTATAAATTTTTTTTATAAAAATCAAAGGCAGAAAAGGGCTTAATAAAAATGAAACAAGTATACAAATTATAATTTCGAAAATGATGTGTATTTCATTCCTCAAGTCATTTTATTAAAAAATAGAATATTTATATTATAAAATTAATTGTGTATATATATGATTTAACTCTAAACTTAGTAATGGTTTCTAAAATTATTATGAGTCTTTTGAATTATTATTGAATTTATTACATTTGAGTTATGCATTTTGTTGGGACACTTCATGGATTCATCCACATCTATATTCGTATGATATTGTCCACTTTGAGTGTAAGCCCTCATGGTTTTGTTTTTGGTTTTCCCCCAAAATGTCTCGTACTAATAATTAGATGTTGTCTATGTTTATATACTAATAAGTCTTCTCATTCCTATTCGATGTGGGACTTTGGACACACACCCAATAATCATCCCTTAAGATTTTTCTTGTCCTCACTGAGTTTGGGCACACGTCTTACGTGAAGCACCACCTACTGAGGGCAAGGGGCTCACCAAATCATCGTGTTTAGGGCTAGGGGCTCACTGTACCAATGTTGGGAGATCTAATGGACCTATCCACATTGGTATGATATTGTTCACTTTGGACCTAAGCCCTCGTAGTTTTGTTTTTAGGCTTTTCCCTCGAAAGAACTCATACAAATTGGATGTTGTCTCTGCTTATATATTCATAAATATTCTCATTATTATCTAATGTGGGACTTACTTATGAAAGAACTAATAAAAATTGTTTACAAAGATTTCAAAACTTTGTGACACAATTTCAATGCGAGCGACTAAAGTTTGAAGGATTAATGAAATATTCAATCTTTGAAGTTAATAAAGTGGCCCTTCATTTTGAAAAAAGTGAAAATAATAAGTCAAAATATGCACAATTATGCAAATACCTTGAAAAGAAATTCAAGAAATCATCTAATCAATTTATTCTGAAAGAATAAATTCTAAGAGGGTTATTTCATACTGTGAGGACTCAGATCTATGTATAGATCATTTTTAAATTTCATTTTTAAATACATTTGAAATTTGTTAATGAGACATAACTCAAGTGGTTAAAGAACTATGGTGGGCATAGGGAGGGGGTCTAAGGTTCGAGTGAGTAATATTATGAGGAATAGATGTCAAAAAAAAATAAAAAATTATGATGTTATGATGTTATGCAAAGTGAGTAGATGTGAAAAAAAAAATTTATTTTAACAAAATACATTTCCCAATATAATTCAATTTTGTTTCTCTGAACATTTTTATGGACAACCAAATTAATATGAGGAAAACATATAAGATTCAAATTAACAAGACTATAAAACAAAACAAGTAGCTCCAAAATAGACTGATATCATTATAACTCGTTTGGTGGTTGTTATTTATTTTTTATTTTTTATTTTTTGTACTTTTATTTTTTATTCTCATATGAATCAAATTGATATTTCATCTTCCTATGCCATGAATGGTAACCCTTAACTTTTGAGGTCAAACATCATGGAAAGACATTCAACCAACCTCACTAAAATATGAGACCATATTTGTGAAACCCCGAGAAAATCTAATTTTTTGAAAAATGGCAAAATGGTAATTTTGATCAAAATCCAGAATTTTTCTAGATCGCGGATGGCGAAATGGACTTCACTGTTGGAATAGTCGCGCGAAATCTAACTACCACGTTGAATTTCGTCGAATTCTGAGGTAGTCGAAATTTCACGTTTTTCGAGGCACCGGGTGTCGGGTGCCATAAAACCGGTTTGAGAGATATGTGATGTAATGAAAGTCAGCATCTGCATGCTAATGTGGCGCATTTTCGCTGATTAATTGAGATGATGGGAATGGTAAACTAGATTAAGCCATGTGTCAAATAGTGAAAAGGACATGATGGGAATTATTTGAAATGTTAAATGGAAAAAACAAAAGTTGAAATAGTGTCATCTTCTCCATTTTGAAGACCAAAATCGGCAGTAGCTGGAGTTGTGATTTTAGAGAGAGAAGGAGCTCCCTTATACTCTAGATTTCTGTATTCGGACCAAGTGATTTCGACGGAGCAAGCAAAAGTCGATCACATAGAGAACTGCGTGGATCAGTTTGGAGGGTTCAGGCAACTCGAGGTAAGGATCTTTTCCTATTTGTGTTATTCTTTGGCTAAGAGTCATGTAAATGGTTGGGGATTTTCTAAGGCTTGGATTAGCCGTGTTTTGAATCTCGAAACATTTGAGCCAGAGTAGAAAATCTTCGGTGTTGTGGCCTTGAGCGGTGCGGCAGGGTTTCCTTGTTCACATGAATAGTGATATGATTTTGGTGTGATTTTATGATGTTGAGTGATTCAAAATGAATTGCTTGTGTTTGTTAATTAGCCCATGTGAGCTAATTTTGGTGTTATTGATTGTGAATTTGCATAACATGATTTATGTGGATTAATTATGTTAGTATATACATATTTTATATATTAAGCGTGAGTTGTTAGGATTGGCATCATGCATTCCATATACCTTTGGGGCACCACACAGAATATTAGGAGTGAGTGCATGACATGAAATTGAAAGAAAAACGAAAATGTTTATGAAAGGAATTTCAATGAAGATTTTCTGAAGAATTGCCTTGAAGAGTTATCCAACAGATCACTTCGGATGAGGACTATGATTGTTTCAGAGAAATATCCAGCAATTCGCCTCGGGTAGTCAGTGTTCTTGAAATTCGGTAGTGAGTTTTTCGAGAACAAAAGCTTTTGTTTGAAAGTGGATATTTACTCGCATTCGGTTTAGGGATATGTGAGGGAGTCGGTGAGGACTCGGGACATGGAATTGGTCATGTAGACATTTGGTAGGTTCTCATGTAATTTCTTGGATGCGGGTGTTTGCCATGACATGTGCGCCGTTGGGAGTAACCCACGTAGGAAATTATCTCTACTGGGCTTTGCTTACCCTGTCGAGGGATCACTATTTTAGGTGCAGGAGGACGACGCTCACTAGAGGCCGCATTTAGAAGAAAGCTGGGTTGTGGCTTTGGTATTCGTTTTGTATAACATGTATTAGAAATTGTACATTTTAATATATGTTGAATAAAGAACTATGGTAATATAGTTGATGTATTTTGTGAGTGATGCGGGGGGCTGAGTGGCCAGTTATTTTACTCGCATGTGGACTGATGTGGTCATTGTAAATTGTTTGGGACGGGTTGTATTTGGGTAGAGGCACCGCGTAAAGGAGACTGCCACTTGGAATTTTCATGAGTGGTGTCGGGTTACCCAACATCCACAAATATTCCGCGGGTTAACGGGTTGTCAACGGACCCCCGGGTTTTGGGGCATTACAATATTATCGGAAAAAATATCAATGGTTACATAACTTTCAAAGTTTATATTCTATACTTCTTTTATCCCTACAAGGTGCCTGAATTGATGGTTATAGACCGTTGACTTGACTCTGCCTTATGTTTTTTAATGAAGGGCGGCCCATATAAATATTTACCAAGGAGAATCCACATTCATTGTAAGGGTTTATCTGAGCTAAATGCCTCTCTATCTATTGTTGATGGATGGATAGGAAGATGGGACTAATTAATTCATTTATCACATTAGACTTGCACCATATTTTGATTCATTAAGTAAGAGTTAAAATGCATCAGTTTTTAGTACAAAAATCTATCCATTTATATGCCTAATAAGTAATAACTAAGTATTAAATAAGATATTTATTTTACTTTTAAGACAAATATATTTTAAAATATATAGGAAATTATATTTTATTTACGTTAATACACTACAAGAAAGAAGCAAATTAGAAACAGCCAAATCCGTTTCTAATTCCATAGCTATTTACAAATAACGACGAAATTAGAAGCGGAAATATTCCGTTTCAAAAAGGCTCCTTTTTAAATTTAAGAAACGAAATTTGTGTGTGCGTTTCTAATTTTTGCAACAGAAAATTCCGTTTCTAAACATAGCAATAGAATAGAAACTCTATTTCCGTTTCTAAATGTGCAAAATAGAAAGGGAATTTCCGTTTCTAATCCGATACTAAAATAGCGACGAAATAGAAACGCTATTTCCGTTTCTAAATTTGAAAAATAGAAAGGGCATTTCCGTTTCTAACCCGATACTAAAATAGCGACAGATAGGTTTTGCGACAAAATTGGAAACATAAATAATTCCGTCTCTATTTTGTTGGAATTTGAAACCGATTAGAAATGGAATTTCCGTCGCTATTTACAAAATATCTATCAATTTTCACCCCAATTTTTTTTAATAATTTATTAAATTGTTTATTTTTGGTACGGAACAAATATTTTATTAATTACGCTTTTTTGGACAAAAATTTTTCATTTAAAAATAAGTTTAAATACACCCATCTTAATATTTTCATATTACATATAAATTCCAATAATATACAACAAGCTTTAACCATCATGTGCATATGAATTACATACATAGAGTACCGTACCACCTGACAAAGTTTAACATAACAAAGTTTAACCTACCCAGATATGTTCCTCGAACATAGCTGTAGATTCCGTTTCAACAATTAATTCCATAGCTATTTACAAATAACGACGAAATTAGAAGCGGAAATATTCCATCTCTAAAAGTGGCGCGATATGTTCCCTCCAAATTTTGAAACCGAAAATAGAGACCGAATACTTTTCCGTCTCTAAATAGAGACGGAATATTTTTTTCGTCTCTAATTTTAGAGATGGAATATTTTTTTCGTCTCTAATTTTAGAGACGGAAAATAGTTTCCGTCTCCGTAGAAACGGAAAAATTCCATCTCTAATTCTGTCTTTAAGCGATAGCTTCCTCCAAATTTTGAGGCCCAGAAATAGGGTAATGAGATAGAGGCGGAGACGAATATAGTCTCTTGTTTTATTACAACAATTAAATAAATACTACTAATAGTAAAATAAAATTACAACAAAACAAAAACGGCATGCAAGCCGTATTTAATAATTACAACCCTTGTAAAAACAATAATAATAACCTGCCAATCACATTGGTAAAAAAGGCCATACTGTGCACCATGTGAAGCAACACAACATGCAAAATATATCATGTTATCATATAGCATAAACAATTTGCATTAAAAGAAATAAATTATAATAGGCGTGTGTTTAAAACCAATTAATTCATGAGCGCTCTGTGAGCTATTACGACCTGTTCTGAATATTTTTCGTCTCTAATTTTGGAGCGGAAACTATTTTAAGTCTCTAAATAGAGAAGATTTTTTAGATCTCACAAATAGATCTGATATTTGCTTTAGTCTCTAAATGAGACGGAATCCTTTACTGTCTCCTATTTTTCGAGATATTTTCCCCCCTCTCATGCTTTTCCTTCTCTCCTTTATTTTTCCCTTTCTCCCCTTCCTCCTCGCCGTAGAACTGCGCGCCCTCTCATGTAGTCAGACGGGATATTCCTCCGCTCTGCGTAGCCCCCTCCCCGTGGCCCTTCCCTTTTCCCTTCGTCTGATCGCGTGCGCCTCTCTTCCCGCCCGCCGACATGGTGCTCCCTTCCTTCCCGCCGATGCTCGATCCGGCTTCCTCCCCCTCGCCCCTTGAGCTCGTGATTGCTCCTCCTTCCTCCTTGGCTGCGAATGCAGCCGCCTAACGCCACCACTCTCTGCCGTCGCGTCGCGTCTCCCCATCACAGCGCCACGGTAGCATCGCCTCTCTTTCTTTGTTTGTAGTCAAATTTCTGGATTTTGGTGGCTTGAGATTTTTTCGAATTTGTTTAGCCTTGTGATTTTTGGGATTTTTGTTTGAATATCATGTTTAGCAACTAACCATGTTAGAAGAATATGTAAGATGGTAATCGACAGCCATGTAAGCTAAGGGTTATGATGTTTTGTGCTTGGAGGAACCTGCACGTGGGCGGCTCATTGCAAATGCATATAATTGAGGGGATGAGTCCATGGCGAATGTCGACCTGCGCTATGCTCCGATTGGCCTATTAATTTAGGAATTGACCTGAAAATGCGTATAAGAACATTAAACTGCTTTGCTCCCGAGTCATCGGTACCCTTTGTGATATCCCATTGCCCATGTTCTTTGCTCCATATGCTTGCCCGCTGCTTGTTGCACACTTTTTCCATCAAACTATTTTATTTTCATCACCAAAAAAACAAAATTGCCCACACACTGTAAGTCACAGTCATGTTGTGGAGTTGCGATTGGTTGATATTTTACCGAAGTGTTAAAATTGCTAATGTTTGACAGGGGGATAGGGACCCGTATAGGGGGAACTCTGTCCGTTTTTTTACAAAATATTTATGATTTTAATTTAGGGAAATGAATCATTATGTAAAAATAATTAGGGATTAAAGCGAAATAGTAGGCTAGAAAGTGAGTTCAAATAAATACAATAATTGACCGTGATGGTACTAACCGACCTTATGATTTTGCTAGCGAGTTTAATATTAATGAGTAATATGGACAGAAGTTGGATGTATAGAAGATTAACACCCGGATGGGTATATTAATTTAGAATTTCTTTGAAGGAGTTCGACACTTTATAGAATCTGTGACTCAGCTGCATACATGGACGGTTTGAAAATTAGATGTCCTGTCCATACGAGAAGTGCAAACGGATGTTATCTGCCAGCGGAGGAGGTGCATCTCCATATACTAAAAGGAGCGAAACGAGGCTTGAGGAGGTTGTATTCGTCGGATGTGTGGCATCTCACATGAGGTGGCATGTGAACATGAACAGACGGATGGGTAGTGAACCATCCATGGATGCCGTGCATGAAACATTTGTGACCATTTGCGATTTGCTTAGCGGTAGAAATGTGGCGGGTTTAAGCCTGAGATGGATTTCAGCCTTTTGGGCAATCAGGCCAACAATACTCATCGTGGCGATATGAGAAATTTATTCAATTGCCCCTTGGATGTGTGTGAAAGAGGCTTATGTTCTTGGCGGTAATTGTGTCGGGTCCCGAATCAAAGCAAAGGAATTGATGTTTTCTTGACCATTAATATCCGAATTGTGATTATGGGAAGTCGGTGTGCTCACATATGATCGTGTCCTGACAATTTCGCCAGTGAGCGGCTTTGATGTGGGCGTAGCGATTTTCACCCCATATCTATCTTGGCCGGGTTAGGCACGGTTGGGAAATTGGCTTGCCCTTCACGTGGAAATGATTCGATGCAGCATCTAGCTAATGGTGTAAAATATCATGGTTTGATAATCACGAAAATTTCTCCTTTGTCCACTAGGCCTTGATAAGCAGAGATTTCTTAAGAATAAAGTTGTCCTTGCCCCTCTCCAGCTAATAGATCCCGGGTGAGGATATTTTGCATGAGATTGAGGAATTGGGGTTGATGAAAGTAACACCAAAGTTAAGTGAAAGTCAGTAGATATCATTGAAAAATTTTAGATTGGCCAGCATTAGTATTTTGGATTTATTGGAAGACAAATATAATAAGACATAATTTGGATGATGATGCACATAGAAAAAAGCGTTTTGACAATATTTTCAATCAAGTACCGATAATGAAGGAGGAGTAGGCTGTGCAAAATCATAGTGATTTTGTTATCTTTGTAAAAACTTGAGTTGGATAGGGATTCATGCAGTAAATATCCAGCTTGTTATACTTTGGATAAAAGACAAAAAGAAGTGTTATGTGATTGGTTGAAAAATATAAAATTCCCGGATGGATATGTCAAACTTAGCGAGGTGTGTTGATATGAGAAAATTCCAAATTGTTCGAATGAAAAGCCACTTGATTATATTTTCATGCAAAAGTGATGTCGATTAAGCTTTTCATGGATTATTTGCCTTCTAAAGTTTGGAAATGATAAAGCGGAGTTAAGCTTATTTTCAAAAACTTGACTTCCTCTGAGATAACAATAGCTGATATGGAAAAACTGAGGAGAAACCCGGTAATCATTTGCAAATTGGAGAATATTTCCACCAGAGCTTTTTGTGACATTATGGAACATTCCGGTACATTTGCTTTGTGAGGCCAAGCGGCGGGACAGATTCGGTATAGATGGATGTATCCATTGAAGGCATACCAATTCTTGAAATATATATATATATATATATATATATATATATATATATAGAGAGAGAGAGAGAGAGAGAGAGAGAGAGAGAGAGAGAGAGAGATTTTCACAATTTGTTAGGCTGATGTTAACGTGATTAACAAATTTCATGTAGAGTATCTGTATCATTTGAAAAATATCAAAAACAAAAACAGTTGAAGAAGGTTCTATATGCGATGTACTTGGTTGAAGAAGCGTGCATTTTGTTCTCATTAGTTTGAAGCGCATGTTATCACGCGAAGCCCGAGAAAAATTCCTCATGTGATGGTGTAAACTAAGTGCTGTGAGAGGAAATTTCACGGATATTCATATCAGAACCAGATCCACATGGACGTGCAACTATAAGAATCAGCACAGTTATGAACTAGATGCACATGGTTACATATTACTGGTGTGAAGAAATTCAAACAATTTGTGCGATCAGCGTAATTTATCGTTTGAAGTTGCTAATTTGTTTATTACCTTCAGTGAATATGTAATTGCTCTTTGTAGTTGGATCACAGTTTACATGGTAATGGTTCTGGGAGCCCATGCCACATATAGCATAAAATGGATATCAAGCGGAAATTAAGAAACACTTCCTTGTAGTTCCGAACATATGGATTTAGTTGCAGAGTTACAACCATTACCATATAATTTTTTTATGTAATGGATTAAATAGCAATTAACATTTCGTTATAAGTGCAAATCAGGTGAAAATAATTTAATATAAGGCATTGCTAAAGGACGGCACACAAATGCTTGTTAAATCTTACGGTTTAGCACATGATAGGCACAAATATCCTTTGTAATAGCACTGGTAACAATATGGCAACTAAATAGTAGGTTGTTAAGAGGTGGGTGATGAATTATTATGGTAAAATTATAGAAATCTTGGAAATTGAATACCTTTTGATAAAACATTGTGTCTTTATTTAAGTGCGAGTGGTTTGATCCGACCTGCAATGTCGAATCAAAGTCAAAAGCTGTGCCTACAACTTGGTGAAATCCCGTCAAAGGAAGACTTGCTAATTTTGAACCTTTTGTGTTGGCCATGCAAGCAACTCAGGTGTATTACCTTCCTTTTCCTAGCCTTAGACAAGATAAAATGGATTGGTTGGCAATTTGTAAGGTAAAACCCAGGGGCATATTTGAAATGAAAGCCACAAGGCAAGACAAACGAATTGAAAGCGAGGCCTTTCAGGAAGAGGAGGTGGAGGGTCATGACATAGTGAAAACTTGCCATACAGGGATAATGAACCTTTGAATAGTATGGACAATGAATTTGTTGACATTGGATCTGACGAGGAATCCAAATCTACATCTGAATTGGAAAGCGAATTTGATTCTAATTACTCGGAAAATGAAGAAAATTGTGATAATAATGCTGATGATAGCGAATAATTGTTCGCCCATGTGAGTAAAACGCATAATTATAATATCATTAGTTATTTATGTTTCAATTAACTTATATAATTTGGGTATTTGCATTATTGACTAAGATAATCATGTATAGTAATAATTTAATGTCTAATTATGATTGTTAATATTTTGGTCAAAACATGAATAATAGGAGTGGACCGGGATCGATGCGGCCTCCGGTCGGGGATGTGCTCGTCTATATCGGGAGCGGACGGTCGAGGATGGATCATCTCTGCATGACCTCAGTAGGCATGGCATCTTCATGGCAGTTTATCCCTTCCCGCCATCGCCCAGGTACATAACGACGTCACAAAAGCGCCTAGTTCGAGAATCCGTCTGAACCATCGCGTGATCTCTGTCTTGTTGAAGGTCCATTGCACGGTTCGGTGGCGTTGTGGGCGGATATATGTGTCATTGCTTGCAGGAGCGGAGTGAGTTATAAATTTTTTTTTAACATATACGTGTCGTGTATCCATCGCCTGATTACATTTTTCGTTCTCATCTAGATTATCCTACGAGTGCGTGCTCACGCACAATGGTAGTACATTCGAGGAGAGATTATAATTTAATGGATATTTGTGGAAAAATATCTCTCGGAGACAAGATGTTCTACTTCGAGAGTTTCGGGTAAATAACTTATTTAAAATATTTTGACTTTTGTATGTTAATTCTTATATAATCTAAATTATATAGTAATATTGGGAACATATTATGTTCATCCGTTTTGTTCATTAAAATCCTTGAAATCTTTTATTGGAATTCTTCCATGATCACCTCGTCTCTACGACGTTTGGGAGAAAGCGAGCCGTGTTCGTTACAAGTTTCTTAATAAATTTGCCGCCTGAGTGAGCGACCAAGGTATATAAGTGAAGACATTTGGAGCCATTGGATGCGATCTTGGTCATCATTGAAGAAAATTTGTTACCATCGCCGTCAGATTTCACTAATAGGAAGGAGGACCGGAAAGGGGTTGGTGTTTCCATGCACCTTTGGAGGGAACATTGTCCCATTAAGAGCATGCTGACATACTTGTAAGTTCTCACATATCTATCTTCTTAAATGATACTATTTAGTCCATATTGCATTAGCTTGTTACTGCATGAACAATTTATTCACCAGAATAGTTGCAACTCTTGATAATAATCATAATGTTTGATTGAATGAAGGAGGATGAACAATAAATTGTGAAAGGAGTTTGATATGGATTTTATGGAGCGATAATATAAGTATGAAGTATATTTTCTTGATGTTTGAACAGGAGGTTTATTAAATATATGAAGTGCGCGAATTTTTTAAATTATGGACAATGGTAGTGTTGGGACTCGTAATCATAACGTTTGATTGAATGAAGGAGGATGGGCAATAAATTGTGAAAGGAGTTTAATATGGATTTTTATGGGTGATAATATAAATGTAAATGTATTTCTTGATGTTTTGAATAGAAGGTTTTGTTAAATATATAGAAGTACTTGAAATTTTTAAATTATAGACTGACTATTAGTGTTAGGACTCATAATCATAACGTTTGATTGAATGAAGGAGGATGGGCAATAAATTGTGAAAGGAGTTTGATATGGATTTTTATGGGTGATAATATAAATGTAAATGTATTTTCTTGATGTTTGAATAGGAGGTTTGTTAAATATATAGGGGAAATTCTGCGAAATTTTTTAAATTATGGACAATTGTTAGTGTTAGGACTCGTAATCATAACGTTTGATTGAGCGAAGGAGGATGGGCAATAAATTGTGAAGGGTTTGATATGGATTTTTATAGGTGATAATATAAATGCTTAAATGTATTTTCTTGATGTTTGAGCAGGAGTTTGTTAAATATATAGGAAGTCTGTAGAAATTTTTTTAAATTATGGACAAGCTGACCAGTGTTGGGACTCATAATCATAACGTTTGATTGAACTAAGGAGGATGGGCAATAAATTGTGAAAGAGTTTGATATGGATTTTATGGATGATAATATAAATGTAAATGTATTTTCTTGATGTTTGAGCAAGAGGTTTTGTTAAATATATAGGGAAATTCTTAGAAATTTTTAAATTATGGACAAGCTTTGTTAGTGTTAGGCTTCATGTCATAACGTTTGATTGAATGAAGGAGGATGGGTAATACATTTGTGAAAGGAGTTTGATATGGATTTTGCTGGGTGATAATATAAATGTAAATGTATTTTCTTGATGTTTTGAGCAGGAGGTTTGTTAAATATATGGAAAATTCTGTAGAAATTTTTAAATTAAGGACAAGCTGTTAGTGTTAGGACTCATATTTCTATTATGGTAGGCGTTAAAATAACAATACAAATCTACGCATGTATTCTTGTTATTAGGAGTCTTCTATGGGCCGGTCACCTTATCCTCATGAGTTGTTTTTACACACTCATACGCGAATCATGACGGTGTGACATTAGTCGTGATTGTGCTAGACAAATTCTTATGCAGCTAATTTGAGAAACTTAATATTCATTTTCTTTTAACCTCTTAGTTTCATTTTACTATTTACATAACATTCAGTTAATTTTTATTACAGGAGCGAGTAGTAGAGAGTCTTCAGAGTCAGCAGATGAACGACGATAATGTTGATCATGCTCGCGTATATTATGAGGCTGTTGGCGGTAGGGATTGCCGTGGATGGGTCTTTGGTTTGGGCTCCTACGTGAATGTTTGTTATTCGCATGCGTCCTCCTCCTCCTCGGCTACGGCTAGTAGGCTTGCGGAAACTACCAATGAGGTCATTGAGCTACGCGGTACGGTCGTACTAATGGGCCGGAAGTATCGATAAATTGGAGAGACTTCATTAGTAGTAGATACAATGACCATAAACACCGTCTGTGATTGTCCGCATTATCCTCCATATTAGTTATTATTTTTAGAATTATTGTCTTTTTTTTTTTGTAATCTAAGCACACTTTTTATATATTAATACATTATACTGTCTGATATTTTCATATTTATTTATTGTTTATTTAATTTTTCATTATATAAAATTAAGAATAATTTAAATTTAATATTATTTATTTTAATATATTAAAAAAAATTCCAATAAATTAGAGAGAGCGAAAATTCATTATATAAATTAAGGAAAATTTAAATTTAATATTATTTATTTTAATATATTAAAAAATTAATAAAAATAGAGACGGAATAATTCATTCGTCTCTATTTTAGCGTAGATTTTCCGTCTCTATTTTAGAAACGGAAGGACATTTGATCTCTAAAAATAGAGACGGAACTCGAATTCGTCTCTATTTCTAGAAGCGGAAACTCAATTCATATCTAAAAATAGAGCCCGGAATGGTGTCGGTCTCTAAAAATGAGGCAGGGCATTTTGGTCTCTGTTTTTAGAGGCCAGACGAAACAGAGACGGAAAATTTCCGTCTCTGAACAATTAGAGACGAATTCCGTCTCTATTTTTAAATCTCTATTCTTCCAATTTTCTTGTAGTCTTGGACTAGCACACATAATTTGCTCCATACGCAAAATCTTACATTTGCATTTCATCCTCTCTTTAGTCTTTCTTCTTCTTCTTTTTAATCTCTTATTTGTTTTTGCATCGCGCTTCATTCTTACATTGTATCTCTTCATTTTTATGTGCAAATTTTCTTGAATTTATGACTCCTCCTCGCAATAGCTCATCAAATAAGAATATTATGGGAAGAGAAACGGAGGCGACTCAGAGCTGAGAATCTTGGATAGTAGATGCATGGGTACCAAGGCAGGTACACTCATGGCTTTTAGAGCTCCCTCCAATGGCGAAGGTAGTATGAGCAACATCAATCTTGGAGCCTGCGCCAGATTCTCTGTCAATTTGAGGAAAGCGATTGACCATATTCTCACGATTATAATACAATATTATATAGTATATTAGTTAAAACATAAAAAAAAAAAACAAAACTGGTACATACATATCTATAATTTTTATTTAAAAAGGCAAAGCTATATTGTATAATTCACATAGGAAGACAACGATTATATGTATCAGTTGTAAATACAAAGTTAAGTTGATAAATAATACTCATTCGGCCCCGAAAACCCCTAAAAGAAATCACATGTTTATATATGACAATTGACAAAAGTTTAAATTCTCAACGAGATTCGGATATAAACCACAATAAGAAGAACAAGTAACTCTAGTTCCAAGCGAAAGAGCCAAATTATCTACATCAAACAATCAAATCAAAATAAACAAAAAGATATAAAAATTGAGTTTTAGAATATGTAATATTATAGAAAAATGATACCATGATATTCTCTCCACATCTTCCTATAAAATTCAGCATAATAAAACTTGTAGATATAAAAAATATCTAATTCCCGACAAACTTCATCGGCCTCCTCTTATCAAAACAAATTACACTTGTTGCTAATTTAACTATCACTAATCCCCTCTCCAATTCCACAATATTCAATAAATTCTAAATACAATAAGCATGTTAACACTAACATACATAATGAAAATAAATATTGAAAAACTTACATTAATATCATTTGACCGCTTGTCTACAAATGATCCATCCTTCTTCTTGTGCATGCACTTAAACACCTCAAACGATGTTGGCGGACGTCCTAACTTAGCCTCCTAAAAATAAATAATATTAACAAATTATGTACATGACATATTTTGATTAAATTAGTATTCTTTGCATACACAAAGTTAACAACAAAATTAAATTGGAAAACGACTTTTACCAAATCTATAAAATGTTGGATATGGTCGTTTGGAGCCACCAATATGTTTTGAGTCTGATCCTTCTGCTTTCTCACGATCGGCGATTTTGGGATGCCTTCTGTGATAAGACCTTGAATTCTTCGCTATTCCAATATTCCCACCATTTGTTCCAAACTTCTTGAGGAACACAATTTGGCTTTGCATCTTTACCATACTTCTTTCTCCATTTTCCAAGCTTGTCATTGTATCGGACACTAGCCACATGTTTCCATGTATCTTTCACAGAGATCAACAAAGCAGGATTCCATTTATCTTTACGCAACAAAAAAACAAAAAAACAATTTATAATAGTGCATTATTTTTTTATTATAATTATTAATAATTCAAGCACTTATCAAATAGGCTAAATGCATTAAATTGTACTTCAAATTCTTCCCAATAATATTCCTTCATATTTGAAGGCACTTTACTCCACTTAATACCCTCCTAACTAGTTTCTCATAAATATCTTCCTGAGCTCTATGAAAGTGAAGAATAAACCTGTAAATAAAATAACATAAACATATACATATACATATAAAAAAAAAAATGACTTTTGTTAATAATTTGATATAATTTTCATTTTTATTATTTTTTAAAAATAAAGTAATGCAAACATAAATTAGCATGATATTATTTTTTATTCTTGATGATAATAATGATGCAATAAGAAAAAAAGAAAAGAAAAGTTAGTTAATCACAAATTATACAAGATTATCAACTGAAAAAAACTACATTTACAAGATAATCAACAACTATCAAAAAAATCTATCAAAAAACAAAACAAAAAATAATAATCATGCATGAGGTAATAATTTTTGTAAAATACTTACTGTTTATTGTTGAGAGTGGGACAAATAAAGCTTTTATCATTGGTTTGCATGCTAGGCATGGATTGTGAAAATCCAGTCGTTATTGATGCTGCAGTAGCATCGGATGTACCTCCTAAGGTAGGTGGGATAAAGCTAACATTACCGGCTGGTGCAGAATGAGATGAAGATGGAATGTCAGTGGCAGACAATACGTCAAGAGAAGGTGATGGCAACGTATCCTCTGTACATGTAGGTGAATGAGGTAAAACATTAGTATTGTTCCCACTAAAAAAATTGTTGAATTCTTCCTCCTCGAGCTGTTTGTTGACTTCCTCTACCCCGACCTAGGGATTGAGATCCTCGGCCACTTGAATGGTTACCTCTCATACCTAATACAATTTCCATAAACATCCAAACATTCAAAGACAACAATTATAGTTAATCAATAATACATACTAACAAAAGATCAATACAAACATTAACAAATACATAAGTTCAAAACAATTGTTATTCAATAAGCGAAATATATATGATTAAATAAATAAATAAATATAATATAACTTCCAAGTTAATTAAAAGTCTAATCATCATGTTGGAAATATCAAACCGTCATCTCCATCTAACTCTTCATCCTCATATGATTTCTCTGATTAATTCTTGCTCATTATCTTCTTGACATGTACATCACCCGAAATGTCCCAAATAGTTTCCATCTTCAACAATCAATGTTTGAGGTCCATCATCTACCACGGGATTAATTGGATGAATTTCCACAATATTCTCTTGAAATGCAGGTACAAGCGATGGTGTGAGCTTTGACGTGTTTTGGGAACCTGACTGATCTGGCTTTTGTTTCGATAGCCCTGGAGTCTGATTTCTTCTTATGGTTGGATAAGTGGTATAACACACTTGTTCTGCTTGCATTGTAAGAATGAATGGATCGTACTTTCGATAAAATTTCTTATGGTGCACATCCACAAGTTGTATTGATGATGAATTCTAGTACGAGTCGAATCGAGATCAAACCATTCACTTAAACGAAATTGTCATCTTAATTGGTAAGCGGGATACTCTGGTGGCAGAATTTCAACCAATCGACCATAAAAGTCTATATTAGATGCACGATAGTTAGACCCCTTAATACATACACCACTATTCATTATAGCTCTATTTGAACCATGTTTTAAAGTGTGAAATTTGTATCCATTTACATAATGTATAGGATAAGTCTGTAAACTTCGTAATGGCCCTCTTGCAAGATCCTTTACTTGTCTATTAGAGATATTTGATGACGGATTATGTGCCTAATGAAGGAAAAAAAATATATAATCAAACTATCATACTTAGGCAAGTTATTTATTTGAAAGACAAATCAAAAGTTATTTCTTTGAAAACTTTCTCAAGCAGATGCAAATCTTGGTCAAAGCAACATCAATGTAACATCATCAATATGCGGTTGACTTTGTATAATTCGTTAGCATAAATTCTACAAAAACAAGTTGAAGTAATTTTGAATATTAAAGTGGTATGACATATATGAGAAACAAAAGCTTGTGTAAACTAAAATTAATCTTACTCAATATATGGTTTAACTTCCTCACAGTTCAATAAGATATATGTGTGAGTAGCATGATACTCCTGGTCATCAAAAAAATATCTTGATTTTGCTCTACCTTATGATCGACCCATATTATTGAAAACAAGCATACCTTCTTGTTACAGTCCCTTTTATACCATAATCATGAATTTCACTTGGCACTTTTCATGCTGAAGTATAAACTTGTGGCTCAAAGTAGTGCGCACAAAATGCCGAAGCTTCTTCGACCAAGTACGTATCGCATATCGATCTTTCAACTTTGGCTTTATTTCTAACATTGTTTTTCAATTTTCGAAGATATTTGAAAAAATATACTTCATTACAATAATGTTCATTTGTAAGATACATTGGAAATTATACATGACGAAATGAAAAATATATAACCTCTCAAATGGATACATCCATTTGTGTATTTGCCTGAACTTTCTTATCATTGCTTCATAAGCTAAGTGGATCGGAAGATGTTCCATGGAGTCAAAGAAACTTGGAGGAAAAATGCTCTCAAGTCTACATAAAATGATGGGTATCTCCTTTTCTAAGCGCTCCATGTCTTCCTTTATTATGATAATAAGTGAGATTTAAAAAAATGCTTATTTCGTGAGGCTTGCAGACATTTCACAAATAATTCAGATGCTATGTGTATTAGCCTCTACATAAACACATGGCAATCATGACTTCATCCCAAAATAACTTATGCTTCTTCATATCAACATCTTCCACATGTTGGATGCATGTCAGTCGGGAACCTGACTCTTTCGGCCGTTGCATAAAAGCTTCCTTTGCATCCCTTCTCGGTATAACAAGCCTTAGGAATTTATTTGTTGTTTCATCCTGCTGTGCCGCTACGGGCGTGAAGCGAGCTCTTTAAATCTCTTGATTTAGCATTGTCTTTTGTTTTCCTTCTACATTCTGTGGAAATAGTAATAAAAATATTATCAAAAGTTATTCTCAATGTGCATGACATCTAAGTTGTGCCTAATTAGGTTTGTTCCAAATAAGGCAAATCGAAAGATGCTTCATTCTTCCAACCATAGTAATGATTCTTGGAAATTAGATTGCATTTTTCTGTCGACATCAATTTCTATAAACGCTTTTGAAGCCATGGCTCTAATATTTCTGCACTTGACCTAATAAGTGGTGCACCTTTTAGAACTGTCTGCCCTTTCCTAAATACCTTCTTATTCCTCCGAAATGGTTTATCAAACCAAGATGTCTTTCCACCTTTACCGAAAAGCTGCGTCGAGAATTCTCCATGCGGTAAGAACCAGTGTTTTCCTCGATGCTCCGTCGACAGCATAGAATATGTTGGAGAAATCACTTATAGTCCACATAAGTGCTGCTCGCATCTGGAAGTTCTGCTTACTAGATACATCATATGTTTGTACACCCACCTCCCACAAATGTTTTAGCTCTACAATCAGGGGTTGTAGGAAAACATCCAACTTCTCTTTTGGGTTTCTCGGATTTAGAGCCTTTATAAATAGGCGAAACGTAGCATTCGCTCTTTCATGCATATCCATGGCGGAAAATTATAAAGGTGTAACTATCACTGAAGCCATGAAAGTATTGTTGCCTTGCTTGGCGAATGCACAGAAATCCATATGTGCAAGCCACAATCTAACATTCGACTTCAATTGCAGATGGATAGATTGATTAAAAATGTTTCCAATTTGCGGAGAATTTTAGCAATGCCGCATGACACCTTCTTCAGTATTATGCTATTTGTGCCACCTCATGTCATTAGCGATGGCTTTAGATGCATATAATCTTTGCAAATGAGGAGTGAGCGGAAAGTAATACATCTTCTTATGAGGAACATTTGTTTTCTGCCTATTAGATCCATGATGTCTTTTATACATAGGATGGATTCTGAGAATTTACCGCTAATTGGATTCCTTTATCTTCACCCCAATATATCATGCCCATTAATGCGACAATGGATTTTCTGACAAACCCGAACCTTTACATTAATTTCTTTGTACTATAAAAGCTATCTGTCATGACATTATTCTATGGTAACAATTCAGATAAGAACTAGCAAATGTCATCAAAACACCTTTTAGAAAAATGATGTTTCGCCTTTAAATTCAACAATCTAGCCACCGCGGATAACTTTGAGTGGCCATACGGATTACCAGGCCAAACCTTTTGTTCTGATGCTTTAAGCATTTCATAAAGATTTTGTGTTGTTGGGTTTGGGATATTCGGTGACGTCGGGATTAAGGGCGGACCCGATAACATCCATTAACATTCCTTGACATGCATTGGGGTTGGGCATATTCTATTGCAACATCTGATTCAACACTTCTCTATACATTCGGTTTGATTTATTTGCATATTGTTTCTAATGTTTATACCAAACATAATAGTCTCTAACAAATCCATTTTTTGCAAGATGGAATCGCATAGTGTCTAGCTCTTGAAAACTCCGATTCTGACATTTACAATCATTACATAGGCATCTTATTTTTGTTCCATCCATTAATTTGGGGTCTTTTGAGAAAAATCAACAAACTCCTCAATCTCCACTTCAAACTCATCAGTCAAAAACCCATCTCTTAATCTAACATTCATCCATTGACGATCAGTTCTCATGTTTTCCTTTCTTATTAAATATAATAAGGACGTATATTTACTAATTAGAATGTAGTGAATGTTTATTATATAGTAGTTACACACCCGGTATCTTTGTATATTTAAATGCTAATGGTATTGTTGAGTTTTCCTTGGTTTTATGAAGTTTGGTGAAACATGTTTGGCATGTTTATATATTGATCAAACAAAATGTTTGTACGTTATATATTTATATATTCGATTATTAATCCCCTTCTTTTAGGAGTCTTGCGATGGATGATGATTTTAAAATGTTTTAATTTTGAATCTCTTTGCCTGGTAATACTTTTTGGTGGCAAATTCACCATGTTCCTAGTTACGTGCCTTGGGAGCTTGGCTCCAAGTGGTAAATGAATAGAACAGATTTATAGGTGTTTCGAGTTCAAGTTCAGATGGAACAAAGTTACCTAATAAAAAGTCCAGTCTCAAAAATATGATTTCAAGTTTGACTTAGGAAATACTAGAACATGTATGATTACAGGGCTTCTAATTATTAAGGTGGTAGAATTTGCTTGATTATAATCTATGGTGCTTTAAGAGGTTTAATGGTCATTCTAAAAATTCCCAAATAGTAATTTGGGTACGAAAAAAAACCCATGGGTGGAAAACTATAAAAAAAAACGAAATTTGTGAAGTACATAAGTAAAAAAGGTTAAAAGTAATAATAAAAACTCCACTATGAAAATTAAAAGAAAAGGAGATATAATGGCTAAATAAACGAGAAAATGAAAAGAGTAAATAGACTCTAAGAACCAAAGGAATTGATGTGAGGGTATTACATGATTGCACAAATAAACAACAAAAAAAATAAAAAAAAATCTGCTACTTCACACATTACCACTAAAAAAAACTATAGCAACACTCTCATGATTTGAATTACCTTCTAAAACGGTAAGTATAAATATCATAGAGTTTATTCTAGGTTGCAAAAACAATCAAGATTAATAACACAACCAGATACTCGCATTCTAGATTTGTGAATAGAAAACAATAAAGATTAATATTGTAGATTACAAATAGAGGGTGAAACATTAAAAAATTATCCAAGAATAAGGCTTGATTTCAAGCATACGATTTACAAAACTATTTATCTAGTCTCAACAGAGAACACACAAAGTGAAGCAAGAGGAATTGTTTTTTAAAAGACCCTTTATGATTTAGAATTAAAACAGAGTCCTTTATGATTTCCAAATCAAATAAGGATAAGCATTCCAAGGTCCCCCAAACCCTGTTGTTTGATGAATTTTTTTTTTTTAGCAAAAATAAATCAATCAATATCAATAGAAGAAAGAGAAAGAGAAAAAGCCTAACCTTGATAGTTGATGGAGATGGAAATTCGATGCGAAGGTGGGAATCTGAGAGGTTGGAAATGGAAGGGAATGAGGCAGGCGTGTGACTGCTTGTGAGGGAGGGCTAGAATCGAGGAATCGTTGGAGGAAGAATTTGAATCATTGTTGAGGAGATGGAAAATCACCATGGAGGAGTTAGGAGTAGGAATTAGAACATAGAATCTAGCCAAGCTAACTATCATGAACACAACCTAGTTTTGCATTTTCAAATTGAAACAAAATATGAAAGAATTTAAGGGGTATATTTTGAAAACATATCCTGCATATGAAACCGGGTTTATCAAGTGCTTAAAACCATCAAGTTCAGCATTGAGAACCATCATTATGTTAAATCTAATCAGTATGTCAATAATTATAAAAACAATATCAGAAAGAATAAAATACACAAAAAATGAATGAAGTTATAAAACCCTAATTTCGAGTTTGCCATTGATGGCGACTCAAGCTCACTGTGAGATTATATTTTATCACTATTTTTAATTATTTTAACTAAAATTATCATGCAAAGAGAGCGGCGTGCAGAACCCTAATTTTTGTTGATGTTTATTGAACAAAAGCCCCGAATCAACCCTCGATCTCATTGCCGTCCAACTTAGGAAACTTATATTCAATATAATACATATTACACGGCGGTGTGACAATCGTAGTATCGGTGGTAAGCCGAAGCGGACTACGAAGAAAGGCGTGTCAAGGAGCTTTCAAGAGTGAATATGAAATTAGAAATCCTCAAACCAATCGTAGCCATAATTAGTTCTCTCAAGGGTATTCGGATGAGAGAGCCTCGAACTCTTAAGAGTGAGGGGACGGTGTGCATTGAGAGAGAAAAGGGTGCAGAGGCTGGGAGAGAACACAAATCGCACGACAAACAGAATTGGTAAGGGGAAGAATTTGTGCATTGAAACGGTGGGAGGGTTCCTTAAATTAATTAATTTTATAATATATATTTATAATTCTTTTAATAAATGTTTTATAATTATTTAAATAATATTAAATATATAATAAATGCGTACATTAATTTTTAACTCATAATTGCAATTCATTTCTTTAATAGTTTATATAATATTTTATATTTTTAGTTTTTATTTATCTTAACTTGCGTATTGGTCCATACGAGCCGATGTCTCCGAGACTAATATCGTCTGAAGACCCTGCGAGTCGATGAAGCGTCTTGCGATTGATATCATTTATCACATTTTATATAAATAAATGTGGCCTATTTTTTCGGGCCAAAAAATTAGAGCCCAGTCCAAGCTTAATTTCGGGTTGGTCGAGCTAGCTCAACGAGTTAGGCTCAGTGCTAGCTCTATTCTGGGAGAGATGGTCTTTGAGAGACAAAAGAATAGGGAAAGGAGTTTCTCGAAAGAAATGGAAGACTATGAGTATTTTGAAAAACAAATATATTAAAATATCATTAATTTTAGGATTAACATTCAAATGAAAATAAAATTAATATTTTTTGTAATGGTTTTATTTATAATATATATTTGGTAAAATTATATTATATTTTTAAATATGATTATGCTTATTTAAATAAATATGCTTACAAAATTAAATTAAATTTGTTTTTATTTAATATTCACTGACATTAAATGATAAATAATTTATTTTAATTATATTCTTTAATTTGTATAGAAAAGGATATTTTTTAGATATATTAATTTTAATTTATGTGATTATGTTGATTTTTATGATAATTTTAAAAGCTCTTTTAAAATTTTTGAAATTCTTAATTTAGGGTTTGGCTGAAAAAGGGTCACACTTATATAAGCTCGAGCTTTTCAACCATTGGATCGAAATATTTTGGCATCTTTTTTGTGGGTCTTACTCCAATAAATGATAAGAATCCAAATCTAATGTTAAAAAATTCAAGCTTATATAAGCTCGAGTTTACTGTGGCTCTTCCCCTTAATTTAATGTATTTTGTGTATCATCCGAGACTGATATGCCTCGGGACTCTTTGAATTGATGACCAATAATACGACTTTGAACCATGTTTCAAAAAGAGAGATTCCATAAAAATTGGGTTTTTGAGAAAATGAAATATGATATGATATGATCAATGTTGACATTCATTATATGGAGTGAAAGATAAAGGTTGAGACATATATGGAGGACTTGAACTTAATACATTGAGATCTGATCTAGAGGGCACCTTGGGTTTGCTCCTCAATGGTCATCGCTACGAGTCCCCTCAAGCCCTTTGGAGGTTTATCTGGCCGTTAATTTCAAGTCTTTGTAATTGAAATCGAGATGCATACAAAGCGCTGGACACCCTTACCGATTTATAAAATAGAGAAAAATATGTTCGCATACTCTCAGCAAAGAAAAATATCTAACATATTGGTCGGTTAAATAATGTTCATAATTTATTTTGTTTATATATTATTATTATTATTATTATTATTAAAAATTTATTAGTTAATTTCTACAATAACATTTAGAAAGCGGAAATTCCGTTTACAAAAATAACAAATTTGTTTTGCAAATAGAAACAAAAATAGAAGCGGAATATATTCCATTTCTAGCCTATTTTATGTTAAATTTATCAATTTTATCAAAATTGCTTATCTTTAACAATGGAAATTAATAATTATAAAATTATTATAGTTAATTTTTATATTAGCAATAAAATATTAGAAACAGAGTTTTTCGTCGCTAAAGGCCAACCTATTTTACCGGCCAATGTTCCCACGATAAAGTTGCGAAGGAAAATTTGATCGTTTCAATTTCCGTCTCTAATTCCATTTCTATTCTCCCGCCATTTACTCCCACCAACAATTAGTGACGGAGTTTTCTTTCATTTCAAAATTTTGTAGCAATATTTGCTTTCCGTTTCTATTCCGTTTCTAAAGTTAGAAACGGAAATGGCCGTTTCTATTTTCCATTTCTATATTGTTATTTTCTTGTAGTATACTATATATAATATTAAAAACATGTTAAAGTATTTTAGATTAATATTTGTAAACAATTTTATTTTATAAAACATAGATAACAATTTAAAAAACTTATCTTTTAAACTATTTCCTCCAAATTGGTTTTGAAAATAGTAAGGCTTATTTAGTTTCTATTTTTTGAAAATTGTTTTGTTAAAACCATGAATACTAAATTTTTTTGTTCCAATTTGTGTTTTCAGAAAACACGGAGAATACCAAATTTCACATATAACACCAAATTTAGAGAAAACCAAAATGATGTTATTTATGTTTTCAAAAACTATTGTCTAAGACGTTTTTCAAAAACTAAAACCAAACATGGATTAAATTTGCTCTTAACTTCTATTCCAAATTGGCAGCGCGCATATCTCACCTCTTCATGGCATATACGCTTTCGTGGGTTCAAACCTGATTCGAGTTTCCTTATGGAGTTTAGAATGTATGGTTGAACCAGTGACCGACCAGAAATTTATATAAAGAGGAGCATATATTGACAAACTTGGAATTATAGCTTAATGGCATAAGATTTTATTGATTTAGGAGAGCATAATCAAGGGTGAGGGTTCGAATCAAGTTTGACTACAAGTGCGAATTCCTCCCTGAGCTAAGGCTAGGTCCATCTCTAGTTGGACCAAGTCCTACAAAGTGATAGTATGGTAACTAGGACGCCCCAAAACCCGAGGATCCGTATACTCGAGATGCGAAAATGCGACAACTCCCGAGAGGTCGAGAGTCAGTGGCTCCTTCGTCTACCCAGGAATATCGTGTTCGCCTTCATATATTTTCTTACAAATATACAAATTCTTATAATATTTACAAGAGTTTGATGTCTGACTCTTTTACATGCCAAAATATATTAAAACTAGATTGTTCACAATATGTTTTGCAAGAAAATACTTCTCAAGTATAACTTGACCTTCTCCATTGCTCATGGCCTCGGGAAGGGAGTGCATCTTCGTGTACACAGAGAAATTTTGGTCCCACAGCCAGGGTGAGCAAAGGCTAGTAGATATATCTCTACCAAGGTTATCCAGCCAAGTGGCAGTGTACCAATACAAACAATCCTGCAGCGTTGATACCTATGCTCTAATGTGCACGAATGTACACTTGTCATAGATAAGTGTACACCTCATGACTCAAATCCTGGTCTTCATGACTCCTCACTTGCATATGCTAAGTGAAGAAAAGGCAGTCAGGCGTCCCGCCCACGACCCTTTTCCAAAACAAAGCTTTTTGTTTGTAATTCTGTTTGAATTTTGATGGCTACTTATTTCCTTACCAAGTATTGTGTGTTGTATGCATTTGTGGGCCCTGCGAGTGCGGGGTTCTCACCGGTGGATCACCGCATTCCTACAACGTTTTTCTGAGGCTTTCACCGATGGTTTCATGCCTAAACCATATACCAGGTTTTTCACTTGAGGGGGGTGTCTATCCCTACTTGCTTCACCCATTTACACACGTAATTTTCATGCCATGCAACCATGATCTTCAATTTGGACGTTGTCCCATTTTACTAAGCTCACCATCGAACACCAAACACAGTGTCGATTAACCATGTCCTCACGACATACATCGAACACTAACACAGTGTTGATTTACCATACTATCGAACACCAAACACAGTGTCGATTAACCATGTCCTCACGACATACATCGAACACCAACACAGTGTCGATTAACCATGTCCTCACGACGCGCCGAACACCCGGCACGTGTCGTTTACCATGTTCTCGACATACATTGAACGCAAACGTTAACCGATTTACTATCGAACACGAGCAAATTATCGAACCCAACCATGCACTCACGGGCTTCGGCGTGATGTCACCGTGATCATCACAATACAAATATCATTACGCGTACCATTTCATGCCTACATGTACGCTACGTGTCACATGCAACATATCTATTACAATACATGTCAAGTGTCATGGATAAATTATTTCCATTTTTGTCACACATATATCACATAATTTCACACATTCAACATGTTATTCAATTTACTTCAATAACACACATTAGCCATTCCTGGCAATAAATCCGGCCATGCTTGGCAGCGGAAATAATACGGACTTCTTAGTTGATCCGACTTTTAATAATACAAAACATCAAAAAAATTCTGCCTTTCGAACCATGCAGCCCTAAGCATTTAGATACAGAGCGGTTCCGAAAGCGAGTTGAAAACGATTAAAAGCCAGAATGGACCATTCCTCAAGCAATAGTGACCGACGTATGTTATTACGGTTTGCGTGAAATTCATCTTATAAAATTCTAGACTCATGAGCTTTCCGCCGAATCCGGCGCTGGTGGTTTAGGCGAGAAGTTATGGCGTCTGAGATTGACATGGCGATCGCGGTGTCGAAATTGGACCTGTTTTCGTCCTTTCGGGTTGCCGTCTGCTGCGATGTTACATCTTGGGCGATCCGAAACCCGTGAAACCAGTCTTTGACCATCACTGCGCATGTCGCTAAATGGCCCGAAACCCGTTAAACCATTACCATAGCCCCTATCAAATAAAATAACCCAGTAGGAGAAACCTACCTCTTGTAAGCCTTGGTCTGGGTTCTTATTTGTTCGGATCTGCTCACTACGCAACACTCCTTTCTTTTCCTCTTTCCTTTCCCTCTCTTCCTTTTCTCTTTCCTCCATTTCTCTTTTCCTTTCCTTCCTTTCTCTTTTCCTTTCCTGCTCCCTGCTCCTTGCTCCCTCCTCCCTCTCCTACGAATTGTTTGTGACCTATTTATACTACTTGCACCTTCCATGCAAGTGGACACATTGCTTGCCATGTGTCTTATGAAGACATGCAAGTGGACACATGGCCTGCCATGTGTCACACACATCTTTGTTTCATGTCACTAACTGTCTGCAATCATTGAAACTCAGCATCTTGGAATCCAGAAATTCAATTTTGGCGTAAATTTCATAAAGCGATTCAGCGATGTAATCCATTTTGTCATCCGAGATCTAGAAAAATCTTAGCTTTTCCTCCGGGACTAATCCGATAAATTACCATTTTACCCTTTTTTTGAAAAATTTTAATTTTAAAATTTTCACGGGTTTTACAGTAACATCCATGGCAGGCTTGATATAATCTTTTGAAACCGTAACTTAATTTTAAGAACCACTAGTCTTCTTAATCAAAGCATTACATTTCCAAAAAAAATAAAATACACACATTCATTCTCTAGTCAAGGTCAAACAGACAATTCGGTTTTAAAAATTAAAACAGAAGCTGATATGATCAAATTCTTTGAATTCTATGCATAATGTAACTACATAACTATTAAATACCCCTCCATTGTTGTCTCAACCTCTTGGGCCTCGAATGATTTGTCTTAGGACGAGCTGTTTGCCGCCGATATGTGTTGGCCAGTGGGAATTTCTTCTTGGGATAAGGGATGCAGTGGGCTGGGTGCTGCCGAAGGGCCATGTTCGTCCTAGAAATGTAGTTTACAACGGCGGTCTATTGTTGCGATAAGTGGTGGTGCTGCGAAGCGGGGATAATCTGTGGATGGATGAAAGGAGCCTTGCTATTAAATCCGCCCGGTGGCGGTGTTGATCTCGATGTTGACGGAGGTTTCTTTAATGGGATTGCTCCGGTCAAGTTGTTGGGGGTTGGCGGGAGGAACTTCACTGTAGTGCCTTCATAATCACCAGGTTCGTATTCTCAATTAGTCAAAACCCAGTTACGCGGCGACTCTAATGGAAATATTTGCTTACCCCCGCTCATATCTACTTTATGAGGCCGGACGTAAGATCTCTTTTAATTTTGTTTTTGGTCAAATGATTTATTTGATTCATGGACATTAAAATAAAATAATTCACATGAGTCTGAGCTTTTTGGTTCTTGAAGTTTTTGGCTCACGGGTATTCTCTAAGCGTATTCTTTTCTGTTTAGTAGTTTTTAGTGACCACAAGTGTTCTTGTTTTCAAAATAATTCATAGACGTTCTTCTACGTTTAGAATAAAAACATTTTAAATATAGTGTAAACAGGCCCTTAATGTAGAAGGTATAATAAGTTTTTTAAGTTTTAACGTCGTTCGACGATCATGTATGCACACATATCACATTGAAGAGAATCTCTTTCTTTTATACAAAATGTGGAGGGATGGAACTACAAGCGACCATTGGATATGGTTGTCAAAACGATACATGTCCAAAACATCCCATGTTTCCCATTTTTGGTATGATAAAGCTGTCTCTATCTCATAACATTTTCCTCACAAAATATTTATAATGACATTGATGCTAACAACTTTCTTTATCTGAAATCTTCCTTATTTACAAGGAAGTGTTATAATAATACATGCATTCAAAAAAATATTTGTGTATTATTTTTACAAAAGTCACAATTTGATGCACATTCAATCAGTATCTTTAAACATGCTTTCTTTGATGAAATATTTTCTCTGTGTATAGATTTTTGTTACATAGAAGAAATAGGTGGATCATCTAGAGACTACTACGATGAGAGCAACACGCAGTATCCATGTTTATCCGGAAAGGGTTATTATGGTTGTGGACCGATTCAGATATCGTAGGCTACGATTCTGAGACCATTTGAGCGTTATGGGGTTTAATGGCTTGAGCGATCACGAAATGGTGGCTAATGATCCAGGTTATTGTCACTAAAACAACATTTTGGTTTTGGATTAATAATGTGCACTCTAAAATTGGACAAGGATTTGGAGCCACGATTCGAGGCCATGATGGTGGGGGTAGATATAGTTGTTGTCGATGAACATGCGCAGATATTATAAGGATTAATGCGGTCGATTTGGTGTTTCTCCTGGTGACAATCTTTCACTGGGGCGCGAACTTTCCTTTGATACTTGGGTTTGATATGGCCTAAAAAATTAAGAGTTTAGGGATTCGATATGTGCCCTAATAAAGAGTTTATAATTCTCCTTTGTAGGGATTCGATTTATGCCCCATAAAAGTGTCGTATTTTATAGTAGTTGTGGGTACCACGGCTTTTTAGGCCCAAATCCACTACTCAATAGGCCCAGCGCCCGCACAGGCCCATTGCTTGACCCGCCTCATGAAGCGGCCCAAGGCGGCCCATTACACACTAAAACCCTTATGGGCTTGCCCGAGGCAGGCTGATCCACAAGAGCACGTGCCAGAATCCAGGAGTCCCCAGTAGAAGCCACCTCACCACATATGGGAAAATCATAGAAAGTATATATTTATCCACTGAATTTCCTAATTTCTAAATCCTTTATTTGGAAGGATATCCTTCATCGGGAAAAACATATATTATCCCTTAAAGGATAATCCTTGATGAGAAAAAGCGGATCTTATCCCATAAAGGATAATCCTTGATAAGGAAGCAGTCTTATCCATAAAGGATAATCCTTAATGAAAAAGCATATATTATTCCTAAAATAAAACGGAGATTTGGGAACCGAACCCTATAAATTGGGAAGATCACCCATGAAGAAGGTATCACGATTCTACTTATCTCCAACCTCCTCCTTAACCACTCCATATTGTTGACTTAATCATCGGAGAGCGTGAGCCCACCACGCCTAAAGGTATATACGAAATCCTGCAGGAAGAACACTAGCTCAGGGCTCACGGGAGTATTGCGGCCAACTATGAAGTCTGAATCTGCGTTCGTCAAAAGCATGACCCTTGCGATGAATGTCTCTTATCTTAAATCACCGGTGCAAGATTGGTCTCATCTCTAGCGCGTGGCCATTAAGCTCGATGGGATTGACATTATGGGTCAGCTTCCCACCTTTTGCCTAAAAGGAAACTATTGTTAATTAGCCACGATTATTTCAGTAAATGGATAGAGGGTGACGCCTTTGCATCCATCAAAGATAGAGATGTTACTCGGTTCATCTAGAAACATTAATACATCGGTTCGGCATCTAAAGTCAATCGTAATATCGATAATGGGCGTGGTTTTGCAGCCAATTTGGGTCTATCAAGGACTTTGAGGAGTGAAAATTAAAATTATACTCTACCCCACAGTATCCCCAAAGCAGTAGGCGAGCTGAAGCCTCGACAAAACCTGTTGGCGCTGAAAAAGAAGAGGTTGGAGCCGGCTAAAGGGGAAATGGGTGAGGAGGAACTGCACGGGGTGCTCTGGGCCCTCACAGGACCCACGGCCGGAAGCCAGCGACATCTCTCCTTTCATGCTCACACTCTGGGATGTATTTATCCTGCGAAATCGGTCTACCCACCATCGGATGCTTCGCGAATCGAAAATGCCTCGATTGGTCGAGAGTTAGCGCCAAATGGCGAGCTGCGGGGCAGCGGCAATATGAGTAGTGTCCTGCTTGCTTGGCTTGGAAAACTCTTGCCAACAAGCGGTGAGCCTCGGGTGTTCCAGTCGGGCGATTTAGTCTTGAGGAAGGTTTTTGAGAATACTGCGGACCCCATGGCAGGAAAATTCCAACCTATCTTGGAAGGGGAACATATGGTCACCGGCGGGGGAGTTCGGGTCTTATGCTATAGACAAAACAGATGGAACCCATGTACCTAGAATGTGGAATGCCACGCACTTGAAAAGGTATCATCAATAAAAGAATATCTTTATTATCTACTACCGACATGTCTTCGCATATCCATACTTAACGCAGGGTCCATTTCAAAGTCCGGGTGGGGCAGTTCTTGACACTGGCTCTAATAGATAACATCTAAATTTGGTCAAATTATAAGTCGGGTGGCGTGGTTCTCGGCCTGCACTTGACCTAGCATAGATAACGTCCTAAGCTGGTCAAATTAAGAGTCCCGGGTGGCGCGATAAAATGATGCCTTGACCCGGCATAGATCAAATCATTGGTTGTTTATACCTCTTTCTATATAGACTAAAACCCCTCGAGCTCACATAAGAGCCTTACACTTCTCTTGCATCCATGTCACTTTGGATAAATTGCCCGATAAATAATTCTTTCTTAATGTTCGCAATTTTAAAAATAAGTTATAGTCTGTGTACTTTGCAAATTCTGCAGGTCATCTAGTAGTAAGAAGAAATCTGAATGTAAGTCCGGTGTATCATTACGAGTTAATGAGAATTAGAGATCAACTTCACAAACTCTTAAAGTCCATGTTTGGACTAAAACACATAGTGAAAGTTTATGTAAGATTAAAGATCCTAGACTACGACTACTGTGAACTAAAACAAAAAAAAAAATGATAGTAAATATTTGGTGAATAGTTTCACCGCGAGAAATAGCTCTCATTAATTCTGATAAACGGTCGATTCTACTAAAGTACATTGCTACATTACGTGTATGGTTGGATTTGTCAAGATTTCTAAATTTCAGGTGGATTTCTCCATATTCAGTTGCAGAAACCCTTGCTTCTCGAAGACAGATCAAACCAACTACATGTATTTGATTCTCTTATCTGGGCGTTTTCTTCTCAATACTTCCACACCCATTTCTTGATGGCGACAAATCTTTTGCATTTCCTTCTCGAGATTTTGCAAAGTTTCTACCACTTAATTGGTGGCTCAGCCTCTAGATCTATTGATTGATCCTTCCATGATTAGATCACAAAACTTGGGGTTAGAACTTCAGCTATAGATTAAGGTGAACTCTACGATTATTTATATTGTTTAAGGCCTCCATCGACTTCAGTATGGCCGAATGGGGGATTGTAAAATAAACTCTCAGAGCTCATCAGTTCATCAATGGTGATACAGCATACCCGAGGAAAAAGAATGCCACCGGCTCTCGGGGAATCTCCGTCTTTGTATCCACCTTGAGGGCATCACAAATAAGCAAGATACATTCCCTCGGCGGTATTGGTACTACTATTTGGGAACTTATCAATTCAAAACGACAACAATTATAATTAAATGCAGACCCGAATAAGTTCTCCATATTTTTTTGCGGGGAAAGGCGTAACTAAATGTAAATCAAAATTGGTAGAGAAATTTGCGCTCGGATTACTACATTGCGAATTAAAGAAATGGAGCAGATCACGTAATCCCTTTGTAATTGCAATGAAGCGAGAAGAAATGAATTCCAAAAATTTGTCTAGATTTCATAGATTTTGAAACGTAATTTTAAGAAAATAATTGAAATAAAAATTTAAGCTCCACTTTCGTTTACTACGCACGATTCATGATTCAAATCCGAGAAAAACCGAAAGAATGAAAATAAAATTACGCCAGCCTATACAAAAGTTCCTCTGGTTCCTCCAGTTTCTTCTTGTTTTATTGATCTCTTCTTTCCTTTCTTTCTTATTTGTTGTTGCCACTTCTTTCCCTTGGCGAAGCTGCCATCACGATCTTTTGGATTCTTTTGAGGTGTCACTAGGGAATGTACCCTTACTGCGGTGGCATATTAAGGGCCCGGTACGCCCTACGTAATATCTCAGAGTTCTTCAATGAGGCACTTGTATTCTTAAAACGCCCAGTTATCGAGACTTGGCTGAGACAGTTTACATTCATGGAAGTGTATAAGCCTCTTGTTGTCCCGACAGGCTGCGGCATTTGTTTTTGAAATGGTTGGTAAATCTATGACCTTGATGATCGTCTGCCTTCACCTTGATCTTCTTTGGGACCTTGGTGGCTGTTGATATCACTGTTGAGGATTACATTTGCCTTAGTCTTTGTAATGCCCCTCCACCATATGAGACTATATGTGATTCCTCGTCTTTGGATTATGTATGTAGAGGCGAGTTAAGTTGTGAAATGGTAATTTCTTGGTTCATTCACGTACTTAACCTCCTCAACCCCATAAGAGTCTTCTTACATTGGTACCATGCTTCTTCTCATCACATTTCTCTTTCCCTTTGCTCCGGCTGAAGCGGGTGGCATTTTCTTTCTGTTTGTCCATCTGTGCATGATGGCATCCCAACTTTATATAGGTATCATTTGCATTCATGACCATTTCCTCTGCTATTACCTTAGCGGATGGTGGGCTTTCATGTGCATAGCTAGGTCTTCTATCGGATCCTAACCTGTAAACCTTTCTTTTAGAATGCTCCACGGCGCGCCAGGCGTCGATGATACTTAGATGTATCGTTTATAAAGCGATACACTATATCCATATGGGTTTTTAAATCAATTCCATGCATAGGGCACCTCTTCAGCAACCTCTTGAATCTCTCCCAGAGTTTATATATGTAGGCTCATCTTCCCCCTTGTTGGAACACTGTATCTCTCTTCTTTCTACGGGGTGAGAGATGGAAAGAGCGGTAGTGGCCCACCGGCTCTTCCCGATCCAAGTACGTTTTCATATGGTAATGATTCATACCAAGTCGGTACGCGCTATATCTCTTAAAGAAAATGGGAGAGAGATCGCGGCACATCACGTCTGGCCTTACACCATTAAGCTTCAGCTGTGTTGCCATCACGAGAAATCTGCAGTGCTCGTTAAGAATTAGCGATTAGAGTGGCCCGATCTGAAGCTAAATCTTTCTTGCACCGTTATTATCAAAATGGCTTTAGTTCGAAGTTATTTGCATCCGGTAAATTTGTTTTGATTCTGAATATTCCTTCACGAATGATAGGCCTCCGAAATCCTCCATTAATAAGGCCTTATTCTTGTCCTTGCTTTCCTCTGTCTACAGTCATGTCTCATCTTCAATCAGCTAGATTTTTTGTCTCTTTTAGTAACCTTAAGCTTGAGGTGTTCTTTTTCCAATTCGTGTCTGTGGCAGCGGTCGAATCACATTTCTGTGCATTAATGGATTTCACGTAATTGGAAACACACTTTCAGTTAATAGGATAGTGGACTCACAAAAATTCATTTTCAACTTGGCTTGTTAAAAATTAATTGTTTAGTACGTACTGCTTATCATGTTTCAGTCTTCTTTTATAAAATGTTTGAAAAATATGTCCAAATTAGTATTTCTTTTGTTAGAATATTGATCTATTCAATCTTTTCAATCCCCGGCAACGGCGCCATAAAACTTATACACCTGAAAAGAGCACGCCCAAAAGAATACATAAAAGAAGACAATGCATCAACAACTGGCGAGTGAGCGTAAATGTATGAGGAAAATACCAGCTTATACACCTACAAAGCTATTTCCCGCAGGCTTCGTATGTGTAAAGGGAAGAGCAATTTTTCTAAATTCTTGACATCTTCAAGAAAATAGAAATCAATATCCCATTTGCAAGAGGCACCAACCAAATGCCTAACTATGCAAAATTTCTCATGAGACACCGAACAAGAAAAGGAGAATAGCCGAGGAAGGATAGTGAACTCGATCGCACTGGCAGCAAATTTATCCAACAAAGCTCCCAAAGAAAATGAAGGACCCAAAGACTTCACCATTCCCTGCTCCATAGGGAAATATGAATTCAAGAAAGCCTTGTGTGATTCTGGTGCTAGTATAAATTTGATGCCTCTATCAGTGGTGCAAAGATTGAGTTTGGGGGAACTTACCCCAACAACAATCACATTGCAAATGGCTGATAGATCAATGGCACAACCAGAAGGTGTTCTTGAAGATGTGCTTGTCAAGGTGGGAAAATTCATCTTCCTAGTGGATTTTGTTATTATGAAGATGGAGGAAGACAATCTGAAGTTCCTTGTCATAGGAAGACCCTTCTTAGCAATCGGAGTCGCCTTTGATAGATGTACAGAAGGTGAACCGACACTAAGGGTAGGGAATGAAGCAAAGGTGCACTTTAATCTAATAAAGTTTGGAACACTCTGATGAGATGCAGAAAAGTTGTAAGGCCGAGAAAACAATAGTCTTCAAGCGAATTAAATTTGAACAGATTCTTCAACATTCTACCAATGAAATGAGATGAATTTTCGCATCTTGAGAGTATCGATTGTGAAATGTTGCCTTTTAGTATGTATGAACAAAGAAATACTTCGAGCATAAATGAAAACAATTAAGATAGCATGCAAATGGTGTGACGTAAAAACTACCGAAAGGTGAAACTAGTGCGTAGGGGTTAATATTGAAAAAGAATTGCCCAATCATTTGAAATGTGCTTAGAATCCGTAAAAGAGGAAACTACCATCATATTAGGGCCGTATCGATCAAGTCAAGAACAAAAGCTACTGGAAATTATGAGAAAGTACAAGGAAGCTATTGCTTGGTCAATTGAGGATCTGAAGGGTATCAATCCCTCCATTTGCATGCACAAAATATTATTGAATGATAATGCAAAAACTTCCATTGAGCATCAAAGGAGGACAGTCCCTGATGAAAGAAGTTGTCGTAGTGCTAGTTGGTGAAATGGTTGGAATGCAGGTTTTATATATGCTATATCAGATAGTTCTTGGGTGAGCCCAATACATGTGGTTCCTAAAAAAGGTGGATCTAATCGTGATCGAAATGAAAGAATGAACTATCTGCCAAGAACTGTGATAAGATGAAGGGGTGGTATTGACTACGTAAAACTAACATCGCAACAAGAAAGGATCATTTTCCTGCCTTTCATTGATCGATGGATAGGTCAAGGTGACACCCTCACTTTTGTTTTCGATGGATACCGATATAACCAAATTGCCATTGCACCCGAGGATCGAGGAAACCACTTTACATGCCCATTCGTACTTTTTTGCTTTTAGAAGAATGCCATTTGGTTTGTGTAATGCTCCTGTACTCTTAAAGATGCATGATGTCTATATTTTCTGATTTAGTGAAGAAGTTATGATTCCTCATGGATGATTTCACAAAGGTATGGATGCGCTGAACAAGGCTCGCATAACTCGGGGCAATATCAAGGTACACAAGAATCTAGCTCAATTGGGAAAAATGTCATTTTATGGTTACTGCATGAATTGTCCTAGGCACATGATTTAGCAAAGAAGGCTGAAGTAGACAAGAAAAAAGTTTCAATTATAAGAACCGATGCCACCCACTACTACCAAGAGAATTAGAAGTTTTGTGATGAGGTTGGATTTTACAAAAGATTTATCGTGATTTTCAAAAAATTGCTAGACCACTATGCGCATTGCCAGAAAAAGATACCAAGTTCAATTTGATAAGACCGCTAGAATTCTTTTCAAGAAATCAACCAGACTAGTCAAGCTCCCATCGCGGCAAAAACCGCATTGGAACAAAGAATTCAAATCATGTGTGATGCCGCATTGCAATGGGAGTCAGACAGACGTAGTCAAAAGTATTCAAGGCCATATTATGCCAAGAAACCTTCCAATGAAGCTTAGGAAAAATTACTTTACCACTGAGTATGAGATAATAGTATTTGCATGTGAAAAATTTAGGCCATACATTTTGGGGTTTAAGGTTATTATACCCACCGATCATGCAAAAGAATTAAACATCTAAATGGCAAAGAAAGAAGCAAAGCAAGACTCCATTAGGTGGGTATTGTTATTACGTGGAATTTGATTTAGAAATAAAGACAGAAAGGTCAGACAATGTGATAGCCGATCACTATTAAGATGAGAAAACCCATTGCATACAGTTAAGAAAGAGAAATAGCAAAAACTTCCAGATGAGCAGCTTATTCCAAATTACCTAATCACCTTGGTATAGTCGATATTGTGAACTTTAGCTCAGAATTATGCCACTTAATTCAACTACCAGTAGAGAAAAAAGCTAAGGACTGACAGCAGGTACTACATTTGGGATGACCCACTACTGTTCAAAAGAGGAGCTGATCTGATCATAAGAAGATGTGTACCACAAGGTGAGCAAAGAAAGATTTTACAGGAATGTCATGCATCACCATATGGAGGACATTTTGCAAGAGACAAAACAACCCATAAAATTCTCCAGTCTGGATTTTATTGGCCTATAATTTTTAAAGATTGTTTTGAATGGGTGAAGCTATGTGATCAATGCCAAAGAATGGGAAACATCAGCAAAAGGCATGAAATGCCCCTGCAAGGTATCCTGGTGGTGCAACTATTTTAGCTTCATTTGGAAATATATACATACTCCTAGCTGTGGATTATGTATCGAAATGGGTTGAGGCAACAGCTTGTCCCAAGAATGATGCTAACACAGTTGTGGGGTTTTTACAAAGAAATATTCTCAGCAGATTTGGGGGACACCTAACTATAATTAGTGACGGGAAGCCACTTTGGTAAATAAGGTGTTTAATAAACTCACGGGCAGATATGGTATCAAACACATTATGAGCTTGGCTTATCATCCTCAAACAAATGGGCAAGATGAAATTTCCAACAGGGAGATAAAGAAAATTCTTGAAAAGACTGTAAGCTCCAGCATAAAAGATTAGTCTCTGAAGCTTGATGATGCACTCTGGGCATACAGGACTGCTTTCAAAACTCCCATTGGAATGTCCCCATACGCACTGTCGAAAAACCTCGTCACTTACCTCGAGCCAGAATATAAAGCCATGTGGGCCATCAAGCAATTTTGATTTCAAGGTCGCTAAAGAAGAGAGGCTACTCCAAATTTAAAATGAATTGGAAGAGTCGAGGAATAGTTTATGATAAAGGCTGTGACCTACAAGGATAAAACAAAAAAATGACATGATTAAAGAATTTTGAGGAGGGAATTCAAGGATGGAGATCAGGTCCAGTTATTCAACTCTAAGACTAAGACTCTTTCCAGGGAAGCTTAAATCAAAATGGAGTGGACTGTATACAATAGTTTCAAGTACAACTTTTGGGGCAGTGACACTTAAAACCAGCAATCATGAGGAATTCAAAGTTAATGGTCAGAGATTAAAGCACTACCTTGGGAGAATGCAAGTGGAAGAGTGACTCTGCCCGAATGAGAAAATTTGAAGAAACAAATACAAATGGAAAGAGTAAAGTCCAAATTAAAGAGTAAAAATTGAGCAGCTTTGTGGAAGGCAATCCACATCAGTTTGTTTTAAGTTTTTCCTTTATAATTTTTGTGTGAAAATTTCTAATAGCTTGGTGTAATTTTATTCATTATTGATTGAAGAGTAAATAAATATTTTTTTTAGTTTTGCAGGACAATAAGAAGGTGAAAAGGAGGAACATCTACAATTAAACTTTCAATCTGCAAAAGAGACAAAAAGGGGCAGTACACTCTTCTTGAACTTATTTAAATTTTGTCTCTGATATGGCATGATTGAAAGTTTGGGGGTATTTTATTTTATTCTTTTGTGCTTAAATTTTGAATCTGATGCATAGTGAATGGAATGTGATGAATATTTGAATGAGGAAGATGAATTGAGTGGTATTTGTTTTGATTGGAATTGGTGAATTGAAATTTGTTGTGAAATTGATTGTTCAGGGAGACCTGAAAGCTTTTCTGGTCGCAACAACAATTCATAAGTTGTGACCAAGAATGCTTGACGTTGAAACAATAAAGTAGAAAAGAAAGTCGCAACAATGAATTTGAGGTCACGACTAAAATAACTAAAGAAAGAAAAGAGCAGGTCGTGACATCAATTCCCCTGTCGTGACCACATTTCAGGTCGTAACAAGAATCCTTAGGTTATGCAATTTAATCTTCAAAATCTCAATAAAATAGGTTTTTAAACCTTCATTTTGGGTGCTCTAGCATTAAAATAGGATTCATTGAAAAATATTAATTAAGAGGGCTCAAATTTTAATGTCATAACTTCATATCGCAATCATGACATCGGGAAGCCCAACGCCTATTCCAATTTCAAGTCATCTTTAATTAATTCCCATGTTTCCACTTTTGCATCCATCGTTTAGAATCCCTGAAATAAATTGTCAATTAATCCAGAACCAGAAACCGAGCCTTGGTTGAAAGAATCAGTTTAGGTTGCTTAGCTCAAAGAATGTGTAATTCCGTATCATCCACACCCTCGTGAGAAACGATCGAAATTCCTCACCAATTTTCCAAATCTCCTGTTGGAAAAAGCCAGGATGCTTGAATCCGAGAAACTGCAATTAATTCATTCATTGGAAAAATGAAAAAGATAATTAATAGTGTATCGTTCCCAAGAGAAGAAAGATCACTATAAAAGGATGAGAAAACAAAGGAAAATAAACAATGAGAAATGAAGAAGAAGGGGAAATGAGAAAAAAAGAAGAGTTCCAGCAGGCAATTGCAGCGTATGGAGAACGGAGTCGGAAAATCAACCAATTCCATCTGCATGATTCCATAAAACGCCTCAGAATCAAGAGAATGGACGACGGGAAGCGGAATCGAAGAAGGTTAATCAGAACCCATCATCCAGAGGAACTCCAACAGAGTTTAAAGGAAGGGACCCAATTTGTTGAACAACCTTGTTAACAGCCCCTTCCTGCCGGCGAAAATTCAAGACCCGAAGAACCGATCAAGCCGGAGCTACAACCTTTAGGAGAAAGTCATAGAGTTTTAGATCAAGAAATAGAGAATTTTCCTCTGGATTAGATACAACCCTATTTGTAATTTTTGCATTAGATAAAGAAATTAGATTGTACAATATCAAAATGTTTTGATATTTGAATAAAATTCCTGTTGATTCACAAATTGATTGTTTTTGATTTCACAAATTGATATACCGAATCGTGTGTTTCGAAAGCCATTACTGTTTGTATGTCAATGTTCAAACCACTTTTTCGTATTAAGGATCAAATAACTAATTCTCGTTTCTTTCCTAAGAACAAAATGCAGGAAAAATAAGGGCATAGATTAGTAACCGAAATTAGAGTCATAAGCCTTTAATGTTTAAATCGCTTTAGATTGAAAATTGGAAAATGGATATTGCCAAGCGAATAAATAACTCTCGTTGAAATAGTGTACATAAACATTGAATAAGTATAAGTCTTGAAGAAACAATACACTTGGTCAACAAAACTCATGAAACTTTGAGAGGAATTAGGAACATCTTCTAGGAAATTCATGATTGAGAGTCCATGGTCCTAGAACTTGTTAGATTATTAATTGAGGCGAAATCTTAGGTAAAAACAGCCAACAAGAAGTGATAGAGGCCATTCTTGGTAGTTTGAGCTTTTCCAAGCCTACCCTCAATATATGCTAAAGCATACCCTCTAGTTCCATGATTTGAGCCAAACAAGCCTTAATTCTTCAAAAGACAAATCATCAAAACTTGAATCCCATTCCTACATAATAACCCAAAGAAGAGCCCCAAATTATCCAGTTTCAAGAATAGAAAAGTTTACTCTAATGAAAGAAACAAGTTTGGAGGAAAATATTTCCAAATATTACTGAAGGAGGAGAAGAAATAACCGAAAGATTAGGAAGGAAGGTAATTGATGAAAAGGAATACGTTTTTGTTTTGCAGGCCTATTTCCTTTGAACAATTAAGCTCGTAAGGGTGTTTTAACACCTAGTACCCTAATACCAATCTGTATGGGAGTTGGCCCAAAGTTCCTAAGGGCATAGAAAACCTAAGAAGACAAAACATTGCACTATTCCCAACCTTAGAAAATAGAAGCAAAAGAGTTCTAGAACAAGGGAACTGACCTGAATAAAGTGCAAATGAAAATCAAAATTCCATAAAAAGAATTCAAAAAGATGAATCAGGCCAAGATTGAGGAGAATCAACAAGTACAAAGAAGAAAAAGGGTGAAAGCTTAAGGCAATAAGTACCAAGAAAAGGTGGAAACTGGGTGATTTACAACTTAAATTTTCCCATTATCTACCCAATTACCTAAGCCCAACATTACAAGCCTGAAATACCTAATTGATCTTGAAGGTTGAATCACTCTACATTAGCGGAGATCAATATGAAAATGTGCCTATGACTTTGACCAACAAACGCTGAAACTCCTAAGATTAACTAAATTCAACATGAAGATGAAAAGGGTTGAAGACTCCACACGCATACGTAACAAGACTTGTTGAATAAACTGTTTAAATACATTATGGAATCAAGAAATTTGTGATAAAAGTCTACCATTTCTTTTTCTTAAATCGAAACTGAAATTTAAAATGATGTTGTTATCTCCTATTTCAAGTTAGAAGGTGGAATAGGAAAGACTGTGTGAATCGTAAAATGTCCTTAAAAATTTGCTTAATTGTTTGAGGACAAACACTTCTTTTTCTTTTCTTTGCTTTGTGGACAAGCAAATTTAAAGTTCGGGAATTTGACGAGTCTCAAAAACTCACTAATTTTAATCCATTTTTCTGATCATATTACAAGATAAATGTTGATTTGTATGTAAATGTGAATATTTTACTCCAAATTTAATTTTGTATATGCAAGATGGGTTAAAATCCCAAAGAGAAACTGTAAGAGACTGTTTGCCAAGTAGAAATGAAGTTGCAACTGAAAATCGGAGTCGCGACAGGAAGCTTATTTGTTCAGTCATTTCCAAGTCACGATATCACCAAGATCAGTTTTGGGGAAGAAATAGAAGAAATAGAAGACCTCAGCAAGCGAAGTAGTGACTTAGTTGAGTTTAAGTAATTATCGACTAAGGCAAATACAGGAAGAGGTTGCGACAAAGGAAGTGTGGTTGAGACTAAAGGAATTATTCAAGGTAGAATCTTCGGTTGCGACGCCACTTTGATGTCCTGACGCCAATTGAATATAACTGAAGTCGCAACACCAATCTGATATCGCAATGAGGATCAATCAATAAAGCCACAAAGGAGGTCTTTCAGAATGAAGCTGCAACTAGTTTCGCATCAGCGTGGCTCCATGCAGGTCGCTGACATGTCGAGCGGTCGCTACATGAAATCGTGAATCGGAGTCTCGACAGGAAGACGGAAGTTGCAACTAAATTAAGAGCGGAGGGATCAAAAAGGAGGTCGCAGAACCCGGCCGGCCAAACGGTTCGTGCTGAAGAAACCGAGGTTGGCGACCATTTATTAACAAAGACCCTACAACGATGTCGCTGACACCATCCGTGTCGCGACCAAGAAGAATCGAGCGTAAGAAATCCAGTCGCAACTACTTTTGAGCACCAGACCACATGCACTTAAAAGAGTTAACATGAGGTCGCGACATCACCTTGAGGTCGCGACTTGGAATAGAGGTTGGAAGGAGGAAACCGGTTACAACAAAGAATTGAGGTTGCGACCTGAAGAAGGGAAATGAACATCAAAGGAGATCGCGACCTAAAACTGAGGTTGCACCGACAACACAGAATAAGGAAAAGGAGTCCCGACTTAACGAGGTCGTGACTGCACGCGTCAAGAAGAGAATGACAACGTAGGTCGCGATTGACCAACAGGTCGCCGGCTACATCAACTCTTGAGAAACACTAAGCCAACAAGGTCGCGACCACTAAACAGAGCAAACAAAGGAAATCCAGGTCGCGACACCATCTTGAGGTCGCGACCTAGGACAATAAACTGGGCTTTCTTTTAGGAATTCCACTTTGAGCTTTTTGGGGATTTGGCCCAATTCTTTTGACAGTTATAAATAGACAATGTTAGAATAGTAGCAGCTTCCCACTTTCACTACCCAAAAAAAAGGAACGGAGAGGAACTTAGTGTATAGTTTAGAATAGAAATTTTTTTTTTTCTTTTCTTTCTTGAATTCTTCAGATTTGAATCGCGAACCGGTGCGTAAACGAGTGGAGCTGAATTTTTATTTCAGTTATTTTCTTCTTAAAATTACTACCTGAAATTTTATGAAATCTAGACAAATTTTTGGAATTCATTTCTTCTCAGTTTCATTGCAATTACAATGGATGTACGTGATCGGTGCTCCATTTCTTAATTCGCAATGCAAGACCGTGAGCGCAAACCGCCGGATTTGATTTACATTTAGCGCCTTCCGCAAAAATACGGAGAACTTATTCGTCTGCATTTACTTATTCGTGTTGTTTTTGAATTGATAGTTCCCAATAGTAGTACCGAATACCGCTTGAGGGAATGTATCTTATTGATTTCCTGTGGATGCCCTCCCAGATGACAGAGACTAAGATTCCCGAGAGTCGAGCATTCTTTCGTATGCTAGACTACCATTGATGAACTGCTGAGTTTTGAGAGGTCATTTTGATAAATCCCCCATTCACTCATAATTGAAGTTGGAGGGGAGTATTTAACAATATAAATAATCAGAGAGTTCACCTTAATCTAAAGGGAAGTTCCCAACCCCGTGTTAGTTGAGATCTAATCAAGGGAAAGGGACGAACCAATAGATCTGGAGGTTGAGCCACCAATTAAGTGGTAGAAACTTTGCAAAAATCCTGAGAAGGAAATGCAAAAGATCTACTGCCATCAAGAAATGGGTGTGAAGTATTGAGAAAGAAAAATGCCCAGATCTTGCAAGAGAATTGGGAATACAGGTAGCTGGTTTGATCTTGTCTTCGAGAGAAGCAAGGGTTTCCAACCAGTGAATATGGAGAAATCCAATTCCAAAATTTAGGAAATCTTGGACAAATCCAGATCCATACACAGAACAGAGCAATGTACTTTAGTGTAGGAATTGACTGTTTCATTGTAATTCACCGATAGTTTTCGCTTTCATAGAAACTCGATTCAGCCCAAGATTTGGCTATCATTTATTTTAGTTTTGTTTTAGTTCAATAGTAGTCAGTAGTCTAGAATCTTTAATCTTTTTAGATAAAACTTTCACTATGTGTTCTTAGTCCAAATAGCATGGAATTCAGTAGTTGGGGTAGTTGATCTCTAATTTTGTCAATCTCGTGGAATGATACCTGACTTACATCTCATTTTATCACTATGACCTATAATTTGCAAAGTGTCATAGACTAGACCCTTATTTTTAAATCATAAACATTAAGAAAGAATTATTTTATCAAGAAAATTTATCCAAAGTGACATGGATGCAAGAGAAGTGTAAGGCTCTTGTAACTATGTGAGTTTGAGGGGTTTTTAGTCTATATAGAAAGAGGCAAACACTGGTCAAATTAAAAGTCCGTCAGGCAAGAAAGACTCATTTTCGCCTAGCGATAACTTATACCGGTCAATTCCAAAGTCCTGGGTGGCGGTGAAATCGATTCAGTCTCACCCAAAGACATAGATCACATCTAGCTGGTCAAATTAAAAGTCCGGGTGGTGCAAGAAATGATTCGCCTGGTCCCACGCATAACTTCTAATGGGTCAATTCCAAAGTTCGTGGCGCAGAAATGGACTCATTCGACCCAAAGATAGATCACATCTACCGTCACCTCCAAAGTCCGGGCGGCGTAGGAAATCGATTTGTCCGCCCAAAGATAGATCACATCTAGCCGGTTAAATTAAAAGTTCGTGGCGAGTAAATGACCGCCTTACCAACTTAGATAACTTCTAGCTGGTCAATTCCAAAGTCCGGGTGGTGCAGAAATCGACCGCCCAAATTCCCAAGATAGATCACATCTAGCTTGGTCAAATTAAAAGTCCCGTATGAAACGACCCGCCTTGGCATGTGCCTTAGATAACTTATAGCCAGTCAATTTAAAGTCCGAGTGGCGCAGAAATCGACTGCCCACCTCAAAGATAAATCACATCTAGCTGGTCTTAAAAGTTCGGGTGGCGTAGTAAATGATCACCACCCAAAGATAGATAACATCTAGCCGGGTCAATTCCAAAGTCCTGATGGCGCCAATGCCTTATTCGCCCAAGATGGTTAATATCCAACCAACCATATTAAAGTCCTGATGGCGCTTAATGTTCTGATCCGACCAAGATGATTTTCACGCCAAATGGCCATATTAAACTCCGATGGAGCTAAATGTCTTATCCTGGGCCGCAAGATGGTTAATATACAAATGCATTCATATTAAAGTCCGATGGTGCTAAATGCCTATCCGCCCTAAGATGGTTAATGCCCAACCAACTCATATTAAAGTCCAGATGACGCTAAATACCCTATCCGGCCCGGCATGGTTAATACCCAACCGACTCATATTAAAGTCCGGATGGCGCTAAATGCCCTATCTCACCCGGCATGGTTAATTTTCAGCCGGCTCATATTAAAGTCCGGATGGCGCTAAATGCCCTATCCGGCCTGACATGGTTAATGCCCAACCGGCTCATATTAAAGTCTGGATAGCTCTAAATGTCCTATTCGCCCTAAGATGGTTAATACACCCACCGCTCAAAATAAAGCCCTGATTGCACTACATGACCTCGGTCCTCACTTCAAAGATGGTTAATATCCAAACAAATTTCATATTAAAGTCTAGATGGCGCTAAATGCCCTATCCGACCCGACACGATTAATACCCAGCGAGCTTAGAATAAAAGCCCGGATGGTGCTACATGACTTGTCCAGCCCGACATGGCTGGTTATCCACAAATAGCTCATAAAGTCCTGATGACGCTAAATGTCTTCTATCCGCCCTAAGTATGGCTAATGCTCCAATCGTGGCCATATTAAAGTCCGATAAGCAATGTCCTATCCTACCCGCATGGTTAATTCCTGTACCGCTCAAAATAAAAGCCCGGATGGCACTACATGACCTGTCCGGCCCAACATGGTTAATATCCAGCCAGCTCATATTAAAGTCTAGATGGCGCTAAATGCCCTATCCGACCCGACACTATTAATACCCAGTGAGCCTGCACAAAAGCCCCCGATGGTGTTAAATGACCCGGGTCCACTTCTAAGATAGTTAATATCCAATGGGCTCATTAAAGTCCGATGACTCTAAATGTTCTATCTCGCCCAAGATGGCTAATGCCTAACCGGCTCATATTAAAGTCTTGATGACGCTAAATGCTCAAGCCGTCTGGCACTTCCTTAATGCCAAACTTATACTTCTGCCGTCTCAATTTCCTAATGCTAGATCTCCGCTCTGTCATTCGATTGTAATTTATAAAGGCCAGATTGTGGCTCTAAGCTTGTGCTTTCTTTCTCTTCACCGCCTGGGGGGTAGGCTCTACGTCTTGTTCCCTCAAAGGTGACTGATCAGGCCGGACGAAGCTAATAAGGCCCCTTCAGCGATCTCGGCTCGAGGCTTTCGAGCTGACCCCGTTTGGGAAGAGCTACTCGAGATTGACTTCCTTCAAAATATCAACAAAAATAAAATATTCACCCCCAACGTCCCTCTCCCGGGCAAACAAACGGGTATGACAAGAGCTATACAGGGCACGGAGCCTAACTCCCCATGAAGTTCTTCACCTACAAGAGGGCCATCATGTTCTCCTCAAAGGACTTCGAAAGTACCGACCGGTGTCAGAAACGTGGGCGGTTCACACGCCGCCGAGATCCAACACGCGTTCAATGGACGCATTAATTCTCCCAATCTCTTCAGCTTTCTCCACTCAATGTCTAAAAGCACCGTATTTTTCCCGATTGAAGAAGTATCAACCTTCAGTCGGGAAAAATGGGGGCATTATGGGTACCACGACTTTTTAGGCCCAAACCCACTACTCAATAGGCCCAGCGCCTGCACAGGCCCATGGCTTGGCCCGCCTCATGAAGCGGCCTAAGGCAGCCCATTACACTAAAACCACACGGGAACCCACCAGATAGGGTAGTCCTAAAACCTGTGTGGGATCCCGAGTCCCCCTAACCGACCACCTCACCACATATGGGAAAATACGCAAAGTATATATTTATCCTTGAATTTCCTAATTTCTAAATCCTTTATTTGGAAGGATAATCCTTCATAAGGAAAAACATATATTATCCCTTAAAAGGATAATCCTTGATAAGGAAAAAACATATCTTATCCCATAAAAGGATAATCCTTGATAAGGAAAAACAGATCTTATCCCATAAAGGAGCAACTTTAATAAGGAAAACAGATATTATTCCTAAAATAAGAATGGAGATTTGGGAACCGAACCCTATAAATCGGGGAAGATCCCCACGTAAGAAGGTATGCAATCCCGTGGTCTCCCGATTTCTCGACCACTCGAATCGTCTGGCATTCACCAAATTAGCCGCAACCCGCAAACAAAGTTAAGACGGCGGTCGTGTTCCGTCGCCCTCGACGGCAAAAGCGAATCTTTTCTCGAAGACTAGAATTTGTGAAAGCAATAGTAATCTCGATGAGGAATCTCGTACCTTTGTTGGCATGACTTGCTTCTCTTTTATCAAGGGAGGAAGGAGGATCTATCTTTTCTAGATAGTAAATGATTTCCTCCCATAATGTTAGGAGAAGATGACTATTATTTAGGGAAGGGCGACTTATTCTTCCCTTTGATAGCACTACCTTCCGATAGAACCGCCACTAAGAGGATATTCCTATTTTGTCGGAAGACGACTGGCCGGGGCCTTCCAAGAGTGGACTTACGCCAGGCGGAGAGCCGTGCCAACTCGCTCGGGAGAGTCAGCCGATCGGGAAGATAAGTGTCAGCCAAACAAGGCGCCCGGCTATGGATCTGAGCGACCGGGCGAAGGATCTACCGGGCATTCCTAGCCTACCAGTGTCCCGGCCTGGGCCAGCGCTCGGGTCAAGAAGTGTCCCGCCCGCAGTGCCCGGCCCCGCAGTGCTCGGGCCTAATCCCCGAGGCCCCCGGTCACGACTAGCCAGTGCGTCGGGCCTCGGCCCGCTGTACCCACAATGCCCCCCCTTCACGGGGGAGGAAGATCATCCCCATTCAGAAAAGAATAAGGCTGACTGGCCACAACATGGGGGAACATTTCTTACCATTAATGCTGCTTAATTTTCAACTCAAATTTTATAACTTTTTTGTAATTGCATTAGATGCTATTAGATCATCTGGATGGAACCTGAGATATGGGAGCCGCTATAAAAGGCGAGGGTGACTAGGTTCAAGTATTCATCAAGAATTTGTTATGTCCAATTCCATAGAGATGTCAACATTGTCAGACATTCGCAAAGGGGCTATGATGAGGGACTATTACATCGGGATTATTGAATGCGCCTCGGGGGCATGGGATGGTTAGAGACGGCATGGCTTGAGCGGAGTCGGAAATGTTCGGGGAGGTGTTTAGGTGGTTCTAAAACTTGAATGGCAGCCTCTACATCCGAGGGCACCCCCATCGATCCCGCAGGGCCGACTGCTTTCCACTACCTCTTCATCCTCTTCTTTTCTTCCTTCTTAGCCCCCGTGATGGTGCGGGACTTTCGCTCTCGCTCGCCCCATCACCATCTCGCCTCGGGCGCAGCGACGGGGGCTTCTACTGGCTGCCTCAAATCCCATCACCACTTTTTTCTCCTTTTTCGGCCTCTACTACAGCTCTTCGCCTGATCCGAAGGATGCTTCATTCACTTAGGATGTTTTATTTTGGAATATACCGTGAAACATCGCTTGGTCACAAGCATTGTTTGCACGCGGAACATCTTTTGGTGCGTATTAATAAATCGTAGTTTTTATTGCTTCAGGCTTCATTGTAATTACGTGTGGATATTCTATAATTATGTCTAATTGTGGTTTATTGGGCTATTATAAAACTAATTAATGGGCTAGATTATCTGCCCGAGAGGAAGGCCCTTGGTCTTGGCCCACCTTAATCTAACATGCCCTAAGGTGCGAACCGTCATGGCGTTTGGGATTCGGGTAGACGATCAATCAATGCCGCATTAAATGCGACAGCATGCCCTAGGTGGCGATATATATAGATAGGCATCATCACGTCGTACCTCTTTTCCTTCCGTGTTGTTTTGGTTTATCTTCTCTCCCCTTTGCGACCAACCATTGTGCAGGCCAGGCCACCCTACCTTTCGTCAAGCCAGGAGTCATCAAGCAGGTGCATTCTCCCTTGATTCACAAAATATACATGCTCTTTTTTTTTTTTTTTTAGTGTCGGGTCCTCATGGTGAAATTTGGTCTCCCACGTTAAAAGCCCGGAAAAGAAGGAAGAGTCTTCACTTACTCCGCCGGAAGTCAAGCAACCGGGCTAGGTATACTTTACAACGAATTTAAAAGGTGCCTAGGGTCTAATATCCACCTTTCCCTCTCCTCTTTTCTTTGATCTCGTCGCAGAATGGTGAGGGCTCCGGAGGAAACTTCTCCACGTGGTCATTCCGAGGCGAATTCTCGAGCGAAACCTTCGCAAGCAAAGGCACATCCGTCTCGACGATGGAGGAAATCCAAAGGTGTATTGCGAGGTTCTCGATAACATCACCTTCTGGCTGATGGATAGGGCGGACGATTCCACGCTGGGTGAGGAACACAATGGTGTGTTTTTTACCCGTGAGCACCTAGCAGCCGGACTGCGCTTTCCTGTACCGGCCATAGTTAAACAGTTTTTACATTTTACCCGGGCGCCCCCGACCCTTATCCACCCCAACGTGATTCGCATCCTAATCGGTAGCTGTGTGCTGAACCACCTGTATCAGGTTGATATCACGTTGTTGGAGTTTTTTATTATTTACTTCCTAAACGTGGGGTCAGGTGGCCGGATGTCCATGTCGGTTTTGAGTCCACGGCTGCATATTGTGAATGGGCCCTCGACCAGTCGGGCACGTAGGTGAAAGGGGCGTTATTAGTGAGGGGTCCTTAGGGACGGCGACTCCCGGGTTCCCCCTCGGGTCGCGCATTTAATGTTAACTGTCCCACCCTTCCTGTGTATGTAGTTGTGCCGGGTTCTAGTCTCACAAGATTCATCCCGTGTTAGATGTACTAACTGGGTTGGTTACTCACGCAGAAAGGCCCGGAGGGGAAGGTTGGGTCAGTGAAATGGGTGGAGAAGTTTCCAGCATTGAGAAGATCCGCCAACTGAGATTTCCCGAGCTGAGCGCCATTACCAAGTTCGCTTTACCCGAGAATATATCTACAAAGGGAGGCACAACCCGATTCTTTATAATTCTTCCGCCATCCTCCTGGCCACGCCTCGAATGTCATGGAAGCGGGAGCACTTTGTGCTTGAGATGTGCGGCTCTAGTTTCGTAAATACGCTCCGTGGATCCGCAATCGAGGCGCCGAGTCGAGTGCAAATCTGCAAAGTGCATCAAGGTTGGTTCCGCTTCTTCAAGCCGTGGTCTCCCGATTCATCTCCCGCTTCCTGGTCGAGCTAGAGGACACGGTCCCCACAAGACTCCTCCTCTTGCGCAAGCAGCTTGAGTCGCCCTCTCGAGCGTAAAGGCTGCTTAAGAGGCGCTCACATCCAAACGCTACGGGGTCTGGGCGTGAGAATTTTCAGACTGGGTCCCCCGACGACACTCCGACATCCCGTGGATTTGGAGGAAGAAGAATAGATGGAAAAAAAGAGTGGGGCTTCTTGATCGCTATGTCACCTAAAAGAAAGTCATGGTGGTTCGAGTAAGAATCTGATGCCGCCTGGCCCAATCTATGAACCGAGTAAACAGTTACTAATGATCAGCCCTTGTCGCCGACGGTAGCTTGGGGGACTGCAATCACTCATCCCCGTTCCCGACCGGGGCCAACAATTGGATCGGAGCCAGATGGGGCCGGTCGATCAGAATCGAATAAGGGTGATCCGGCTCCGCAAGCACTCCAAGTAATCCCGCCTTTAGATCGCTAAGGCAGGAGCCATAAAGCAAATCGAGTACACGCTGCCTGGGTCGCCTAGTCAAACGGCCGGACCAAGGACACACACCTGCCTTCATCCCCGCGGCCGAGCCCCCGAGAGTAGAGATATCTACTTCCCGGGAGGAAGAGGTGAAAAATATCAAGGCCATTGAGCGCTTTCATCGCGGAAATTCCATGATCGCTTAATAGTTTATACCGCCCATGTATCGGTGACCGTGGCCGCTGTGGCATGGGCCTCACGGTTTATACTAGCGCCCGTCCCTCGCTTCACCCCGAAGGAGGATTTTGGCAAAAGATCATTGATGACGGGATGTGTTTGGAACCGCAACTTGCCTACCGACCAGCCGGTAAGACAGTGGTTCCGTCCGTGGATTTAACGCTATTAATTGCTCTTTTCTTAGTTAAATGGTTCCCGCGTGCCAGAAGGTTATTCGTACGGCGCTGTAACACCATGAGTTTGAGCTTCGCCATGGGATGAGCACGCATTGTTGTTCAAAGTGTATGGTAACCCGAGATGCATATCGCTTCATCAAGAAAGCCGAAATGGGCGTGTCAGCCGCTTGAGCCGGAGGATAGAGAACTGGGCCGAGAGAGCCGTCCAGACCGGGTACGAGAGATACGCGCGCCTGCGGAGGTGTGATGGCCAAACTGGGGACTGAGGGAGCCATTAATACCTAGGCGCAGATAGAGTCGGAGCTCGCTCGGGTTTAGAGTGCTTTGGAGCCATGCAAGAGGCCTCGCCGGAGGGCCGAATTGAGCACCTGAGCAGCTCAGAGGCGCTGGCCGGGAGCAGGAGGCTTGTAAGAAATCAGAGGAAGAGAACGACCATTTGGCAGATGAAAAACTTGCCTTAGTCAGAGCCTGGGGTTTTAGCGATGACTTGCCGCCTTTCCGGGGGAGTAAGGCCGCTATTGATGTGAAGGCGATGGAGGCCGACCACCTAAGTGGCAATACGCTTCAATTATGGCTACGGCTGTTACGCTTTCACGCACAAAATTTGTGGGAGCAAGCCTCAAATCCCGACGGAATGCGTAATCCCCGCCCGCGAACCGCAGAGTTCTTCGCTAATCCCCACGCCCCAAGCTCGGCCGGCTTCGCTTCTACTTGGATCCTATCACATATGGAGGACGAATAGTCCGTACCAAGCGGTCGGAGAGGGAGGTGTTTTCTTCCAATGGATCGAGATGAGGCAATTCTTCCCACGGATCTCTCGGTTGAGTAGAGTTTAAGTTCTTTATTGAGGTGAGATTTGTTTTATTTAGTGTTGTTGTACTAAACAATTTGCTTTTCTTTCTTGCTTTAGTTATTTTGGGTGTTTTGGCACTGCCCCATCTGGATTTCTACCCATTTTTGTTTAATGTTTCTTTTGAGTATATATGCGACTGGTAGGATTTACTTATAGAGAGCCAGACTTGTGATTTTGACTAGTTGGATGTTGGGTTGGCAGGGTCGCTGAATCACGCCACCCTGACCTCGAGGTCGCATCACTGGGACGTGGACGAGGTTTGGCCTAAGGTGTCGTTGAACTGCGCAATTCGATTCTAGAGAGATTGACCAAATAGATGTGATCTATGCCAGTCAAGTGTAGGAATCAGGCGAATTTTGACTTAGATATTGACCAAATTAGATGTGATCTATGCCGGGCTGATTCGCCACAAAGAGGTCGAAATAAAATCAACAAAATTTTTATATACACCTGTTCTACTACCGCCGTAGTCAAGCTACCGCAAAGATAACAGTCGAACACGGGATGGGTTTTCATCCTAGGAATGATTTGCATAAGTGCACGGTTGCAAGACTTTCTTATTTGGACTTTTTGATTTTTGTTTCAAAAACAAAGGTGATGAGTTTGAAAACCGATTAACTGTGAAAAACCGAAATGAAATGTGAAAAGTTAACTTTGGAAGATTTAGGTCACTAACTTGCAACTTAGGGCAAACAAGTGTCTCGGTTTTATCCTCGCTATGACAAGCAACCTATAGTCCAAGCCACAACCGGATCTATGTTTAACTAGCAACCACCTTTAAATCAACTCCTATTTGTTAATACAACATAACATATCTATCACTTTCTCACTTGAAACCCTCAATGATTAAATATCATCTCGCAGGCTCAGAAGACCATCTAATGAACCATATGCATCTAGCAATGGGCATGCACTGTGATCCTCGAAGCATGGTAAGTATTGACCAAATTAATAACATTCAATGCTATTCAACCATTTTGAGTAAAGATAGGCCATAAACACGGTACTGAAGTAATACAAAGAGGACAACCTCTGCATATGCCCCACCACCAAGCTACTAGCTTCCTTTCTCTTCAAGAAAGAGGCTTAGCCAAGCATCTCTTGAGAGTTGTCATCCCTGGCAGGGTGTTTGGCAAACTAAGAAAATAAGGGAAAGAGGAGAGAGAAGAGAGAAAAATAAACCCTAACTAAACTACGAGACAAAATAAAACTTACCAAAATTGTTTCCTCAATTCTCAAGATAGTGGTTATAAAATGGGAGGGGGCTTATATAGGCTACCCAATGTATGAAAACACAAAGCCTAAATAATTTGGCTAATTTGTGGACAAGAGTAATACACCAAAATTGAAGTTCGTTGCATTAATTACAAAAGCATGATAAGGCAAAGAATTTCGCGAGGCTAAAAAATTGCTAGAGGTGATACTCGCTAGCTAGCTTAATTCTTCGGGGCTAGCCAGCTTAAATCACTAAGAGATAGCTTAAAATGAAAAATTCTCGCTTAGGCAATGGTGATCATGAGCATGTACCCCGCCAGCTGAATGTAAATTCATGAGTAATGAATGGCAAAATTTCGCTTAGGAACAAAGGCTCAGCGAAATTCCCGTGTCTAGCGTAATTGGTACTCATTAAGATTACAAATTTCGCTAAGGTTGCGAAATTTTAGCAATCCCAGCTAAATTTACAATCTAGCGAATTCCCGGGATTTGGCCGATTCATCACCGCATTGCTTCCTATCCTCTATCGCACGAGATTTCCACTACCTGGTTCTTCATTCTTTCTTTGGATTTTGGTCTGTTTGATACTAATAACAGTCTCAATCTTCATGATTCATCATATGTCTCGATATAGAACTCCTAAAGCACACAAAACCCAAACAACCAAAAATAACCTCTAATCGGCATAAGTGATACTATGGAAGACTTGAACACTTCAATTGGCATAATGACATGATTAGCGCACAAAAAGCACTCAAACCTATCTAATATGTGGTTCAAAATAGCACTTTTGGGTACTAATCATGGGCTCCGGGCAGTCGCTGAACCGCGCCACCCAAACTTAGAGATCGCCATCAGATGATAATGCCGGGTCAGTCGTTGAACCGCGCCACCGGACTTAAAGATTAACCGCCTATATGTGATCTATGTCGGTCGGCAGCTGCAAAGAACCGCGCCACCCGGGATTTGGGAGACTCGCCGCCTAGACGCGACCGGCGCCGGGCCAAGGTGCTCGCAACCGCGCCTAATTTCCTGACCAGACCGGCCAACTGGGGTGTGATCGGCGCCGGGCCGTGCCGGTTGAACCGCGCCACTGTGGACTTAGAGATCGGCTCAGCCTAGGATGATCTATGCTGGTCGGGCAGCCGCTGAACCGCGCTTTACCCGGACTTAGAGATCGACCGGCCTAGATAAGGATCTATGCCGGGCTCGGGTAGTCGCTGAACTGTGCCACCCAAACTTAGAGATTGGCTAGCTAGATGTGATCTATAGCCGGTCGGGCGTGTCGTGCTGAATCGCGCCACCGAACTTAGAGATCGCGCCTAGATGATCTAGCGCCGCCGCGTGCCGCTGAACCGTGCCACTGAATCCAGAGATCGCCAACCAGATGTGATCTATGTCACGGACAGCCGCTGAACTCGCGGCTACCCGGACTTAGAGATTGACTAGCCATATGTGTGACGAGGCCGGGCCTGCAAGCCGCTGAACCGCACCACTTAATTTCGTAGATCAATTCGCACTAGATGTGATCCGCAGGCCGGGCCGCAGGGCCGCGAACCACGCCACCCGACTTAGAGACCGCCACTAGATGTGATATGGCGTCGGGCAGGGCAAATGAACCGTGCCACTGGCTTAGAGATTGACCAGCCAGATGTGATCTATGGCCCGCTTCAGTGTGTCAATGAACTCAAGGCCAATCTCGACTAGATCGACCCCACCGATATGCAAAAATATGTTAAGAGAATATAGACCTCCTTTTATTGATAATACCTTTTAATGTGCATGGCATTCCACATTCTAGGCAATAAGAGTTCCATCCTGCTTGCCTATAGCATAAGACCCTGATTCCCTGACCGTGCGACTACGCATGGTCCTCCTCCCGGCTGGAACTTTCCTCGTAGGGTCCGCGTGTTCCCAAATACCAAGTAGACTAGATCGCCTCGGGCCGAACACCCGAGGCCTTACTCGGTTGTTATAAAATTTGTCAAACGTAAGCCGGGCAGTGATGCCAAATCTAGAGCCGCTTCCCGCAGCTCGTCACTTGCGTCTAACTCTCTGCTCACAGATCCCTCATTTTCTGATTCGGGCGTAGCTGTCCGGATGGTAGGTAGATCGATTTCCGTAGGGATAACAGCTTCCATCCCATAGGTGAGTGCGAAAGGGGTGACACCGGCCTGCTGGCCGGTCCCAGGTCAAAGTAACCCTAGCGGAGGGCGACTACCAGGTTTTGTCAAGGCTTCGCCTTGGCCATTTCTCTTTGGGATACTGGGGTGGAGTACAATTTTCGTATATTGAGTTCTTGGTAAAAGTCTCGATAAACCCGGCTGTCAAACTGGGGCCCATTATCTCATATGATTGATCTCGGGATGCCGAACCGGCAAACAATGTTTTTCCATATGAACCTGGTGACATCTCTATCCTTAATTGACATGAAGGCATTAGCCTCTATCCATTTACTGAAGTAATTCATAGCGACCAGTAATAGTCTCTTTTGGGCTGGTACGGTGGAGAACGGGCCTACAATATCGATCCCCCATTAAGCGAACGGCCACAGGCTTGAGATGGAAATCAAATCTTGCACCGAAGATGTGACGCCCAAACCCTGGGTCCGTTTGACTCACTTGGCCAACCCGCTGGAATACAAGTGATGTCTGTTACCCGACGTCACTTCAAAAATCGCGCAGTCTCCTTTGAAATGGGAGCTCTAATTAAATACATCACTCCGCATGAAACCTATCCCCAAGCAAATTCCAATATAATTACAACATGAGTAAACGGCCACTTGGGCCCATAAACAAAGACTATAATAATATCTCGTAAACATACCAACTATGTCCACGTTCTAAGAGTTAATATTTTACTTTTTTATACAACACATATATCAAAAATTAGAGAATTCTAATACATGTATAAAATCATCAAAGCCACAATCCTAGCTTCTTCACAACCTCAGCCTCTAGACGAGCCGTCCCTTGCACGCTCTCGTACCGTAAAATAATATCCCTCGATTGTGGTGAGCTAATGCTCAGTAGTGGAATCGCCCTAAGTGGGCTACTCTCTACCTAAGTGCAGTGCAATGTTCCAAAATAAACACACATTCAAGCAAATGCATGATCCTACTTTAATGTCTAACTCATCATCTCGTACCCGAGTCCTCACCGACTCCCTCACACTCGCCTAAGCCTCGTATGAGAATTATTATTTTGTTTGTTTGTGGACAACCTTCCGATGTGTATATATCAATTAGGCCGTCTCCGACGATTGATATTATTTGTGGACTACCCTCCGATGTATATCAACTGGGCCGTCTCCGACGATTGATATTTTTAGTTTTAGACAACCTCGATAATTCACATTTTAGACAACCGAACCATTCTCTATAGACTCATCTCAGTACCTACTCCTATAGTCCTAGTGGTGTCTCCAAAGGCATATGAAATGCATGTATGCCAATTCCAATATAAATTAATTCACATGTAAATATATAAATATGCATATATTTACAAACATTCAATCTACAATCATGTCATGTAAATTCTCATTTCATACATCAAAATTAGCTCACTGGGCTATCGATCAAACACGAGCAATTTAACTTGAATCAATTGGACAACACATTTTCACACAAAACAGGCTGTCACTATTCCTATGAATGCGAAACCCTAAGGTTTACGCCCGGCCACCATCAATTCATTGGTTCACTTTGTGAACCCGCATTTCACGGCCATTCCCGGCCTCATCCAAACCAATACATGATTTAATACAAAATTTCAAGATTTAACAACCCAAATCAGCCGTGGCAGTCACAGCTGCTTGTTCGTTGGACCAAAAGACATATACAAATTTATGACACTATTACCAAAGGACTATTATCTAATCCCCGAATAATGCCATGAAACTTGTTAATTATATTTCTTTGCAATTATACCGATTAAAAATGGTTTCCTTTAAGACTGGATAAATTTCTTCCTTAGTTTTGATCCATGATCTCCGCAAGTGCACAGTCGAACAAGTAATAAAGTGGATTTTGGTCCGTATATCGATCCTACGTAGATCTCAAGAATTTTCAATCAACCACCCTCGCTACTCAAGCTCGTACTATTTGGACTATGATAGACAATTTGAATCGCTTGAAAGCCTTAAAATAATGAAAACTAAAAAGAATTGAATTAATAACAAATGAATTGAATAACAAATAATGAAATTACAAATTTAGACTAAATGCTTATCTATAAAGGGAACATTGAAAATAGTTATTATGAAACATCAATTCCTTCAAATTGCACTGCATTTTGTTTCCGAACTACGTATTTAAAACTAGTCCAAGGAGTAAGGAAAGTGCACCGGATCTCTCCAAACCCCACCGCTCATCATCTCACCTTCACCGCTTCTCCTCAAGACAAAGGGGCTAGTAATTCACTTAATCCGGGGCTGCCTTGTTCCGGGGTATTTTCTTTTTCAATACTTCATACCCACAACCTGGACTGTAAACCTGAGCTCCTAATTTATAGTCATTACACAGATTTACACTATACTGGTTTCTCATCCTCAAAATTAAAATAGCTTATCCTTTCCTTGATTAGATTCTTGCTAACACGGGATTGAATTCACTATTCAAATTGAGGCGAACTCTCTGCATGCTTAAATTGATAACTCACTCAACTCATTCTCGATTTCAAGTGAGAAGAGGATGTATCGATTTAATTACGTAAATATTAGATCGCCACAATATCGCTCGCATACCTTCCGTAAATTGCTCATCACCTCGTAAATGCCTTCTCCGTGTCACCAGAGGCCTCCCGAAATCGTGAGCTTGAAACAATCCCGTTATGGGTATAGGAGACTGATATTGAGATATTTTCCACTAAATAAACAAAACCAGCAAGTAGATTTACAACCGGGTTCAAAGATCAACGAATAAAATTTGCGAAAGATAATTTCTCGGCTAACAAAGAGTCATTTCAATGGAAGCCGGGTTTCTAAATCATCGGATTACACCATACATCGCTTGCTAATCACAAAACCATCAGAATCGAAACTGTGAAGTTCAATCCAAATCACCTGAATTCAAACAATCGTATTAACACTAAGAAATATAAATCAGACCAAATTAAACTTAATAGCTAACGCTCGTATCCAAATTTAAAAAACAAAAATAATGAATCAATCTAAAATAAAAACAAAGAAAGAAAAGAAAATTAAATACAGAGCCTTCAAAGAACTCCAGATCTCTTTCAGTCGCCAAGAGTCGCATTCTTTAGTAGCAAATGGCATATTTATAGTGTGTTCGTTAAATTTAATTCGATGCACCTCTTTTTGACTTCAGCTTAATCGCCCAGCTTGGTTGTTGGATGTCGACATCAATTCTTTGTCATACCTCTCGTTGTTCCCGCCTTTGTCGCAGAAGCCCTTGTTTGGTCGCGACATGTCTTTGGTGGAACTGATGTCGCGACAGCTTGATCTTGTCGCGACCTCTTTGTATTTGATGTCGTGACAACTCAATGTTGTCGCGACCTTTTGGTCTTTGCAGCGAATGTTGCGACCTCTTTATGATGTCGCGACCTCTGTTCCTTGCTTCTGTTGTCGGGACTGTTTAATGATGTCGCAACCTCAAGTCTTTGCAATTGATGTCGCGACAACCAGGTGTTGTCGTGACCTTCTTTTCTTACGACTGTCTCGACCGTATGATGTCGCGATTTCTTTCAGTAGTTGATGTCGCGACAAATTTTGATCTTGTTTGCATCTTCTTTTCAAAGGTAACCGATGTCGCTACTATTTGAATGATGTCGACCTTCTCTCTTTAGCCGATGATGTCGCTAATTTTAGTTTCTTGCGTCGATGTCGCGATCGCTCGATTCGTTGATGTCGCCACTGATCCGCATGTCGCCACACAAACGCTCACCAATCTGCTTATCTTATGTCGCTGACTTCTTTGGGTGGGTCAGCACCTCATTGTCCACCAGATCGAGTTTGTGACCTACTGACCTCCGAATGATGTCACACATCATGTTCCTTCATCACCCCGTTGTCACTTTGAGTTTCTTTCACTAAATTGCTTTGTCTTCACCACGCTCATTTGCGACCGGGAGCTTTGTAGTTGCAACCTTAATATGTATTTCGATTGATAAAGGCTCAATGACATCAAATCCTTTAATCCTTTGCGCCTCTCCGCACTTCCTTCACCATTACATCAAGATCGCTCAAACAAGATTCTCGCTCCTTTTACTCGTAATTTCGCTTTCTTGAATTCCTCATCAAGACAATGTAGCTTTTGGTATGATCTATATTCTCGCACATAAATCACTCTTTTAGAATAAAATAAATCAAAAAATGGACTGAAAATAGATGACTTTGTCTTCTCATCAAACTTCCCCAACTTAAAATTTTGCTTGGTCTCTCAAGCAAAGAAAAGAAGATTTGTTTGTCCTCAAAACAAAAGGACATTTTTCTGTTTTGTTTTGCAGTTGCAACCAATTTAATTGAAAAACTAAAATTGCATTCGTTTATTGTATATTTAGCTTCAAGTCCAGATAAAGGTTAGTTTCTACTCAATTAGGTGTACATAACTAAATTGTTGAATTTGTTTTATAAACAGTATAGTCAATTGATCCTGCTGAAGAGTAGGTTAGTCTTCTTCCTCAATTCTTAGTGAGCCTAACCCTCATAGGCTCTCTTCATGCTTTGATTTTTTGAATAGTTTCCAAATTCTGGTATATGCTTGTTGTTCATATTGATCTCCACTAATGTAGGTAAATTCCAACCCTCAAGATCAGTCAGGTCTTTCAGTCTTGTAATGTTAGGCTTGGGTAATGGGTAGGATAGATGGAATTTTTAGGTTAAGATTACCCAAACTCTTTCTTCTTTCTTACTTGACTCCGTCGCTTCCTTTTCTTGCAACTTTATCGATTTCAAACTTCACCTTGGGGTATCTCCTTGAATTCTTGTGTTTAAACTGTTTGTTCCAATTTCATTTGTATTTCATTGTTGAACTCTTTCTCCGCCACTTTTCATGAAGTTTCCAATGTTCTCGTCTTTTAGGCTTCTAATACTCTTAGTGAACTTTGGGTTAGTAACTCCCATACCAGTTGACATTAGGTACTAGGTGTTGAAACACCCCTAAGAACTTAATTTGCTCAAGAGAGTTAGGCCACAAGAGAAACTTCTTCCCTTAAACTCTCTTCTCGTTGTTTCCTACTTTAGATCCGTCCTTCTTCACCCTTTCGTATCTCTCCTTTGTCTCTCCAAAAATATACTCCCCCAAATCCTTTATTTCTTCCTCCCTCCTTTGAGTTTTTGCACCAGAGGTTCTTACTCGGGAGGATTAGTTATAAAGGATGGCTTGGGATTTCCAATTGCTTGTTTTGAAGATAGGGACTGTTTTGGCTCAAATTTATGAGCTAGGGTGTATGCAAAAGCATATAAATAATGGTGGCTAGAAAGGCCTAAACCGCCATGATAGCTCCGTATCATTTCTTGTTAGTCAGATTACCTAGATTTCGCCTGATCAATAATCTAACAAATTCTAGAACTCTTGGTTAACCGTGAATAACCCTAAGGATGTCCTTGACTCACTACTGATGAGGATTTATTTGATCCTGTGCTCCAATTTCAAGTTCTTGGCTTAATCGTTTATAATTCAAACCCAAAAATATGTTTTACTCCTTCATTTGTATAACTTTACTTTAATCCGACTTATCAACTAAATTCAAATCAATTATGCAATTTGTGTTTCAATTCAATTATGTGCCAATTATCTCTTATTTTTCAATTAGTTGTGTTTCGCCTATATTCTAATCAATTAGCTAATGATATGTCATCATTTTCATTATCGAGCTAATTCTTACATCAAGTATTCTTCTAACAATTAAAGGAAAAAAAGTGAACACATAATTTGGATCAAACAACAACATCAAACAAATTCTTATTTTATTCATGAGATTGTGTAAAAGCTGAGAATCAATGTACCGGGAATGAGGGAAGAGATGGATGAGTCAATTGGAAGGTTTTTTTCTTTTTGAGGAAGTAGCAAAGATGTTTGAGGATCCGCATCAAGGGTCGCTGTGCTCGGGTCAACCTGAGGAATTTCATTTATGTCCTCTTCTTCACTTGGCACTTGCTTCTCCATTTGTTCTTCAAGAATCGCTTCATTGCGAGATCAACTTTTATTCAAATCATCTTACTTTGACTGCTTGTTCATTGTATTCTCCATTTCAAATATTACTCTAAAATTCTGGATAAATTGTTGTTAATCAAATCCAAGTTTTCCAGCCAATTTTTTCTTCTATAAGCATCATTGTCATCAAGCACTTTATCTCTATCTATCATCTTTCTTTCTCAGTTCTTTAAATAAACGACATATAAAGGAATTTGAACCCCTTGATATGCTCCTTTGTCTTGCTTCGTTTCAGATCCCTTTCTTTGATAAGTTTTGTGGAGTTGAGAGTCTCGACTTCACCGATTATCAGAGAATGATTCATGGCCAAGCCGCAGCTTTTCAAGAGATCTTGGTCTCTTCCTCCATTTCCTTTTGAAATTTTCTTTCCTTGACGCTCTAGGATCTTTTAAGCTGCTCCTTTCGCTCAACTCCTCTTCCCATCGCTCTTTCTCTTCAAACTCGCTTCATACATTTCCTCTTCGTCAGCCTTTTCCTAATCGTTGATCTTCTTTTCAATTCAGCTTCATACACATCTTCTCCGAATTTCGTTGAATGCTCCATTTCTTCTTTCTTCCATACTTCTTTCTCGCATAGAAATGAGCATCTCCATTATTTGGCTATCTTACTGGGCCCTCTAGAGCTTTCCCGGTTCTCCGAATTTTGTTTCTCATCGTGGAGAACCCGCTAAAGGTGGTGGTGAAATCTATGTGACTTCTTTCATCCTCGTCCATGTCCTCTCGCAAAATAGAGGTGTTCCTTTGGCTGTGTTTCTGGATTTTGTTCTTCTTGGTCTTCAACCCGAAGAGTTTCCTCTTCTTTTCTTGTATTCTCTTCTTCATTTCCAGTGTCTGCTTCCACTATGACCCCCTTTTTCTTCAATTTTCTTGGCCCTTTGCTTATCCCAGTCAGGGTTAATGGTGAAGCATTGGAGCACTCTTCTTCTTCTGCCCAACTTCCTTTCACACCAAACTCTTACAATAATAACCTCGTGGATGGTCGGGTGTGGAATCAAAGCCTCTTTTGTTTCCTTCATGATATTTCATTATGGAGTTTTCACAATAGCTCTAAAGATTCACTTTATAGCCCTTCAGATGGCATAGAGTATATCGCTTCTTGTCTCTTATCAGGCAAGTACATGCTTTGTAGGAACCGTAACCCAAAACCAGAAAATAAAACCATACCTTGGCTTCTTCGACCTCCCCATGGATAATCTTTTTTCTCCTCGACCTTTCCCGTTTCACCTCGCTTATCCACAACCTCCCGCTTCATCTTTTCACGGTTAGGGCTTTCTGCTATCTTCTTGTACTTTGATCCATGCTTTTGACCCTCCATTCCGTACATTGCATTTATAGTCTCAGCTCCATATGGAACCCAAACCCCTCTGACGAAAACAGAGTTCTCCTTTCTGCCAACAAGGTTTGAGTAAAATTCTCTCACAACTGCTGCATAACCCGTTTTTTGATGTTTATAGAATTTTTCCCACTCTCTTTGCTCTATCAACTCTTTGAACGGGGAGATGAGATGACTGAATCCCCTCCTATAAACCTTCCCATAGTGTCGGTTCCATACGGAGTGTTTCTTCGAAATGAAGTCATCCTCCTCCTCTTCTGCCTCTCATTTCCCTTTCTCCTCTGCATCCTTGCAACTGGTTGAACTTCAGATTGTTCAGACGGCTTGTTCTCCACTGTAGGTTCCAGATGAACCTCCCCTTTGGGTTGAGAATGCTCCTCCATGATTTCACTCAGATTTGGGATGAGGATTGTAGGTTCGGCCATTAGAGAAATTGAAAGGCCTGTAAGAAGGTGCCCGGATCTAGGTTCGTGAGATTTGAAAATCAGGATACGCGAAGGTGAAAAGTTGAATTTGCTTCAAGGAAAATTGATATTGAAGGAGCTTCTCAAATGGGCTTATAATTCAATTATGATTGTAAATTATTTATTTCATATTTATTTATATGGCTTGTCGCGACTTTAATTTTTTTATTGCATAGGTCAGCTCATTAAATTTAGTGGCAAAATTAAAAGTCGCCTCAAATTGAAAACTTTCGTTACGTCGCGATATTATTGCTCGTCGCGACATGAATTATCTGTGTGAGGACAAGTCATCCTGAAGCTGCGACATCAGGCATCTCATGACATTATTCAGTTGTCGCGACCTCACCACTCTTTTGAAGGACTTGCTCTTGTCGCGATCCAAATGTTCTATCGCAACCTCTATTTCTGTCACGACATACCTTTTGGTCGCGACCTCATTCTTGCTCTTCCTCCAGTACTGACTGAGTCACGACATCAACTTCTGTTGCGACTTCAGTTTCTGTCGCGACATAAGTTTTTGTCGCGACCTAGTCTGCAATTGCCTCAAATTTAATGAACAGACATCTTTTCACTTCTTATTAATTTGCACACTCTTAACATCAATTTAATCATTCCCACACAACAACTCAAAAATGTATTCTATTCAATTTTCACAGAATTTGTTTAGGGAGAAAAGTACTCCCCTTTTTCCTGTCGTTTTCTCTCTCGCAAGTTGTCGGGAGATGTCATGGAGTTGTCCTTTCTCATTCCCTGCATTTCGCATACACTCGCAACATTTTAAAGGATTCACTAAACAAAAATTAACTTCTCAAGTACTAACTAATCATTATAAGAACTGAAGAAAACAAAATCAACATGAATTATAAAAAAAATATCAAAGTCTAAAAACAGAAACTAAAATTCTTTATGGGTTACCCACAATTGCTTCGCTGAGTCCTTATCGGATCATTGCCTGATTCTCTCTCTCTTAATGAACCAAATTGAGCTCTTCCTTTCTTTCCTCCCCGCTTGATAATGCTTCATCCATTGATCTTAAATTCTTCCCTTCTATGTCTAAATTCCTCAAACTTCGATTAAATGAAGTCGTCTCTTCTCCAACTCCGAGAGTGAGAATTCCCTTCGTGATATCGACAGAGTCGCTTCCAAATAAGTAAGGAATGGCCTTCCCAAGAGCGTATGACTTGTGAATCTTTCTTCCATCCGTATGATGAAGTCAACTGAAAATAAACTTCCTAATCTTACCAGCACATACTCCTATGATTCCTTCGTGTTTTTGCCAGGTTCTATCTCTATTCGAGGGTGTACAAGGAGCAAGCTCTCCCAAACTTAACTTCGCAATAGAATAGGCATTAAATTGATAATGACATTCGAGTCACAGAGAGCTTTTCTGGTAAACTCCAAACTCTCCAATGGTGCGTGGAATGGTGAAGCTCCCTCGGATCCTTCATCTTTCTCTCAAAAGTCTCTTGATCACAAGATCGCAAGCTGCGCTAAGTTCACAATTCCTTCTTCAAGAATCTTTCTTTTGCTCAAGATGTCTTTCAAAATTTTGCATAAAATGGCATCTGAGCCACCACTCGTGAAAGGCATATTCATCTCTCCAACTTCCGGGAAGGTTTTCAAGAACCTTGCAAACTGCCTCTATCTTTCGATTTCCGCAGCCCCGGTGTGGAAACGTGGGACCACAGACATGCATTGTTTCGGGGTTTTCTTCTTGCTTCCTTCTTCCCTCTCGATGTATGTTCCTTCTTTCTTTCCTCCAAGAGCTTCAAGATTGTCCGGGCCTTCATCTCCTTTGTTGCTTCATCTTTTCTCTGGTTTTTCTCCAAGTTTTTCCCACTTCCGAGCCGCATAACCATACAAATTTTTCTGATTCTTCTTCTCGTGTCACCGGGAAAAGCATCTTTCATCCGGTTTTGTGGGTTGGGCGCTGTCTCTACTTGTGTCTCCAAAATTTCGAGGAGGCATTAGTGGTCTTCTAGAAAAATTTGAGAATTGGTATTTGAGGATTCACCCTACAAACTTTTTTGTTCATGGAGGCTTAATGTTCTTCTTGTTGTCTCCATGAATTGCAAGATTTGGATCTTCAAATGGGTTGAGCCTCCTTTGACTCGGTACTCAAGTTTCTATTTTCACTCTTGTCGCCGTAGGAACTCGGTGGTTGTTGATATCCTCGCTGAGGATTATGTCCATGCCTGGGCCTGCGAGGCCCCTCCACCATATGAAAATTCTCATGGTTCCTCGCTTGTTGATGATAGTGTGTCATGTGTTAGGATTTGGTTTGGAAGGATAGCTTGGCTCCCCTAAGTACTTAACCTCCTCGCATCATAAAATGTGCTTCTTCAAGGTACATCAACACTTCCTCTCAATAGTTCCCCTTCGACCGCTCCTATTTCATGAGCAGCAGCATCTTCCTCTCTGCTTGTCCATTCTATGCATGATGGCATCTAACTTTGCCTCCATGGTTGTCATCTTGCTCACCCATGACTCCTTCCTTCCGTCAATTACTCTGAAAACTTTGATGGAGCTTTCATATCGCATTAGCCAGTCCTCAATCGCATCTCTCATCAAAGACTTCATTTGAATGCTCCACAAAGATGAAGCATCAATACGCCCTTAGATATATCATTCAGAGCATGATACACTATGTCCATCTGTGTCTTTAGATCTATTCCATGCATTGGGCATCTTTTCAGCAACCTTTTGAATCTCTCCCATGCTACATAAAGGCTCTTATCTTCCCCCCCGTCGAACACAATTATCTCCTCCTTCTCTCTCGAGGTGAGTGATGGGGGAAGAATCTACCAAGTAGGCTTTCTACAAGCTCCTCCCAAGTATCACCGTAACTTATGGTAAAGATTCATACCATGTGGCTGTATCTCTTAGAGAAAATGGGAATAAATGTAATTTTATGATTCTCCGGTCTAACCTCATTCAACTTCACTCATGTTTGCCATCCCGAGAAACCTTCCCAGTACCATTTGGGTCTTCTGCGGGATGAGACCAGCAAACCGTTGTTGTTGAACCATTGCACTGCCGCCGGGCTCTCGCCTGTTATTTGCATCAACCTGTAGGGCCGTCTTTTATCACAGAGTATTCATCCCGGGTTTGTCAGTCTCCAAAAGTCCTCCATTGTATCGCTGATTGAGGCCTTCCGTCGCCAAGGCGTTTTATCTCGCCTCCTGACTAGCCTTTCATCCGCCATAGCCGGTTTCGCTCCTTTCGCTTTTTCAAGCTTCGAAAGTGTTCTCTCAATTAAAGATCGGGCCGAATCGTGATCATTGTTCTCGTTTCCTATGCATTAAAGTTTTCCTTGAAATAAAAACATGCTCACATTAATATGATTAGTCAAGCCAACAAATATTTTCTAATATGGTTTGTTGTGCGTTAGTGGGCAAAATAACCACCGCTTGAAAAATCGTTGTTTTTCTTTTAAATGTCCAAATTAGTATTTCCTTCTTTCACCTGAATATTGATCTACTAAATTCTTTCGATCCCCGGCAACGGCGCCAAAAACTTGTTCGTTGGACCAAAAGACATATACAAATTTATGACACTATTACCAAAGGACTATTGTCTAATCCCCAGCAATAATGCCATGAAACTTGTTAATTATATTTCTTTGCAATTATACCGGATAAAATGGTTTCTTAAGATCGGATAAATTTCTTCCTGGTTTTGATCCATGACTCGCAAGTAATGTGCTCTAACAAGTAATAAAGTGGATTTTATCCGCATATCGATCCCACGTGAGATCTCAAGAATTTCTAATCAACTACTCCCCGCTACTTCAAGCTCAGACTATTTGGACTATGATAGACAATTTGAACTCGTCATGAAAGCCTTAAAATAATGAAAACTAAAAAGAATTGAATTAATAACAAATGAATTGAATAACAAATAATGAATGACAAATTTAGACCGAACAAGCTATCTATAAAGGAACATTGAAAATAAAGCCATTGTGAAACATCAATTCCTTTAGATTGCACTGTAATTTTGCTTCATGAACCACAGATTTAAAACTAGTCCAAGGAGTATGAAAGGGCAAAATGACTTCCAAACCCACCGTTCATCATCTCACCTCACGGTTTCCCTCTCGAAGACAAAGGGGTTAGATAACTTTCCTTAATCCGGGGCCGCCTTGTTCCGTATTTTCTTTCAATACTTCATACCCACAACCTGGACTGTAAACCTGAGCTCCTAAATTATAGTCATTGCACAGATTTACACTATACTGGTTTCTCATCCTCAAAATTAAAACAACTTATCCTTTCCTTGATTAGATTCTTGCTAACACGGGATTGAATTCACTATTCGAATTGAGGCGAACTCTCTGCATGCTTAAATTGATAACTCACTCAACTCATTCTCGATTTCAAGTGAGAAGAGGATGTATCGATTTAATTACACAGAGCACATTAGATCGTCAATATCAGGTTCGCATACCTTCCAGAAATTGTTCATCACTCTCAGAATGCCTTCGTGTCACCCTCCCGAAATCGAGCTTGAAACACCTCACAGGGCAGAAACTGATATTGGGATCAATTCCACAAAATAAACAAAACCAAAGCAAGTAGATTTACAAACTGAAGTTCAGCATCAATGAATAAAATTATGTGAAAAGATACTACTAATAGAGCTATTTCAATGGAAGTTGGGTTTCTAAATCACCTGATTAAACCATACATTGGCTTGCTGACAAGAAAACCACTCAGAATCTAAATTGGTAGTTCGAATCCAAAATTTTGTTCATTAATCAATCACCAATAAAGACTCTGAAGAAAATATAAATCTCGTATTCAGCAAAACTCAATGTACCTAACGTTCAGATCCAAATTTAAAAACAAAAATACGAACGAACATAAAATAAAAAACAAAGAAAGAAAAGAAAATTAAAATACAAGAGCCTTCAAGAACCCAGACTTCTCTTCTGTCGCCAAGAGCCGCTCCTTTAGTAGCAAATTCACATATTTATGTGGTTGTAAAGTTGGGCCTCACTGAACGCACTTCTTTTGACTCGCTTAATCGCCCATTATATGTTGATGTCGCGACATCACCCTTTGTCGCGACTGCTATGTTCCCGCCTTTGTCGCAGGTTCTGTTTGGTCGCGACATGTCTTTGGTGGAATTGAGCGTCACGACAATGATCTCGCTGCCACTTTAGATTTGATGTCGCATACCACGTTGTCGCCGACCTTCTGGTTCTTGCAGCCGGATGTCGCGACTTCTTTATGATGTCGCGACCGCTCGCTCGCCGTCGCTGATCGCTTAATGATGTCACACTTCAAGTCTTTGCAATACGTCGCGACAACCGTGTGTTGTCGCGACCTTCTTTTCTACAACCGTTGTCGCACCACAGATGACGTCACAATTTCCTTTCAGTAGTTGATGTCGCCACAATTTGATCTTTGTCGCCACCTTCTTTCGCTAGAACTCGATGTCGTATGACCATTTGAAATGATGGCCGACCTTCTTAGCCGAGCGATGTCGCTGACTCAGTTTCCTCTTGCGTCGATGTAGTTAACGCCGATTCAATGTTGATGTCGCGACTTCTTCTCGCGGTGTCGCGGACCTCGCCTGTCCACCGCATCGAAGCGCACTCGTCGCGACCTCGAATGAGTCGCGACATCGCGTCTCTTCTTCATCACCCCGGTTGCTTGACTTTGAGCTTTTCACGCCCACCAAGCCACCTCACCACGCCCATTCACACCGGAGCTGGTAGTTGCAACCTTAATGTACTACTGCTGCAAAGGCTTCACGACATCAAATCCTTTAATCCTTTCTGCGCCTCCGCCGCACTCTCCTTCACCCGCTACACTCGCACCGCTCAGCCACATTCTGCCCTTTAACGCACTTCTCGCAATTCCTCAAGGTACAGTTCGGGTGGAAGATTCATGATTCCCATTACAAATCACCTTTTTAGGAATAAAATAAATCAGAAAATGGATCAAAATAGACACTTTTAAACTCATCATCGTCCTTCCAATGGGTGTTCCAAAATGAGACACCGGTCCTGTTTGGGACTCCATCAAACGACCCCTCACGGCCTCATCTCGACACAAACATTTACAATGTTCTTAAACAAAGATAAAACGCAAGTAGGAGAAACCCCACCTCTCAGAGTTTTTAAGGAAATTAAATCCGACACCACGCAAGCCCTCTCTCACAGAGAGCAACTTTCCTTCTATCCCAAGACCCTACGATTGATCGGCCCTCGCACTTCTAGAGAGAAGGAAGACTCTCTCTCACTAAAAAATCGCCATTTTCGTTTCTGTAAGAAATTTCCTCCTTTCTCACGTTTTGGCTCATTTCAATTTGTAAGAGATGATACTGTTGACTATTTTGGCATTATTATCATTTAAATCAAATCCTATAATGCCATCTATGTCCTTCTTTTCCCAGTTTTGATATTCGGCACTATCTCGGCTATCCAAATTCATCATTTCTCTACTCATGCCACTCATGGCACATGAGTACGTGTTATATGTGACTTTCGTCGCATCTAAAATCGTTTTACGGCACCCGAACCGCGATGCCTCGAAAAATGTGCCAACTCCGACCTGCCTCCGAATCACAAATGCATACGCAAGGCTAGATTTCAAGAGACGATTCCAACGGTGAATTCCGTTTCATCATCCGAGATCTAGAGAATAAATCTGATTTTTAACCGAATTACTTGCTGTAAACAAATTACGATTTTGCCATTCTTCCAGAATTGAAATTTCTGTCTTACATTCTCCTCCTCAAAGGAATTTCGTCCCAAATTCAGTATCATCATGAATTACCACATGCATATGCACAATTTACCATGCATGTAAACAGCCATTTAAACTGGAACGACTAAACCACGACCTTCATCCCTAAACAAGAAGCGGATGTGTATTCAGATCGTCCTCGCTCCCACAGACTCCTCCATCTATATGACGAGCACCAACACTAGCCTCACGGCTTGCATCGCAAAAACTTGGATCACGACTATCCAAAATACATACCGGTCTCCTCCTCAAAGGTCCCATCCGTGGTCACCTTAACTGGCCCCTAATCCACCACATGAGTCGGATCCGTGTATACCGAGCATGGAGACGTTGAAATACCTCATGGACACCCGACATGTCGGGCGCACGCTAACCGCACGCGAATCGCGGCCTATCCTTCGAGTATCTCAAAGGTCCACAAAACCCTGATAGCTTCCAGCGCCTACCATCCTGACCAATTTTGGCCATCACCCCAAGAAGACACGATCCCAATCTCGAATCCCAGGCTCACGTCAGACATCCGTGATAGCCTTCCGCCGGCTCTGAGCCGTGAGAAGACACTGTCGTATCAAGCCTCACCTCTCGAGGTGTCTCTAATCGATCAGACCGACGGAGCCTTCTCCCACCTCTATTCAACATAACGATGATCTACGGGCCTCCCATACAATGCCCCGGCATACGGTGCCATCCGTATACCGCCTGATAACTGGTTGTAGGCGAATTCCACTACGGGTAAAATGCTCCACCCAACCTGCCCCTTTATGATCCGTGACACATGCTCGTAGCATGTCCTCTACCACCCGGTATAGTCCTCCCGCATCGACCATCCGTCTCGAGGTGGAACGCCGACTATCACAACCGTAGCTCCATACTGAAACTCTTCCAAAAGTGTCAGAAACCTCGTCCCTATCCGACAC